>CM055438.1:6594489-6746989 GCA_029228465.1 Salix viminalis | reverse complement strand
ATAAGTGTCATTGGAGCTCAAGCAAAGGGAGACACTACTAGGTCCCAGCTGCCCCCCCTCTAGAACCTTCGAAAAAAATAATTTGAGGCTGAAATTTTGTACAGAGGTTTGGAAATATCCAATCTAACTGTAATATTTGTTTCAGAATTTTTAAAAATAGGGAAGTATTTATTTATATTTTCAAACCATTAAAAATCCAGAAATTCATAAAAAATAGGAACCAGCTCGGAATGACCCCAAATTTTGTGGGAAGCCTCAAAAAAATATGATGGATTTTACTGGACTGATAACGTGTATAAATCTTTCCATTATCCTGGCAAAATGCGGGAAAAACAGCAGACTACGCCCTCATCGCTGCGGGGGCATCGGGTCGGCACCGACCAGCCTAGCCTCTCGCTGGAGGGTCAGTACGCCCTGGCTCAGCTGGGAGTCTGGCTTTCGCCTGCCTGCGAGGGGGTAACAAGCTTGGAAAAGAAGAAATCAAAGCTAGCAAATGATGTCCATGAATCACACCTCTAGGCTGTTTAACAAGTTTAAAGATGTTTTTGATCTTGCTTTAGTATTATGACATATCTTTGGTTTTGATTTAAATTAGTACATAAAAT
The DNA here is from genome assembly GCA_029228465.1 of Salix viminalis. NCBI lineage: Eukaryota > Viridiplantae > Streptophyta > Magnoliopsida > Malpighiales > Salicaceae > Salix > Salix viminalis. Next base: position 6,746,384 of record CM055438.1, on the reverse strand, counting down.
ATTATTGTTATTGTTTAAATCTTGATTAGAAATGTTGTTGATGGTATTAGATGTCAAGATCATATATTTGTAATTGGTTTGCTAAAATAAAATGGTTTTAGTAATCTGTCAAATTTGACAATAGGTTTATTAATGCTTCTTTTTTTATTAGTGTATGGTTTTACCTCTTGAGCATGGTTTGTTCTCAAATGTTTAAAGAGTCAGTTTTGAATCAAAATTTGATGTTTTTATTGGTTGTTATTGGGGTTGCAGATATAAAGATGGAATCAATGCATGGTTTTGATGATTTGATAATTGTTTTTAGTTCTTTTGATTCAATTATGCTTGGTATTGACAATGTGATTTGTGAGGATAAAAAAATAATGTGTTTAGAGGCCTAAAATGTCATTTATAGTGCTTGGAAATGTTGGGTATATCTAATTCAACTATGTTTGGTATTGACAATATAATTTTCTTTTAATTTGTAAGAAGAATGTTGTCTTAGCCTTATAATTTGGACAAGTTGTGATCCATATCTTTATAGTAAATACTCCATTAGAGTTCATAAATCAATAATTTGTTTGCAATAATAAATGTTTCTATGAGTTTTTAAAATTAGGGTATTGTTTCATGTTAAACAACCTATTTTGGCCAAATCAAGATATTGAGTCATAATTATAGAGTTTGATTGTTTTATTATTGATACCTGCATGATTTACAACATTTATGTTCCTTTTTATTTCATGATATTTGGTCAATTTGAGAGTCATATTGTAAGGATTAAGTTGATTGTTCTTTCGTGTTCATGTTCTTTATTTTTTCTGGGTTTTGACCATATTGTTTTTGTGTTTCTAGAAAGTTTATTATGTTTTTAGTTTGGTTTTTGTTTTTTGCTTGTTTATAGGTTAAACCTAAATCTTTGGTTTAGTTTATGATCAGACCAAGAATTTTTGGTCAACCCAATCAAGTCAACCCCACCGTGTCAAAATAGAGTCAAAGGTTAAAATCCCATTTGGTTCCAACCTTTTTGCTAAAGATTTTTTTTTTGTTTAAGGGTGTGTTTGGAAAACATTCTTATAGACTTGTTTTGATAGTATTATTTTTAAGGAAAATGGTTTTTTGCCATACAAACCTTAAATAAAAAATAAAAAATATATTGTTTTCTTGTATATGGCCAAAAATCCTTAAAATTATTTAGGAGTTTTTTTAAAAAAAGAATATAAGACACATTGGCATGTTTTGTTTTTTAAAACATATTGCATGGATTTTACAACAACTTTGTACAATTTCAAAGATTTTGGCATATATTTCAATAACCATAAAAAAAATTAATTCCTGAAAATTAATGACCAACATTCTTGTATAAAGGTTAGACCTAGGAGTAGGCTGATATTTACGTACTAGAAGTTGATTATAAAATTTTCAGAATAATTTTGGATATTCACCAATTTTGATAAGGAGTATTTTTCACCACAATATACGAGTTATTAAATACTTTCATGTTCCAATATAAGTGAACCAACTAATGCCATGTATATGGAATTTTCCTAAAATAATTTATCTAGACATAAGATACCATAAGAAATTCAAAATGACATTTATTCATGAGCATAAATCTTTGTTCTAGACCATAAACAAACCATTAGTTAAGCATCAACACTTTAAACCATATTTAGACTACACGATACAATTTATCTTAGTAAAGGTATGTTATGGGTGTTAATAACTTTTTTAGCCATAACTTGTCCCTTACCTTGGAGTTTGATATAAGACCAATATATCAGGGTCTCCTAGTGACTCTAAACTAAAGAACTAGGTGGCGACTTCTTGTTCCTCACATAACAATGTTTTGTGCACATTTGCAACATATTGTATGTTCATAATTCTCTCTACTTTTGTAAAAATAAAAGTTATTCATAACTTTCCTAAAGAAAATAATAATTTCTAGTTGTTGTTATCCCAATGACGACTCAAGTGGTTGATCGGTTCAAATTAGTCAAGTCAATTGATTGACTAACTCTTGTAAATTCCTAGGTGCTCATCCATAATGAACATGTGGTCAGCTGGTTCATGTAGAATTCTAATTTTGATAGTTTTTAAACATGGTGAATTCTTAAAATTAATTTATCAATCCTTTCAAAATGTATATAGAGTGAAGTGTGTGCATTCATTTTAATTTATTCTATCAAGTAAGATATAAATATTTATATATTTATCACTAAAATGAATATTTAAAAACTAAGTCTTCACTCAATTTGTGTCTTGGACTTGTTGATTGATTTCATCATTCAATTCTTCATGCTTGTTGATGTGATGTTCATAAAAATCATTTTCAATTATTTTCAATAGGCATATCATTAGTTCATTTCCCATTGAATTTTTATAATCAAAACATATAAATATATTGATATATGACCTAGAGATCACAGTCTCAAAACATATAAAATCATTTTCAATTCAAAATATTTATGTTAAATTCATGACAATTGAGGTTAATTTGGCTTTTCAATGTCAATCAATTAATTAGTTATAAAAGGACAAAATATACTCTTCATGCTTTAGCGCCTAGGAGGCGTTCATACCTTTAAGCATCGTGTGCAGAGTCTTCTTGTGGTAAAAAATGCTCTTTCATTGATTTCGTTTCTTTTCAAAGGAGGGGTGGTTTGGCAACTCTCCTATTGTGTTTTCCTCACTCTCTCACCCTAAAACACACAAATCATCATCATTGTTGCTGATAATTTAGCTTTGATCCTTAGTCTTTTAATTATTATTTTTTACTTGGTCCTTTTATTAAAGTTTTGTTTCTTTTCATTTTTATCCTTCAATTCTAATTTTTCACATGTATATATATATTTTTTTAATTTCGTTCATTTTATTTTAATTTTTGAATTTTTTCTCTAGGATATTTTGTTAAAGTTTGATAGTTTTTAATTTTATCATTCAATCTAAGTTTATGGTGTAATGTTTTTTTTTTCTAATTTGGTTCACATTCATTTGATTTTTATTATTTTTAATATATTTTCCCTTTGAATTTAATTTTTGCCCTCTAAATTAATTTTTATTTTGATTTTTACTCTTATTATTTTTTTAATTTTAGATCCTCTTGTATAATTGATTTTTTTATCTCAATTTCATCATTCAACAATTTATTTGTTAGAGATTGTGTTTCATGATTGTTTCATGTATGGTTCTTCATGACCTAGTCATGAGTTTAAAAAATTAATACGTGTAAGGTTTTTTCTTCTTCTCATAATTCATTTTAATCATAATTTTAAAAAATTGGTTATTTGACTTTTTTTATATCCTTTTTATCAGATTATCTAAGTCTTATAATATGAGTTACATGTTAACCCGATTGATTTGTCTTTTATTGCACAGGTAACATGTCAATCACACTAAATTGGTATGACAAAAACCAACTTTTTTTTTACATTCTTCCAAAAAGAATTTCTTCAAATTATCATGGTTTCTTAAAACAAATTGTCTGATTACTATTGTTGTCAAAAACTTTTATTTTCGAATTAAAATGAAACTACCTTATTAGACCAAGTCATTACTATAGCCTCACACATTTATCTTATCTCTGTGAAATATGTATATAATCCATATAAATGGTGTGGGGAAAGCACTATAGCTCATCACATATAGTACTATGGATTGCTACAATGCTTTCCCTTGCACTCTTTTCGAACTGTCTTTTTTTGATAACTAGGGTGTCTGAGCCAATTTACACGCACGATGACTAATCTCTGGATCTATTTTTTTTTAACATTTTTTTCCTATTTTTTCTATCTCAGCTATATGTTTTTTTATAACCGGGGTGTTTAGACCAGCTTAAGCGCGCCACGACTAATCCCTGGACCCATTGTTTTTTATATATTTTTTTTTCACTTATACATTTTTTATATAATCAGGGTGTTTGGGCCAGCTTACGAGCACCACGGCTAATCACCACACCCATTTTTTTTTTATTGCTACAGTGCTTTCCCGTTTATGCTTTTTTTTAATGGGGGTGTTCGGGTCAACTTATGTGCACCATGACTAATCCCTGAACCCATTTTTTTTTTTACATTTCCCCCCATTTTTCCCACTTATATTTTTATTTTTATTTTTGTTTTTGATAACCGGGGTGTCCGGCCCAACTTATGCGCGCCACAATTTGTTTTTCCACATATATATTTTTTTTGCATATAAATGGTGAAAGCACTGTAGCTCCCCACTCGAGGCTATCCTTTGTTTTTGTTTTTCTTATAACAAGGTTATGCGGGACGACGCTTTACGATGACTAATCGATGATCTAATCTTTTGTATACATTTTTTTCCCTAGTTTTTTCTCTCCTACTTGTACATTTTGTTTTGGTTTTTTTTTTTTATAACCTGAGTGTCCGGGTCAGCTCATGTGCGCCATGACTAATCCTCAGACCCATTGTTTTTACATTTTTTCTATTTTTTCCCACTTATATATATATTTTTTGATAACCGGGGTGTCCAGGCCAACTTACACGTACAACGGCTAATCACCGAACCCGCTTTTTTTTTTTATTGCTACAATGCTTTCCCGCTTATAATTTTTTTTATAACCGAGGTGTCTGGGTCAACTCATGCATGTCACGACTAATCCTCAGACCCACTTTCTATTACATTTTTTTTTGGTTTTTGTTTTTGATAACCGGGGTGTCCGAGCCAACTTACACGCACCACAATTTTTTTCCCATTTATACATTTTTTAGTTTATATATATATATATAAACTAAAAAGCTAAAGGAGATCAAAGTTTTGCACAATAAAATTCATTGTGCATTTAGACACATGTTATTGTGGATTGTAATGCTGAAATTACTATTTTACCCCTCAGTGAACAATGATTTTAGCCATGGGGCCGGGTATTTTTGATTTTTAATGTTTATGGGTACAATAAAATAACTATAATACACTCTAATAAGACAAAAATCAACAGTAAAATCCGGGGATATTAAGGATATTGCACATGTTTTTATAATATACAAAATAATCTTTATATATATGCATAAAAGAGAGTTTCACTCTCATTTTACACCACCAAAGCTAAACTTACTATGTTTTCTAACACAAGTTGTATTTAATACAAATACAAATAAAAATAAAAAATCTAAACTAAGAGCAGAGATGTATAGATACAAACAAAAAATTAAAAACTATCTCAGAAGGACTGAAAAAATCAAGGGATTAAAACTAAATAAAAAAATAAAAACTGAAATACAAAATAAGAAATTATATATGGTAAAACTAGATAATTGTTTTTTAATTCCAACTGCTAAGCGCGGGTTTATAGCTCGTAGCACCTAAGCATTGTTTTATAAAGAAAAAATAATTTGTGGATTCGCAATATATTGCAGATCATATCTAGTTTCCTTACATGAGATCTTTGATATTTTTCTTAAAAAAACATGGTTATGCATTTATTGTAATTTAAAATCTTAAATTTTTGAATAAGTCTTTGTTCTCGAAATATGTTTTCAATTACAACATTAGGAACCTGTATGAACCCAACAGTGGAATCAAAACTATTTTTGAAAAAAATTAAAAGTTTTTTTTTTAATTTAAATAAAATATTTTTAAATTATGTTTATGTGTTGATATCAAAAATAATTTTTAAAAATAAAAAATATTATTTTAATATATTTCTGAATAAAAAATATTTTAAAAAGAAATCATAATCATACTCCAAAATAAATATTAAAAATCATTTTTTAAAAAAAGCTTCCGCGTGATGTCCACTGTAGTTTTTGTCTGTTTGAAATTGATGAAAATAGTTTTTGAAAATGTTTTTCATTCAAAAATATATTAAAGTATTTTTTTAAATAAAAAAAATATATTTTACATAAACACATAAAAATATCTAAAAACATAAACTATTTAATTTAAAATAAAAATTAATTTTTAAAAAAAATATTTTTAAAACTAGTATCATATTCTTCCCTCGTGAAAGGGCAGTGCCGTAGACCTCCGTAGGTGCTGTAGATGTATAATCATCTCACACTTTGTGGGTCCAATTTCTAGAAGTTTCTTTTTTTCACTCTCTGAATGTCAAAGCGGTCGGTTCCTTTTTCTCGTAGCCGTCTTTGATTTTTATTCCTCTATTTTTTTCTTATTTGTTTCCCTTTTTTTATTCACAGGTGAGAACAAGTTTCTTGAAAAAGAGAATGCAGCGGAGGTTTGTTCTAAGATTAAATTATTTAAGAAATTTATGTAATCCTAACATGAATTATTATTCTTTTGATCGGACTAAATAATTGAATTTAATCAAGAGATACAAAAAAAAAAAAATTAAGTATTCTTACTTTTTCTTTTTCTTTTTTAATGTATAAGTTTTTAGTTCTATTTTAACCCTACTATTAGATTTTATTAAATACAAGTTGATGTGACCACTAAATTAGAGAAAAAAACTTAAAATAATAATAATTATCGACTAGAAATAAAATGAAATGTTCATTTATTTTTTACATGAACTTAGCTGCTCACTTGTCAATTTAACTGTGGCGTCACTATGTATTTGACATAATCTCGCATGAACACTTAATTAAAAATAAAATAAAAATTAATTAATATATATTTGACATAAACACCAAAGAATTTGGCACTACAAACGGTTATTGGTCGACAGTCTGGGATTTTAAATCATGTAGTTTTCCAGAAAGAAACATTTATTTGAATTCCTATTGCTCTAATTTCTTGTACATTTAAAAATTAATTAAAAAATTGCAAAATATAAAATCATTTGCATGACAAGAATTACTGTAAAAGAAGGCATGATGGTTGATCATCTTACCAGCAGTGTCATTGATGTTTATGAACCAGAATTTTGAATTTCCATGAGAGGATGTAATGTTAATACAAAATGAGGCATAAGTGAATGACAGATCATGTATTTTAAGATGTTTTTTTAATGATGAAGAAACCAAGAAAGCCTTGCAACAAGTCCAAAAAGCGATAAATAGGTGCATGATGGCTAGACAAATGTAAAGATTTGGATAGTTCTAGACGAGTATGATTTTTTTTTTTTTGCAAAGAATGTATCAATAGATATCATAACTTCTAAGTTTATAGAGATAAGATTAATTCACTTCCAACCCCTCTAATCAATATAGTTTCACCTTGAACTTTCTTAATATAGGGATGAAATGTTATTGGATTGATTAATTGAAAGCAACCAATGAGCATTAGTTCATTAATATTAGCAATTAATTACTTCATGAAATGAATAGAAGTATGTTCTTAAGCACATGTAACCTCAAAGGTGGTTAAGTGATTTGTTGAAAAGGATTTGATTTGTGGGTATGACTCACCTAATACTGTTGCGATTTCGCGGTCGCACAAATTAATTTCCCTAGCTTAAAACAAATCAAACAAGATAGTATAGAGCAAGCAAGAAGTTGATCCCACGAGGACGATTTAGTTCTGATTTTCGTTTTATATGCTATGCAATTGGGGGGAGAGGGGTTGGAAGTTGTCTAGGCTAGGCTAAAGCAAACTAAATAAAAATTATATAAAACCGAAATATATTAATAAAGCAAACCTTAGGCGCAAGTCAACATCCACTTACAGAAATCAGAACTGGTCATGGAAACGACATGTCACGACCCGATTCCTGGATCCGTGACCGGCACATAGATATGGTTCCCCTCCAAGGTTCCACACCTATGCGAACCCAAACTTACACACAAACTTAACATTTAACTTTCAGAATTCAACGCAGCGGAAATAACAAAGTAAACTTTATAAGATAATTCGAATGTCTTAATACAAAAGCTGAATAATCTCATTATAATAGTGGAGCGCTAACTAGACATAAAAATAAAAATGTCCATTACAACCAAAATAATGAGTTATGATATTTCAACGCTAATGACCTGCTAACGAGCTACGAGCCTGAAAATAATAAATAATGAGGGGGTGAGTTCAACAACTCAGTGAGTAGATAACATCTAATATACACATGCGAGATAATACAACAAAGAGAATTATATTATCGAATCGGCTCGGGGTTCTTACAAGAAAATTTCTCAAATAGGTCATATCAAGAAGATAATAAGTATAACTCGTCAGAAAATCATAATGCAATGAGCATGAGGCTCCGGACTATGGGATGATCAATCCACACGAGGTTGGTGACTTCCCGACCAACTAGGATTTCGGGATACGATGTGCACAAAGACTAACATTCCCCATAGCTGGGTATTAGGCATCGTAGGGTATATACATATATATGTATATATATATATATATATATATATATATATATATATATATATATATCATAATCAAACAGACATATTCATATCCCAAGGCTCAACTCATGATATCAATCAAGTGAGGAGTGTCAATTCACAAACAATTATTGGCTCATATCAAGAACGTATATTCAATAATTGATTATGCTTTATCGTAACAGGAATAATATTTAACGTATATATTATCAAGAAGCATAATCCAAATACTAGCAAATCAAATATTTATAATATTTCTCATGCATATTAAATATTATCCACTCACCTGACTCAAAAGCGATCGAAATTCAAAAGTAGAATATTGACGGAATCCTACTAACGTGCCACTGACAGAATATCAGGATTATCTGAATATATAAAAGAAATACATACTCAAAAATGACTCAAAGAATTAGAATACCTTTAGTAAACATATCTAAGAGTTCAACTCACAATCCTATATGTTTTGAATTAAACTATCTATTTCTCGCAAAACCTAAAAACAACGGTTTCTTCCAAAATCTAGTTCAAAATACACAATTCCTAAATTGATAATAATTCATCAAATAAACTTCAATTATCCATCAAACCAATTTGAAATACTAATATTTCACTTCAGGGACCCAACTGTAATTTTCCAAAGTTCAGGGACTAAACTGTAATTTTCCAAAGTTCGGGGACCAAACTGTAATTTTCCACCAAAAGGACTAAAATGAATTTTCATCATCCTCAACCTAAACCTAGAATTCCAGCAAGGTATTCTCGAAATTCCTCAACATTATTTCACCATTTTTCTCAATATTTTCTTAAACCAAACACACCAAAATCTTCAAAATCACTTACAATCAAACCTATTAACCATTAGTCAAACCATTAAACCCTTAACATCTTAATCCATTCATCCATCAAATTCAAATAAAATATTCAAACCCTAATCACCGATGCAAGCAATTAGCTTAACTATTAAACAATACTTTTACATAATAACACATACACATTACCTTAATATTTATTTCTTCTCCTTCCTTCTCCTTTCCTCTTTTCTCTTCTTCTCCTTTCTTCTCTCTTTCGGCTCACTCTCAATTTTCAGATTTGTTTCTGTTCTCTTCTTTTTCTATTTATATTTTACTAGTTACTATTGTATCCTTAACTCATTTATCCCTAATATTAAGTCATTAAGGGTATTAATGCCTTTCTTATTTAATGTTTCAAAACCCTAAAATTATTTTCCTATTTAGAATTTCAAAACCCTACACGACATGTCAATTTATATTATGAATTTTATCTCTTCTTAACATTGGTTCTTTAACGGATCCGCCGTATAACTTACCTTAAACATCAAACAACCACAGTGTCCGCACTAGTAATTTGATTCAATGGTAGCATTAAAAATTAGATAAATTGATCAACTAAGAAACACAATTGTCTATAATATATATTTAGTTCGATTGAATGTTCTCCCTAAGATTAATAACGTAGATCCGCTACAATTATTAACTTAGTTGCTTCACAAGTTCACATACCACAACTCCAGTTTTGATATCAAACTTAACAATAGATTGTCTACAATAATAACTTCGAGTCCGCTCTTAGCAATTAAATAAACAATCATGGGAAAATAAGCATAGGAGAACAAATATATTCATCATATAAACTGAAAAATTAAGGTAAAAATACATCTCACACTTCTTGAAATATGAAGGTTTCCGTGTCTTTGCAACCAAGCAAAAGAGTCTAGCCTTGCATGTTTATTGAACAACTAAATAAAAAGATGGAAGAAAACATGAGTTAAGGTTTGGAGGAGGAAGATTTGTGTTTTCTTTGCTGCTGGCCGAAGTCCCTTGCTGCCTCTTCTCCTTTATATATGCTTAGAAACCTTAGTTTCTATTTTACAAAATAGTCATTTCTTGAGTTGGCAGAATTTAGTTGTCCCTTGTAAAAATCATAACTCATTCAAAACACATCGTTGTGAGTTGAAATGTGGATCGTGTATAGTTCTATGAGTATTGAATCCAACAAAATTGGGTTTGCAATCGGATTTCTTTAGCTCGAGATATTGAAGTTGGAATGGACAAAGGTCGACATCGGCAGATTGCAAGATTTGACTTTGAAGGTTGCGATTTCTATGTTATTCCTTATTTTATTTCTGTTTCCTAAGATTTACATTAAGTTATGGATGTTAGATTTTGAATTCCACTAGAATCATTTTATTTCGATCTCCAGAGCTTCTGCTCTGCACGAAACACCGACTGAAGATCAAATTGTCAATCAGCTCCAATTACCTCATTTTTACATCTTTCATCCAAAAATGCCTTTAAAACATAAAATAAAGAATATCAAGGCATTTTATACACAAAATATATGTAAAACACTAGGTAAGTATGGATGAAACTATCAAATAATATGGTCGCATCAAATACAATAGCGGTAGACAATGCCTAAAACTTTAATGGAAAGATGATTATAAAATTACATATGAAATAGATCAAACACTCTAACTCATCCTTATATAATACAAAGATGTATGATGTTATAGAAGTTTCCAATAAAAACATCAAAAATATTTTCTAGAAAATGATAGTTATATATAAAGACTAGTATGAGAAAGATAAAAATGATCATAGAAAGTTCAATTTTGTCCTTTGACTTTTGTTATTTTTTTATTGTATCCATAACTGACTGAAGCACAAAAATGATCATAGACCCTTAAAAAACCTTCAAGCACATTTTTTTTTTACTGTAATATATATTATATTTTTTCCTTCTTATAACCTAGGAACCTAGCCTTTATTATATACCATGAAAAGTATATTTTGATCAAATAGATGCAAAAAAGGTTGATAAATAAAGTTCTCCAAATATAAAGAATAGTTTATAAGAGCTATAAAGAAATGAATAACTTTGTTTTCTTTTGCACACATTGAGAATCACAAGTCTCCAATCAAATATTAAAACCAAGATGAAATAGACCACATCCTCAATCCATCACCATGATAAAATACCCTTTAGATTTGAAGGGTTACAACAAACCTTGTTAATTGATATAATATTAAGAATTCTCAAATTTTCAAAAAGACAAAGGTTATGTTTTAAAAATCTTTGTTGATGAAAATGCCCTGAATAACCAGAGTGTGTCATAAATGATTAACAAAGAACATTAAATTATGAGCTTTGTATCATCTTCAATTAGGGAAGTGTTCACCATTTGACTTAATTATTCATGAAGTAGGATATTGAGATGGTTCATTATCTAAATATTTGAAAGCAATTCATATAAGCTTGCTTGAGTAAACAAGGAGATATTGGTTGAAATTACCACTTCAGGAGTTGCAACCTTCAACAAACCTATAGAAGATATTATGAAAAATAGGGGTTTATGTTTTGAAACCTTTATGTTTACTCTAACCTTTATCAATATTAATGGGCATATATATTTTCATGTTGTCTTTGAAGTTCAGATGACATAGTAACTAGCATCACATATACAACCTTTTTATAATCATTAACATGGCATTGATGCTCATTCCTAACTTCTTCTTCTTCATCTTCAGTAGTGGCATTTGGATTTTCAAGAACAATCAAAAAAATTTCTTGCTTAAGAACAATTCTCACATTTCGATGCCGAACTTAAAAAATTTGGTCTAGTGATTGCATTAAGTATGCTTTGTAGGGATTTATTACTACTCATTTTGGTCTACTAACCTATTTATCTAAAGATAATGAGTATTAGTTTCATGCATATATATTTAAATTCCAAATTTAGATAAGGTATTTAATCCTAATTTTGTCTATTACTATGTTCTTGCAAATTAATAGCCATCCTTATTAATTGCTATTATTTTGGGAAATAATATTGCTTAGATTTTTCTAGTGGGATCCTGTTTAATTTATTTGACCTTGAGTGAATCAATAGAGCAAAATAAACTAAACTAGATAGATAATATATTTTATCAATCATATCTCTATATGACTTCTATATCAATTAGGTGACAATTTTGTCTAAATATATCATATTTGTTTGGCTTAACTTATGCCTCTAACCTTATATGATCATGCATGATTCATCCAAAAGTGTATAGGTTAGTTGAATAGAACTCAATTTTATAGTATTAAATATATTCGATTAATGGTAATCTTGAGTGACTCAACAAATCATCCATGGATAAAAAATGATTTTACACATATAAAAAAAAAGACAACTATTCATGTTCTCAACATGTACTAAATATATTACTAAGGGATTTATTATCAATTAATTAGATCTCATTCAAAACATGACATAACAAATATATATTTCATACATAGAAATTTATATATGAAAATGTACATTCCTAGCATGCCATTCAAACTAGATGATTATGGACATATTTAAGCTAATTCAGTCGAGCCATTGAAGGGAATTAAATGGACAAATTCTAAGAAGATATAACACGTCTTCATAAGTCCATAACAAACATTTGATTTGTAGCTTTCATCGTTTTTTTCCACTATTTTGGATTACATAATAATTCCTTATCTCAATTTTTATATTTCTGAATTACATAACGTTTAAATAATTAATTAAAAAACCTTGAATTACATTCGAGATGAATTAGATGAGAAAAGAATTACAACCCACAAGAACAAATAAAGATAATGTAGGACACAAAAGTCTTATTTAATAAAATTACAACCATTCAACCATATAATAAAAGCACAATTACATTGGTCTTTAATGTCCATAATCATCCATTATACATAACAACATATTAATATGCATAAGAAAATTATAGTATGATTTAGTTTTAATTACTAGCTTTATGTGTATTTTTTAAAAAACATAACATTTCTAACATTTAGAAATATTAAATCAAATCCAATTTGATAGTTTTCCAAACATAATAAATCTTATCTAATATTTTTCTTTGATTTTTTTTTTCAAAATTTAGTAAGAAAATTAATCATATTAATTTCGTAAACTATTTTAGGCTTAATTAAACAAAATTTAAAAAACTCTCTTTATTTTAGAAAAAACCAATTTTCTAAACATTATTGAATTATACGTCTTAATTAAATCCCAATCCTATTAGGATATGACAAACTCATTTGTTTTTGAATTAAACAGTTTAATTCAATCGTAATCTAATTAGAAAAATTAACTCTATAATTAATTTAATTTAGGCTTTTAGTTTTAATATAAAATTATTATTTTATATATAGAAGGATAAATTATAATTTCTGCTCAAAAAACCTTAAAAGGTTTGTCGTTTTTAAAAAAATGTTGGCACTGCCGCAAATGGTACCTAAAACTCTATTTTACAAAAAAAAAAACAATGATAGACTCAAGCCAAATTCAAGTAATCTGACTAGATCTAGCTTGAACAGTAGCCAAACATTAAAAAAAAACAATAGGAGAGAAAAAAATACTTTTGGGAAAAATATTTATGTCACACATTCATTAATTCCTAATTAAAACCAATAACAATTCAAACATGCAATCAAACAATGCTAATTGTCTAACAAAAACTTTAATACTATTGTCGAGTATACAAGCAGTAAAAATAATATAACAAAAATATTTAGGAAATGCTAGGATCGTGTTAGACAAATTTAGAGTTGTTTAGATATTTATTATTCGATGATCTGATCTTTTTTTTATCTTAATTGTTTTTTAAAGATTGAGTTGTTACAAACCACAATCTATTTAATTGTTCGACCTTCAACGATAATCCACATGAATCCAGTAAGAAAACTTATAAATTCCTATTTAAGAGAGAAGGGTGTTATGTCTAGAGTGATAACTCTTTATTTTGTGACTTATGTAGTTTTTCTATCTAAAAAAATCACTCTTCTTATTTTAATAAAAAAAACATAACTTACTTTTTATAAAAAATCTAAAAAACTCTATAAACTACCTCTTTGAATAATATTTATATATTAATTCAGGATAATTTTGAAAATTAACTGAACGAAGTCCTTACTTGATTTTCTTAGGTATGAAAAATATAATCATTGTATTAATCATATTTTAGTTCTTGATTTGTAAAATATGTTTTAATTGAGATATACTTAATTAAATTATTCAGTTTAATTTTAACTAATGGTCTTTAATATGTGACCCATTAAACTCTTAATATATTGGCCTGAATTTAAATTATAATTCTAATTAAACTGAATTAAATAAACCATATTAAGTCATACTTATTATTATCTATACAGCTAAACCATAACGCGGAAATACTGTGCAATTTATCACTGTTCACGCAGACTCATAAGCACTGTGGACTTGAATAGTGCGTTTACTAAATAATATAAGTATCATTTCTATACAAAAACAGCACAATCAAGTCCTTCGGCCGAGTGGTTAACGCGCGCGCCATTTTCCCAACAGATGAGGGTTCGAGTCTTACAGCCAACAAATTGGTTTTCGAATATTGCTTTTAAAATATTTAATTATATAAGTAATGTTTCTATCCTACTATAGCACAACGAAGTCGCTTGGCCGAGCGGTAAGACCGCGCCCCTCGCGAAGCAGGGGCGCGGGAGTTCGAATCTTCATGCCAGCAAAAAAAAAGGATTTTTGAGATGAATAATGTTTTTCATTTTCTGTGTTTTTTTAATGGCTTCTTTCTTAATATTTTTTAGGTGTTAAAAATTATAGATAAGACATTCAAAATAATGATAATGATTATTTGTAAGTTTTTTTTCTTATAAATATGTTAGACTAATTATGTATTTTGATATCTATTTAATATTAGCATCTTAAAAATATATATATATATATATATATATATATATATATATATATATATATATATATATAAATAAATAAATTCCTAGGTTTTTTTTTAAAAAAAATATATAATTAATATCAATATTCTGAAATTCATGTCATCGATAGTATGAACAATAATAGTCATAATATAAATTATTTATAATAATATTTATAATGACAACTACAATAATTATGACAATTTAACAATCATGATAATAATAATGACAATTATAATCGAAATAATTCATCAGTTCATTTTATTTTTTCTTTTAAGGTTGACTTCATGCGGTTTTCTTATGTATAATATTTCATATCTAACATCACATAAACAAAAAAATATACGAAGTGATGCGTAGACGAAACGGGTAGAAAATTAGGGCAATTTATCTACAGTGAAAAAATATACAAGCCACTTGCCATCCACTTCACCGTACCTATAAACAATTTTTTTAACATGCAAAAACATATTAATAGTCTTAGATTTTTTTATAATGCTATATATCTAAGCAAAACAATCGGCCTACTAATACAAATAAAAATTCTAATAAAAATTAAAATTCAGAACTAAGAGTATAGATACATAAATACAAATAAATTATTTAAAATTATACAAAAATTACTGAAAAAATAAAGGCATCAAAACTAAATCAAGAAATAAAATAATTATTTATTTTTTCATTATCGCACTTTTAATTTTTTCAATTTAATCCTTCCATTTAAATTATTAACATATTTTGTTTTTATTTAAGCCCATATACTTTTAATTCTTTATTTTAATTCTTTTATTTTTTAAATCTATTTCTAAATAGTCTCTATTTTTATCTATGTTCACCGTGACACAAATCACTATGGACGGCAACAGTAATGCTCTATTTTTGGGTCGGTTCGAGTTGATTCGATTCATCTAGGGTCACGTCAAGATCTGACTCTTTATTGTGATATTTCTGTTTAGTGCCCGAGCTTTCAACCTGTTTCTTCCGGTCCTTAATGTCATTATATAGGTTTTGATTTATTTTCATTGGGTCATTCAACTGAAATTGATTATATATTATAGTTTTATTTAGGTCCCCATTCTTTGAATTTTTGAACTGGTTTGAAATCTTTAATATTTTTGGTATCAAAGTTTTGAATTATTTCAATTTTATCCTTCCATTCAAATTTAATACAAATCCTTAATATTTTCGGTATTAAAGTTTATTAATTTAATTTAAAATATTAAAATAACCAGTTAAAACATGTATAAAATCATTCAATTTCCTACATCGAAAAAAGTCTACATGAAACATTCAAAATAATGATAATGATTATTTTTAGGTTTTTTTCCTTATAAATACGTTAAACTAATTATATGTTTTAATATTTATTTAATATTAGTGCCTAAAAATATATATAGAGAGAGAAAATCATTTCTAACATATTTTATATATTACAATTTTACCAATTGAATATTAAAATAACTACTTATAGCACACAAAATTTTAAGTTTATTTCTTCAAAAAAAAATTTATTTCTAATATTTCAGATCTAATATTACTAGGGAAAAAAGACAACTCATAAAAAAATATACGAACCACTTCCCATTTCGATCACACTGTTCTTTTTAGACAGAAAAATACTTATTTCTAATATATTTTATCTATTACAAATTTATTTATTATATATTAAAATAATTAATTATAACATTTAAAAAAAAAATTATTTTTCTACATAGAAAAAAGCCCAGCGCAACGCGCGGGCAAATCAGCTCGTAGTGACGAATTTAGAATCTCTTGATCTATAGAATATTAAAAAAATAATTAGTCATTTAAACATTTTAGTAATTAATTTATCAATATAATTAATATTATTTCAACGATAACATTTCAATTTAATATTAAAATATAAATTACCATATTAAATCATATTTGTTCTATATCCTCCGAATGTGAAGAACATCTTTATCTAGAAATTGGCTCTCCATCTCCTTTGATTTTAGAGCGACATTCGTGCCCTTTTTGTTCTCTTCGGTGCGCTTAGTGGTAGTCTTTGTGTGCCCATCGATGCTTCTCTACTCTTTCTAAATTTTGTTGCTGCCCAAATAGTTTTTTTTTAATCCTGGGCATGTCTTGATAAAAAAAAACTACAACTTGATCTGCCCAAATAGTGAAGATTTGAAACTCAATTTTGTTAAATTTGTATTTTGTACAAACACATATTCTTTTGTGATTGATCTTCTAACGTAGATCTGCTCTTTGTGGAATATATGCTCTTTTGTATTTTTTTTTATTCTTTTATAAGTGTTTTTTTAATATAAAATGGGAAGGACAGTGAAGATTCTTATCCCTTATCTCTAGTGCTTCATCAACACCAAAAAGGGTCAATAAAAAAAAAAAAAAATTCCTTGGGTGTGGGCTAAGTAGAAAGCTTTGGATTTCCCTTCTATTCGTGTGCTTCTTTCTTTTTTTGGTGGATTGCTCACTAACTGCTCCTAAGGTTGTTTCAAGCCAAATCAAAAGGTTTATTTTGGTATTTAGGCTGTAGAATTCTGAAGGGTTTTATTTTTCTGTGGTTTTACTTTCCCAGTGATTAATCCAACCATTCCAAAAACAGTTTTTAGGATCTTCACCAATCAGCTCTTACGGATTCTTCTTCAGAAAATAGGGGTTGTGATTGTCTGGCTGGTCTGGAGTGCATCTCAAATATCATCAGGGCCCTCAGGATGGGGTCCTGCTTGTCCGCAGAAAGCAGGAGCCCTCGCCCTGGTACGCCTTCCTCTCCTTCCTTTGGGGCCAGGAAGAGGAAGAACTCTAAAAGGCGTCCGGGGTCTTGGACTTCGTTTGACTATAGGAGGGAAGAACCACTTCATAGGATTCCAGGAAGGTTGTTCGTAAATGGGTCTAGTGATATCGCATCATTGTTTACCCAGCAAGGCAAGAAAGGAACTAATCAGGATGCCATGATTGTTTGGGAGGTTTGATCGTTCTTCACATTCTTCTTTTCATTTTCAAAGGTTTATTTTCATTGAAATGCTTATAATAATAATAATTTTTTTTTGTAATATATTTAATCACCTTAATGTTTCGGTTCTTATCTATGCAAAATAATTATAGTCTGTTTTGTTCTTGAATGCAATGCTGCTATCTTGATGTAGTTGCTTGTGTTGTAAACCAATAGTAGTTAATTAATTATTCCAACTACAAGTTAGTCTGTCATTCCTTTTTTTTTTTAATAAGAAGTAATTACTTCTAGTTACTCTAGTGTCTTTCTTTCAGTATAGTGGCGAATCAATGAGTTGTTTCATGAAATTTCGCATCAATGATAAAAAAAAAGAGAAAAAAATTGGACATCCTATAATTTTGCGTTTGCTTTGTTGAGCCTGGGTTCAGAAACAAAAGATTTCGCTGATCCTATTCGTTATCGATTCTAGTGCCCTTCAAAATAAGCTATTTTCCTTTCTCGATTCTCATTTTTTTTCTTAGTTAATTTCTAGCCATATATGTCTAAAGCCAGAGTCTTGTTTGTTTCCTTCAGCCCGAAACTCTCTCTATTTGTATTGATGTATCATCTGGAAAGACACCTTTCCTTTTCTATTTTTTTTACTTTCACGTGACGTGTCTATATTGGAAATGAAGCATATCCTGCTTCTGGTTGGTCTGGATCAATTGTAGTGAAACACTATCATCAGTCCTGGGAGCATGGCAATCTCTGTCAGGGTTGTGTCTGTACTCACTATGATGGAAACTTTAATGGTTAAATGGTCATTAAAATCATATGATGATATTGAATAAAAGTATCTTCATCCTTTAGTGGTAATGAGCTTATTTTTGGTATATAGTTTATATACTTGTGTCATTATCATACATTAAATATTTTTCCCTCTTAATTTGGATAGTTGTACAAGCTATCTATATTATGCAAACTCTAATTTGTTTGTTGTTTCTTCGGTGTCACTAACTGCTAATATTATCTCTGCCATGCAATATTACTGGTCTCTTCTCTGCATTAGCATGGCAATGTTATTTATTCTCTTTGCTTTAACCTGAAATCAAAGAGAAAAAAAAGAGAAGAGAGAATTATAATTATAAATGAAAATAAATCTCACCCCTTGAAAATAAATCTCACTCTTTGAAGCTTTGTACACTTCCAGAATTTTGGCTCCAGGACAGATGCAGTTTTTTGTGGTGTTTTTGATGGCCATGGGCCTTACGGTCATATGGTTGCTAAAAGAGTGAGGGATTCTCTCCCCCTGAAACTGACTGCTCATTGGGAAATGAGTGTAACCAGTGAAGCTGTTCTCAAGGAGATCAGCCTTAATACCACAGGCAGCATGAACTCTGAAGACACATCCTTTATGTCTGCTGATGAAGAACCTAGGGCCTCTGTTGATCTTGGGGATGCCGAGAAGCACCCACAAAATTTTCAGAATCTGAAAGAGTCATTTCTGAAGGCTTTCAAAGTCATGGACAGGGAACTGAGGGTGCATGCCAATATTGATTGCTTTTGCAGTGGGACAACAGCAGTTACTTTAATCAAGCAGGTTTCTACTCATGAAGACCTTAGTGACATATAGCATACTCTTAAAATTTTGTGACTTCTTGATTATAATGGTGTGATGTTTGCGTAGGGTCAATATCTTGTCCTTGGAAATGTTGGGGACTCTAGAGCTGTACTTGGTACAAGGGACGAGGATGATTCTCTTGTTGCTGTTCAGTTGACTGTGGATCTTAAACCAAATCTTCCAGGTAGCTCCCACCTTTATTCTCTGTCCATAATGAATTCTTTCCAATTGTATCTTTTTATTTATTTATTATTGCGATGCTGTTAGTGTGCTGTGAGTTCAGGAGTTTTATTAGGCAGGAATGGTTTATCGATCACTTACAGTTGATGTTGTTGAAGGAGAGAATGGCAAATTCTTATGTCCGATATACAGATATAGCTTTCCTTTTTCTATCTCCATTGTCATAAGGAACTGCAGTCATGTGGAACAGGAAAATCAAGACATGCATTAGAGTACAAAATCCTATGCTGTAACATGGATTATAGACTTATATATTCTGGTACATAGTTCAAATGATACCAGTATTCCTTGATGATCTAGATAGCATCGGTGGTTGATTTGTGTGTTTGATCTGGTGGTCCATTTTTGAAGCAGAACACTGGCAATTTATGTTTTCAAAACTTGATTGACGTTCAATCACATTTTGTTATGTTTAATTAAATATGATCAAGAGAAAAGCTGAGGGAGCATTATGATTGATGACATAAGATATCCCATGCAAATAATACTTTTGATGTATGAGAAAAATGGTGCCAACAATGGCGAGATCAAGCATATGTGCGGTATAAATTGCAAGTGAAGGTTGTATAATGGAAAGGACAAGGAAGAACTAGATGATCTTGAATATATACTGGAACTGCATTAGTCCAAGCATACTTGATTGGCGGGTAAATTACTAAAAGGACAAATGGCTTAAGACTTGAATGATGTCAATTGAGTAGTCAACATGTAGCCTAATTTCTAGTCCCCACTTTCCTTTATAGACAGTTGCAACCTCAAATCTTCCTGCATCAAAACTATCAAATTGTTTAGATATCAATACATGAATGGTTGTCAACTGGACAAATATTTTCCAAATAGGGCTGTGTTATCATGTTTGCCGCTAGTGTCTTCCATCATGGGCTAAAATGTTTCATGCTGCTAACTACAGGGCACTGTTTTTTGTTATTAGTATGTAATATCTGTGCTCTGTGGCACCACTACTGTGGCTGCATCTGCAATTGAAAACTGTGCTGTAATCTAATTTTGTAGTTTTTACTATCCACATTTTAGTGTAACATTTTTTTTGGTCTCCCACAGCGGAAGCAGAAAGAATTAGAAAGTGTAAAGGTCGGGTTTTTGCTCTTCATGATGAACCTGAGGTAGCTAGAGTCTGGCTACCGAATAATGACGCCCCTGGCCTAGCCATGGCACGGGCTTTTGGAGATTTTTGCCTTAAGGATTTTGGTCTCATCTCTGTGCCTGATATATCATATCGGCACTTAACTGAGAAGGATGAATTTATAGTGTTGGCTACAGATGGGGTAAGAGCCATTCTTATTCTTAAATCAATCTTCATTTACTGTATAGTCTATGAAATTAGCCTTCTATCTATCATCAATGGGATCTTTTGCTGTTTTGATTATTTTAGATTTGGGATGTGCTCTCGAATAAAGAGGCGGTGGACATTGTTGCATCAGTCTCATCACGTTCCTCTGCTGCGAAAGCCTTGGTTGAGTCAGCAGTTCGAGCCTGGAGGTACAAGTATCCAACCTCCAAAATTGATGACTGTGCTGTAGTTTGCCTCTTCCTCGAGTCAAATGATTTATCTGCTGCTTCCAATATCAAGTCGAATGAACAGCTTACTTCAGCGGAACACGCTGACAATGGCAGGCAGAAAGAGGATGATCTCCCCTGTCCAGCCAGTCCGGACCGCGCGGGTGGCATGTGGACTGAAAAAGAGGCCCTTTCAGGAGGAAATGCAGAAGAAGATTCCGCAAAACAAGATGAAATGCAATCAGAATGTGGGATAGAGTGGTCTGCTCTCGAAGGAGTCTCTCGTGTTAACACCATGTTGAATCTACCAAGGTTTGTGCCAGGAAAAGAGGGGAAGAAGGCTGCAGGGGAGGCAAAAACTGGGAAATGACACAAGGAAGGTATATACTGGATTTGTTTCTCAATTAATTTCTTTTGTTTTTCTTTGTTTCTGTTAATGTTATTTTTTCTACAGAAGGGGAAAATATTGTTAGGGTCATAAAATGTTGAAATTGGACCGGAGAGGCGGCCCCGGCTATTTTGGCATGTCTGGGAAATTGTCCTTTCTCTCTCTAGTTGTGGGTAGAATTGGAATTTCTGTAAAATCCAACTCACCTTGTATTTGTTTTCCCATTAAATTATATGTGATCTGTTGGGTTTTGTTGATAATAATCTGGTGACGGTGAAGCCTCCTTCAAAGTTTGAACTTGACTATCTGACTATTTTTTTAATCATTTTCAGAAATGGACTCCTGCCATATCTCTCATTCTTTTTGGAAAAGATTTCATCTCTCTTTTCGTGGGTTTCAATTTTATTGTTTTTTAAAGTGGTGGGGATAAAGCAAAGAGACGTTATTTTGCTTCCAACCAATAAAGCAAGCAACGTTTTTTAAGACTTATGATGTATTGCCCAAATCTTCTCCAATAAAGTGTTGTGGCCATCATTCTCTTGGTGTGAGATTAGTATGAAAGGATGTGGGTGAAAAACACTTATTAATAAAACTAGAGTGAGTTGTCATTTATTATTATGGTCATTAAAAAATATATTGGTCTGTTCGAGTTTGAATAAGAGGATAAATTGTGAATAAGAAAGATATATCACTCTTAAAACATTTTACTTTAGGTAAGTTGTATTGCTATTTGTTTGAAATAAACTAAGGTCTTGTGTTTTCTAATTGTTAGTTTGTTTAAAGTTTAAGAAAAGTTACTCTCAATAAAATAAATTCTTATCATGTCAAAACTTAATAATTCAAAAAAAAATTCCATCAAGCATCTACCATATTCATCCATTTAGGATGATTTTCAAGCTGACTCTACTAAAATAATGGTTCTTCGAATGATGATTTTATCGTATTTATAATTAAATATCCAATTTTAATATTGATTCACCTAAAATCAATTCATGAAGGTAATTCTCATTTAATGTAAGGCTTAAAAATAACCTAATAAATAAATAATTTTATTGATGAGAAAAGCCATGACTTGCATAGTGTGATTGACCTTCCATTTTACATGAAATTCACAATCAAATTAATGATTCATATTCATTATTGCAATGCAATATCACTTTCATTTAATTACCAATCCAAACATCAATCCAAAAACTTATCAGATCAATGATCACAATAACCAAATATGCTATAGAAAAGCATAACCAAACTCATGTGGGTTTGATGTATTATTAATACCAAAAGCAAAAGCAAATAAATATGTTATTGAAACTCAATGATGATAAGATTGTAATTTACATTAATAATGGAAATTTACCTCCTCAATAATCAAATTGTGATGTCAACATACTATTATCATTCAAAGCACAAGTTACTTGGAAACAAGGGAAAAGAAAAGTATTTCGCTCAATGGTAAATCTACAACACCAATTAACAAAAACTAAACCATCATATCATAACTTCAATGTGAATCCATTAATTTAACCATCCATATATCTATAGTTGTAACCCATGACCATTAACATTAAAAACTTGAGATCCATCTCCAAATATTTACAAACCCACAACCCAACCCAACCCAACAAACTCTATCTTCAAACCACTCATCCACGGCCAGCTGAACCTCTTTTATCAAACACAATGCACAACAAGCCCACACCATGATAATCTAAACCAATTCAACCTGAACAAACTATTTTTAACTATAATTTTTCACGTCTTAAGTAATGGAATAACCTAGTAAGAGCACTACTATGAAGTCACCACCAATAAAAGCCAAAACCAACATAGATTAATTAAACAAGATTTGCTCTAAAACCTCTAAAAATCAACCTAACAAAATCCAAAATTGTTACCTTTTTCTCCACAAATACCCATAATAGTAACCCTAACCTCCTATAAATGTATATGAATGTAACCCATAATAGACCTAAGAAATAACCTTTACCTTAGCCATCAATATTGGCAACCACCACACTAACAGTTACTCCCATAGCCTATTGGTCATCTATCCTCCAAACACATAACCAAATATGACTTAGGCTTTTCTATTTAAACTCAAAGGCAACAACTCATTAGACATAATTGATTAAATCTGAATTCATAACAATTATTGTGGTATGAAAGATGTAAGTTGCCTTCTGGATGAGAGACCTTTTGGGTTTAATAAAAAAAATTATGGTTTTTAAAGGAGTCACCACTAGCATCATGGTCACTAGAAAACCTATGGTCTTCAAAAATTAGGGCAAGAAAAGTAGTTGTGCAAAAAAAAAAAAAAACATTGACTCCAAGTGCACCCTAACTATGATAAGCTGAATTGTTGATTGATTATTTTTCAAAGTCATGTTTCTATTTGTTGGTCTCATCTAAGGTTCAAGAAAAATCTTTTTTTTCAAGAAATTCTTCGTAATAGGTTAAATCCTAAATATTCTAAATACTAAATTTTATCGTTGTATTTAATTACTATAAAGTGAATGGTTTAAATACTTTAAAGTCATATCAAAGAAGCTACTAAATAAAGTGAATGGTTTTTATCACTTTGGATAAAATTATATTACTTTGGATTGCATGTATGGTGAATCTACATATAACTCTATTTATTTTACAATAAATAGACTAATTATATGTGTATATATATATGACTGATCATTGAAAGCATCATTAATGTCAACGAAATAATCTAAGAACAATGAAAGGAAGAAAAATCAAAGAACAAAATAATGAGAATATGAAGCAAATATACAATCAACTAATAAAATGATAAGGTCCAATGTTTTGTATTATTTTTATTATCTTAATATTAATATTTGACAAAGTTTGAGACTCCATTATATGTTAGCTCTGCTTTACCATCGATTTGGCAATATCAAACAGTCTGCAAAGAAAATAGACTAGTACCCCATACCATGAAGTAAGCGTTTGCACTCTAAAAAAATATAGCTAGTAAACTTCAAAGTCCAAGGAAGAAACATGGAGTTCCTAAGATATTAAATGAATTCAAATTAATAATTGTGCTTAATATAAACCTAGAAACATACTAGAAAGAAATATAGTATAGCATATGGCCAAATCCTTTTTTTCTCATAGCTCAATCATATTATTTAAAGGCCGAGAAGGAATGAAATATAAAATATAAGAAAATTTCAATTAGATAATAGAGACTGGTCAAAATGAAAAAAGTCAAATTTTGATCAAATATAGTTACTAACAAATGCATCACAATATAGAATATTTTTTCAAAGAAAAACACTAAAAGGTATAATTGTAACATGTGAAAATGATGATAAATTTTTATCATTGTATCATGGTTTAAATACTTTAAAGTCAGATTGAAGAAGCTACTAAATAAAGTGAATGATTTTTGCATGTTGTATATATTCGAGCTTGAGTTGCTTTATATTTACTCCATTAGTTTAAATGGTTTTTGAGCTACATTTCAAAATGTTTCCCACCTTGATCTTAAACCTCATTACAACCTTTGAAGAGTAGTTATGGTTTGTGTTATGCATGTTATTCTAGTGGCTGATAATGAGAAGATATAGATGCCTATGACAAATCATTTATATTAGAATGGATAGTAGTGAAACACATACCCTTCAAACATGTGAAAGTTATTTAAGAAAGCATTTAGTTTACTTTATCTTTAAGCAAAAATGCTTATTAATAGTTGTAAATTTGTTAAGAAATTTTGTTCATGATATTTTATGAGTTTGAAGAGCTTGGTTGCTCTTTGTTGATGGCATTGCAACCTTTTTTTTGTTTTTTTTTGGAAGTGAGTTTGAGTTTTACCTGAGGATGAACAAAATTTAAGTGTGAAAGAATTTGATGAGGATGCAAAACATCATATTATTAACCTTTAAGGTTAGTCATTTATACTTACTTGGTGCCTAAATATACTAATTATTTTTTATATTTTGATCTATAATTCAAATGGAGACGATAAGGACAACAAAAATCTAATTCGACTATTCTAGATAATTTCAACACTACTTTGTAATATGAGCATAACTCTTTCACTCGAGCTTCGATTGAGATGATTCAAATTTTTGTGGAACATTCAAAAATATATATAAAACTTTAATGTCTTACATGTTGAAATATAGCTATATTGAGATCACATCACCTATACTAACAATATGCTAGGACATTCTTTGACATGCAAATCTAATACATATATCTAACATGATTCTTTTTTTTTTAGATTCGAAATTTGATGCATGAATACCATCTAAGAACATCAATTTTCTCGTTATATTAGGACTCAACTTAAATTATTTAATATTTTTATTAATTGTTCAAATTTGAGCATCACATTTTAAGAGATTTTATATACTTAATTAATGTGTAAAAAGGAAGAAGAGGGAGATCAAATTTTAGATACACATCTCTCCCCCCCTCCTTTTTTTTCCCTCTCTTTTGAGTTTTAACCATAGGACCCATGAAGCTATATTTCTTATTGGTCAAAGGAAACATAAGCCTTAAAACCAATACAACTATGAGATCCAATTTTTTTTATTGTTCAATATATGTATTAAGTATCTTTAATTACTAGGAGGTCTACTAGTTTATTATTTATTGCAATTTATTACTAGTTTAGATATCAAATCGATAATTATTTGATCATTGTAATTTAGGAAACAAGTAAGATTTAATGATTCTTTGGATTAGAAACCATTCAAACTTGGGTATAATGCTCAATTAATTAAATACAATTACTTATGCTCGAGTTGTTTATCTTTTCCAATCTGTTTAATTCTTAAATGTGGTATTAGGTTAGACTTTTGCCTCTTGTCTCGAGATGTTTAGTAGTTAGGATTAATTAGATTATTTTTTTTGTAATTAATTATGACTAAGGAGAAATAGGAAAATAGTTTCAATGGTGAATACTCAAAGTACGAATTGATATAAACTTTCATCGATTATTGATTATAAAATTCCAATGGCTAATGTTGACTTATACCATGTTTTGCACTTTTGATTGATTTCAATACTTTAATTTGAGTTGTTCCTTAGTTGTTTTTCTTAAAACAATTTTTCTTATGCTCAAACTTCCCTCCCAATCTTTGTTTATATAGCATAAACCTATTCCAAATACTCTTCAAGCGGATGAATCTTTATTCATACCACTACATATATTATTAAGATTTTAGGTTGTTATATTTTGTTGTTTGCAACATCATACCAATGTCATTGTTGATTATGTAGTTTATGCATATAAAAATAAGATTTTTTTGAAAGAAGATGAAAAACAAAATGTTAATCTTTGTACAAAATTAAGAAGGATGATAGTTCTTGTAACTGTAAGTAATGCACCTTAGCCAAATTACATCTGTTTTTGTAATTGCTTATTTGATTGAGATGTTATGAAGCAAAATCTGGTTAAAGTTTTTAAGAAATATTTTTTTTTAATTTGACATGATATTTGTCTATCAATTTGGAAAGGAGATAGGTAAATAACCCTTTATTTATTTTAAATATAAATATATTTGAGTTTTTTATACAAAAATAAAAAATTCATGAGTCGTTTGTTAAGAACAATAATTGTTCACTTTGTAAATCTATTTAGAAAGTTGGAATCAACTATTGAAATAGCTAAGAGTGACAATCGACCAAAAAATCAAGATTCACATTTTCAATCGACCATTAAATCATATGAAATACAATAGTTTTTAGTAAAAGAAAAAAACCTAATGGATATTTCAGTACAAATGGAATTGTACCAAGTGCAACTGCTAATAAGAATACATCCAAATTAGGAGTACAAGTTGTATTAGTGTTCAAATTATAACTCCTTATTTTCCTTAGAGAGTTTGTATAGGATTAGGATTTTCAGTATATGTTAAATTTGATCTTCGTTACATTATAAATAGTTATAAGAGCTTGTCTGAGAATATGGTTGAGATTGCTTTTGAAAGTATTTTTTGTTTATAAATGCATCAAAAAAATTTTGTTTTATTTTTAAAAATCATTTTTGACATAAGCACATGAAAATAATATAAAAACACCAATTTTTTTTTAATTTAAAGTAAATAATTAAAATTAAAAAAAATCAAAATACTTTTGAAACGCAGTACCAAATATCACAAATACTGAATTTCTGTGTATTTTCTTGTTTATTCCAGGAGGATCTCATGCCTCTAAATACATGTACAAAACCCTAATTTACAGTCTACAATTAATGTAATATTTGTTGTTACAATAAGAAATTAAGTCTATATTCTGCGGTTATGATTTACTTTCCATGTTTGTAACTGCTGTGATATCTTTCCATATATACATTATTGACACCCCCCCTCAAATTGATATTGTTCGATCAAGAAGCATCAATTTGTCAATCATCAGTTGGTGTCGTGGCCGAGGTAAAGCCTTCGTAAAGACATCAACAGTCTGATGTTCGGTGGAAATATGGGGTAGCGTAAGAACATTATGATCAAGAGCTTCACGAATATAGTGACAATCAACTTCAATATGTTTGGTGCGTTCATGAAACACAGGATTAGAAGCAATCTGAATAGCACTTGTGTTATCAGCATGAAGCGGTGTAGGATGGTGCTGAGTAAAACCAAGTTCGTGTAACATACCCCGGAGCCATATAATTTCAGAACATGCGGCTGACATAGCGCGGTACTCAGATTCTGTGGAAGATTTTGAAATACGATCTTGCTTTTTGGTTTTCCATGAAATTAAAGCATTTACAAGAAACATACACCATCCCGTAACAGACCGACGAGTATCCATACATCCTGCCCAATCTGCATCACTATAACCAGTTAATTGTAATGAGGTGTCGGCAGGAAAAAATATCCCTCTCCCAGATGTACCCTTAAGATAACGAATAATTCTTTTGATAGCAGCTAGATGAGGTTGCCGAGGAGTCTGTAAAAATTGACTGACTTGTTGTACTGCAAAAGAAATGTCTGGCCGAGTAATAGTTAAATAATTCAAATTGCCCACCAATTGCCTGTGTATGGAAGGATCAGGCAATAAATCTCCATCATTCTGACAAAGTTTTAAATTAATCTCAAGAGGTGTAAGAACACTGTTTCCTAATTCCAGACCGACCAAAAGTAGTATTTCTTGGGTATATTTGTGCTGATGTAAAAATATTCCGTCAAACATAGAGTGCACCTGTAGACCAAGAAAATAATGAAGTTCTCCAAGATCCTTCATATGGAATGCAGTGTTAAGAGAACGTTGTAAATTCTCAATGAGTGGAATAACAGATCCTGTAATAATAATATCATCCACATATACCAGGAGAGCAACAATACCATTAGCAGTTCGCTGGAGAAACAGAGAGGAAACATATTGACTCTGAATAAATTGAAGATCCAACAGAGTAGTGCAAAACTTTTCGAACCATGCGCGGGGTGCCTATTTTAGACCATACAGGGAATGTTTCAACCAACAAACTTTATCGGATGGGTGAGTAAACATACCAGGGGAGGATTCATATAGATCTCTTCTTTCAGATCACCATGTAAAAATGGATTTTTTACATCCAATTGACGAATTGACCATCTTTTGGAAGCAGCAATTGCCAAAATAGTGCGTATGGTGGTCATTTTAGCGACAGGTGCAAATGTCTCATAATTAATACCATATGCTTGACAATTTCCAAGAGCAACTAACCGTGCTTTATACCGTTCGACAGACCCATCAGGTTTTAATTTGACATTGTATACCCATTTGCATCCAATAGGTTTGGTTCCATGAGGACAAGAGACAATATCCCATGTGTGATTATCCTGAAGAGCCCGAAGTTCTTCTTTCATGGCTTGTGCCCAACAGTCTTGGGTAGAAGTCTGCACATAAGTCTTGGGTACAACAATACTATCAATAGCAGTAGTTGAGTATCCATACCTGTCTAGGGCTCGTGAAATCCGAGATGATCGTCTTGTGTTCGGAAGGGGCAAAGTGGAACGTCTATGATATACAATTCCTGGCTTAAAACGTTCAAAGTGAGAAGATGGACAATCATCATCAAATGTGGGAAGTTGGATAGAGTTGGATTGTGTAGAGGAACAAGACGAGAAAAATTTTGATTCTCAAAGAAAATAACATTTCGAGATATACGAATTCTATGAGCATTTTCGTCATAACACACAAACCCTTTATGAGAATTACTATATCCTAGAAAAGCACAGCGAGCAGCTTGGGCTATAAGTTTATTAAATTCAGTAAATGGTAAGTGAACAAAACAAACACACCCAAAGACATGGAGAGAATCATACTCAGGAATAACACCAAATAAAATAGAGTATGGAGATTCAAATTTTAGAACTTGGGAAGGCAAACGATTAATTAGATGAACAACTATTGACAACGCTTCTACCAAAAAACGAGTAGGTACTTAAGAATCAATTAATAAGGTACGAAAAATATTTAAAAGATGACGATTCTTACGCTTGACAACTCCATTTTGTTGAGGAGTGTAAGGACAAGATCTTTGAGAAAGAATTCCTTTGTTTTTGAGAAACTCCTAAAATTCTTTAGACATATATTCCCCCCTAGAATCAGAACGTGGAATTTTAATATGAGTAGAAAATTGATTTTCAATAAACACAACGAAAGCCTAAAATGTTGAGAACACCTCAGATTTAGATCGGAGAAAATATATCTAAGTGAAACGACTAAAATCATCAATAAACGTGACAAAATATTTATACTAGGCATGAGAGAGAACATGACTTACTCCTCATACATCAGTATGAATAATATCAAAACATTTAGAAGCTTGGCTGCCATGTGAAGGAAATGATAATGATTTACTTTTTCCCAATTTGCAAGAACTAAAATCCAAAAATTATGTTGAACAAGAATTTTTATTCCCCAAATATCCATGTCTCATAAGATGAGTCAATACAATAGAATTGGGATGCCCCAATTTCTTATGCCAAAATTGATGATTATTAATGACAGTAGAATAAGCACAGGAATTAATACTAGAAAATTGTTGTAACGACCCGAATTTTATTTTTTTTGTATATATATATCTAACACATATGGTACCGGAAATCAACGAACCTGATTACCTCACATCATCAGAATACCATCCATACAATCAACATTTCATTAAAAGTGGATCTTACATAAACATGTAGTATTATGGTTGCATAATTAGAAATTCATATTACAAATATACATACATGGACATGAGGTTTCATTCCTATACTACTAATAGCCATTACAAATTTACACAAAAGGGTCTAATAAAAATTATGTGTTCAGTACATTGATTCACACAAAATACATTGTGATTTAGAATGCATCTACATGGTTCCTTACAAAAGTAGGTTCCCGTGTATCAGGATCCTTAGACATCTCGTGGATGTGACGTCCCTACAGCAATACAAAACATTTAAGAAAATGTAATTACTTAATGATAATTATAATGGTAACTAAACGGTCCAGCGATTTACGTGAAGGCATTAACATTTATAATTTCTTCATGTACTTGGTACAAATAGCTTGTAATGCATATAAATGCATCAATTTAACAGTAACATGTCCCGAGACAATAACATGTCTCAAGCACTAACAGTAACAGGTCAAACAGTAACAGAACCCTTAAAATCAATCTCGATCCAATCATCCTGGGTCTACAAAATCTTAAATATCGTTCTCAACACAACCAAAATTAATAACCCGTCTATCCTCTTAAGGCATATTTACTGAGGTTAATCGTTCATTCACCCCGGTCATCCTTTTCAAATGCCATTAGCCAAAGATAGTCAATCATTCATTCAGGTTATCCATTCGGATGTCATTAGTCGAAGCTAATCAATCATTCATGCCGGCCATCCATTTGGATGCCATTAGCCGAAGCTAATCAATCATTCATATCGGCCATCCATTTGGATGCCATTAGCCGAAGCTAATCAATCATTCATGCCGGTCATCCATTGGGATGCCATTAGCCGAAGCTGATCAATCATTCATGCTGGTCATCCATTTGGATGCCATTAGCCGAAGCTAATCAATCATTCGTCAACATTTACACTTTCAACAATCTGATATAGGTTCTTACACAATAGAGTAATATTCATGTTAAAGTATTTCCTTATTCAATGTATGAAAAAGAATAATGCAAGTCACCTACCTGCTCTACTTCTGGGTTGTTCTTGTTTGGACGATGGTTCAATCCCGACTGCACCGCCTTATACTAGAGAGCTACTGTTAAGCATCAATATCTCCTTGCTGAAGTGTACCATTCTCATCTCCACCGTTCAGAACATGAATAACACTCAAACGCATCACATATCCAAATTTCAGATTGATCCAACGGTGCAATAAAGGCAAACTAGCTGGCAGCTCTGACTGGCCGAAGAAACAGATTTAGCTATATTGTTCAAAAGATTACACGTCTCCACCAGAGCAATACCAAGCTGATCCCTCCGGTGAACATTTAGTAACAAGTAAGGCGCACAACATACCAAAATTGCAGATAAATCCAACGGTGGATGGAGGAGGAACTAGCTGGCGACTCTGACGAGTTTGAGGGGGTTTTCCAGAAATCTTCAGATGACTAGATTTCTCAAACGGCTTCAGATAATAACAATCCCTCCGGTCAAATTTTAGACAATGGTTAGGTGCATAACATACTCAAATTCCAGCCCGAACCAACGGTGGCCGGAGGAGATATTGTTCTCGGAGTACCACCCCTTCTTATCTTTTTCTCTCCAACATCTCTCTAACTTATCTCCCTCACGTCTCATGTTGCTGGAAATGAGAGAAAAGAGGGGTATTTATACTCCTCAATTTCTCTTATTGCACTTAGGCCCCCCATCTCCTTTAAATGCTACTTTTTACCCACATGTTCTCTTCTTATATTATAAGTCATAATCTTTACATTTATTTCAATTTCACCCTCCCCTCAACTTATTTTATTTCTCTTTTAATTTAACACTTACATTTATTTCCCGGGGTTTACATTCTCCCCTCCTATTAGAAATTTCGTCCTCGAAATTAAATTAAGTACATATTTCAGGTAATAAATGCAAATGCTTATTCTTTATCTCAGACTCTATTTTCCACGTTTCTTCCTCTATTTGTGAGTTTCTCCATAATACT
The DNA here is from genome assembly GCA_029228465.1 of Salix viminalis. Lineage (NCBI taxonomy): Eukaryota > Viridiplantae > Streptophyta > Magnoliopsida > Malpighiales > Salicaceae > Salix > Salix viminalis. The sequence continues at coordinate 6,713,613 of CM055438.1, read as the reverse complement.
CTCATCAATGTAACTCTCTTATTCCTTAGTATCATTACATCCCGATCTAAAATCTTGATGGGCTTAACTTCCATGGTTAAATCCTCTTTCTAATCACCTGTACCCTGTCAATTGCCTGTTGTACCATTTCGGGTCCTCACAGCTTCCTTTGCCCTATTTCATCCCAACAAATTGAGGTACGACACTTCCGCCCATACAATGCTTCAAATGGAGCCATACCAATAGTAGTTTGATAACTACTATTACAAGTAAATTCTACCAATGGGAAGTGATCTTCCTAATTTCCACCAATTTCCAGTACACAAGACCTTAAAAGATCCTCAAGAGTTTGAATGGTTCTCTCCGACTGCCCATCCGTCTGTGGATGAAATGCCATGTTTAGATTTAACTTTGTTCCTAAAACCCATTGTGAACTAGGCCACTGTAACATCCCGTAATTTTTTTTTTTTAAACGTTCCATATCCCTTCACATCGATAAAATATCATCCATACAATAAACGTTCCATTAAAGAAAATAAAGATTCACATAAGCGTACAATACTACAGTTTCCATAACTAAAGATTTAGATTAGAAATATACATACATGGATATGAGTTTACGTTCTTAATCTACTAGTGGTATTTACACATTTTTACAAAAGGGTCTAATAACAAATTAAGCATTCATTACATTGCTTCAACCCAAACACATCTTAAATTAGAATGCAATCTACGTGGTTCATTGCAAAAGTAGGTTCCCTTGTATTAGGTTCCCTAAACCTCTCAGTGGCTGTGGACGTCCCCTGCAGCGATGATAAACATTTAATGAAATGCAGTTACTTAATGGTAATATTAAATAATTTTGTCCAAATGACCTATCGGTTAAAAGAAACACTGGCAAGTTGAAATTTTTGCATATACATAAAGCAATTTGATTGTGGAAATATAGGAACTCCATTTCTCATTTTTCGAGCAACAATATCATTACTCTAAATATTCATATAAAGCACTCAAATCTGAGGCCAACTATTCTTTCCCCCCTATGGTCCTTTTTGGACGTCGTTAAACGAAACTAACATTCCTTGGTTCCGGCTATCCTTTCGGATGCCATTAGCCGAAGTTAATCAATCGTTTATCCCGGCCATCCTTTCGGATGCCATTAGCCGAAGCTAATCAATCGTTTATCCCGGCCATCCTTTTGGATGCCATTAGCCGAACCTAATCAATCAGTAATCACATTAAAGCATTCAACAATCTAGTATAAACCCCATTTTATTCGTATAATATTCAATTTAAAATACTTAATACATGTCATATGAAAGAAAGGTGCAAGTCACCTACCTGCTCTACTTCTGGGTTGTTCTTGTCTGGACGATGGTTCAATCCCGACTGCACCGCCTTATACTAGAGAGCTACTGTTAAGCATCAATATCTCCTTGTTGAAGTGTACCATTCTCATCTCCACCGTTCAGAACATGAATAACACTCAAATGCACCACATATCCAAATTTCAGATTGATCCAACGGTGCAATAAAGGCAAACTAGCTGCCAGCTCTGATTGGCCGAAGAAACAGATTTAGCTATATTGTTCAACATATTACACGTCTCCACCAGAGCAACACCAGGCTGATCCCTCCGGTGAACATTTAGTAACAAGTAAGGCGCACAACATACCAAAATTGCAGATAAATCCAACGGTGGACGGAGGAGGAACTAGCTGGCGACTCTGACGAGTTTGAGGGGGTTTTCCAGAAATCTTCAGATGACTGGATTTCTCAAACGGCTTCAGATAATAACAATCCCTCCGGTCAAATTTTAGACAATGGTTAGGTGCATAAAATACTCAAATTCCAGCCCGATCCAACGGTGGCCGGAGGAGATATTGTTCTCGGAGTACCACCCCTCAGAGATGATCATCTGCTGCATCTGCTCCACCATCTCTGGCATGAGGGTTGTCGATGAAGAGCTCATCGTTGATGACGGTTCTGGTGCCGACGATGAGACAGCTGCGACAACCATGGAAGCAGTGGTCATCGGCATCCCTACCCCTGTCGATGTTGTGGTCGCACACGACAATCCTTGATAACATGGCCCTCTTTCTTGCAATAGTTGCAGAACTTCTTGCTGTAATTTCGGGCAATATGCCCATTTCCTTTGCAATTAAAACACTGCAAACTCACTCCTCTCTGTCGTCCCTTTCCCTGAGCCATGTATGCCATGTTCACCATTTCTGTAGCAGTTGGCTGAGTCAACTCGTGCTGAGTGGCAAGTCGTTGTTCTTCCTGTAATATCTCTCCCAAACAATCATCCAATGAAGGTACTGGGTTTCGATTAAGCAAGCTAGCTCTCACAACCTCAAATTCTGGCCGGAGCTTCATCAAGAATTGGTCTCTCTGGCTCTCGGCATGAACAAGGTGCAGTGCCTCTAAGCTTTCCTTTGGTACTTTAGAATAGATTATACCAGTGTATTCACTCCATAAATTCATGAATCCGGCATAAAATTGTTCAATTGAGAGATTACCTTGTTTGTAGTTAGCAATACTCAATTCAAGTTGAAATTTTTGAGCCAAATTATTCTGACAATAAATACGTTGGAGGTAGTCCCAAATCTCCTTCCCTGTGTCAAATGCTCTGAGATTGTTAATCATATGGGGTTCAACAGACCCCAGAATCCATGAAACAATTTTGGCATCCTTGGTAGTCCAAGCAGTCAGCTCCTGTGAATCGGTTGGAACCTTTGTAGTTCCATCAAGATGCCCCCATAATTCCTTCCTTTTCACAAACATCCGAAATTGAAACTCCCAACTGGCATAATTTTTGCCATTGAATTGAGTAAGAAAAGTCTCTCCAGACATCTTTAAAATCTCAAAAAAAAAATCGAAGAAAAGGTTGACAATTCGGTTCAGAATTGAAGCTCTGATACCATGTCACAAATACTGAATTTCTCTGTATTTTCTTGTTTATTCCAGGAGGATCTCATGCCTCTAAATACATGTACAAAACCGTAATTTACAGTCTACAATTAATGTAATATTTGCTGTTACAATAAGAAATTAAGTCTATATTATGCGGTTACGATTTACTTTCCATGTTTGTAACTGCTGTGATATCTTTCCATATATACATTATTGACACCAAACACCGCTGAAAACAATGACAAGCCCCTATAAACAATATTTTCACGTTTTTTTTTTGGCAATTTATTGCTTTTCTTCATATCTTTTTGTTTTTCTTTATTGAGTTTCATTAACATTTGTATCTACTTGGTAGTTTTTTGGCATTGCCCTTTCTCTTCTCTTAACCTCTTAAGAATTCTACTTGCAAGGTTGTTACCTATCTCCACACTGGAATAGTTTCTTAGTTATAGTTTCTTTTTGCTGGAAGAAAAAAAACAAATAATTATCGAAAAATAACAATCGATCAAAGCATTGAAAACCATAGATCAACAAATTTACATTCTAATGATCAGCAGCAATGCTCTGCCTAATACTACTTAGTTGGTTCTTATTTTCCAACGTAGCCATGCATCTTTATCCCTTTACTGATTTCATTTCCTGGCCTTGCAAGTCCACATGAAGTTTCAAAAAACACTACCCAATACTAAGATTATATGGAACACCTTCTTTCTGATGTTTTGAATTCTCAAAATTGTCGAATAAGGAATTATTCAGTTTACTGGGAATTGTACTCTCTCTTACGAATGGTGGATCTTGTCGGGAATGAAGAGTGTATAGCCTGTAATAATTTCTCTGTCAAATAAATTGAGTATAAAATAAATACAATATATCGAAGAGAAGCTGCAGGTATCTTTTCCATCTTGGAACAGAACTGAAGGAACAGACAAAATGTAGGCACCCAAGGTGGAGGACATAACTTTCTATGTGGTTATAAGGCAGTAATCATTGGTAGATTGGCAGACTATACAGCACAGATTTGATATACAACGATTAATAGAGAATTATAGGCGACTCTGGTCTTTACAAGGTTGTCCTCAAGAACTGTACCACAAAATATAGGACTGCCAGAAATAGCGCAATCTGGTATGCATCTCTTTGGAAGCTGTCATCCCTCTGGAAGAACTGTATATACAAACAGATTATATGACAAATTGATAAAGAATACTACACTAAGACACAACAAATTCTATGCATGGTCAAATTATAACGTGCTCTTGGGGAACAGTTTTCCAGAAATTATCAATAACATTTTGTTTAATTGTGAAATCACTTTCCAGTAACTGTATTTTCATAATCCGCACAGTCCCTCGAGCATTTTTTTTTGTCATCAGATATGAGGAGCCTGGACAAGTGATTTTTAAAAGCTGTTTTTTCCTCGAAGCTAATAGTAACTCTTACCTTTGTTGGATCACCAGAAGGGTCAGGATACACCTCCAAGTTATCTTTTTTGGACGAGATACGGTTTTTAAAGCTTTTCACAAGATCAGATAAATCCTTTCCGTTTTCAATTGTAGCAAATAACCGACGCGAAGTCCAGAAAAAAGCCTGACCAATAACGGAAGAAGCTGACAAATCCCAGAACTCTTCGTGCTCAATAACTTGGCCACTGATCTGGTTTAAAGTGAATTTGGAATGCACTTTAATTGTCAAATCTCCCCCCACACCAGCAATAAAAGATTTGGGCTTTCCTGTTATTGTCCACTTGATACTCAGGATACTTGTTGACAGCATCGTCATTTCTTGTACAGTCTACAACAGTCAAAGTATGTAGAGCTTAAGTGAATTAAGAAAAAAAAGTAAAGAATCATACAATTTTAGAACATTTAATGACTAGATAGAAATGTAAGATGGATATATGTTATGATTATAAAAAAATCTGCAATCTGTTAACCGATCAAGTTGTTTGTGCTGTTTATTCCATTATGTATCTGGAAGAAGTCCCCAGGGGGGGAGCCTGACGGCACGGGCCTCTCTTGTAAACTACAAGAGCAGGGTTCGAGTCTGAGGGAGCCCCAAAGATGCAAGTCCCCTGTAAGAGCCCGGGACAGCCGGAAGTTTACACATGCCCTGGGCCAACAAAGTGCGCTTTCCGGGTCATGTGCTTCCCCGTTCCCGAAATGGGATATCCAAAAAAAAAAAAAAAAAAGTATCTGGAAGAATGCAGATGAGGTCAAGCATGTAGAAGTTGCTCCCAGTCTGATATATTTATGCATGCTACCATGGTAGACTGCACGAAGAAAAAGGAGTCTTCGAGCAGCGACATTAAGATGTTGGTGACCATGTGCATGGGACAGTTGTAAATGGTAAGGCAGACCCTGAACAGACGACAGGTGAGCGTGCATGTGTATGCCTGTGCTCTTGAACGGACATCTATGTGCTATGGTGAAAACAGAAGACAGGACGACAAGGCAGAATTGTTAATTTGGAGGATCACACATTGTCAGACGTATATAAATTATTCAATTATTAAATTTATAATAAATTAAATTATTTAATTTATTTATTCTATTTAATTTTAATTTTAATTTTAATTTTAATTTATATTTATATTTGGGTCAACATATTAGGAACCAAATCATCACATTCATTAAAAACTATTAGTCAAAATTTAACCTAGAATGATTTTATTAAGTATGACTAGATTAATATAAATTTCAGAAATTAAGGACTAGAATATAATTAATACAGGGATTATATTTCTAGACTTAGAAAAATTCAAGGACTTGATTGAGTTAATTTCTAAAATCGTTATGAATTAATATATAAATATTATTTAGAGGCAAATTGATACTTTGCCAATTAATAGGGTTTTCAGATTTTTCTATGAATGATAAGTTATATCTCTTATTTTGTTAAAAGGATTGTTTGTTAAACATAAAAACTACATAAGTTGCATAATAAAAAGTTAGCACTCTAGGCATAACAATCCCTCTCTTATAATGATATTTTTATGGATTCGATAATTATATGAATGGTTTTTACCTGAATTTAAAATGCCTAAGTTCAATATATATTGTAATAAAATTGAAATACATATTGGAATAAGTATTAAAAAACTTTGATTGGATTGAGGTGATTAATATTTGACCAAATATTTTAAGGATTATGTAAAAAGAAATGAGAATCTCTACACCTCTAAGAGCACCACATCCTGATAAAATATATTTCCAAGGCTAAAAAAATTGATGTTTAGCTTAAAACTTCAAAAACATAAAAAAACTTGGTTGGAAATGTCATTCATTAATGATATAAGAATCTCTCATGGACGTTTTAAATGACATGTTGCTTATAATTGATAAGCATGCAAATTACTTGAAGTAATATATGATATTTATTCCAAGAAGTAACTTCAAATTATAGATTTCATATACTAATTAAGTTTGGAACTTCGTTGATTTGCTTGAAGGGATGAAACTCAATGGCTCTAAGTAGGACTTTAAGAGAAAGACTAGCATGAAAGTCAACATACAAATGTATAATACAAGCTTTTAAGGAGTAGGAATGTCCAATTTTGATGATATAATAAATAGATTAGATTTCATAAAATATGGATAAAATCTTGTGTTTACAAAAGAGTAGTGGGAGAGATGTCATTTTCCTAATATTATATGTAGATGACATTATTATTAAAAAATGGATATTTTTACTTCAATCAGTAAGGTTTTGGTTGTCCAATGTTTTCTCCAAAAAATCTATAAGGTTGCTTAAATTATTTAAATCCATGTTTAAGGTATGAAGGAATCTAATATTGTATTTTTATCTATTTTACACGGAACACCATCCTCTAAAAACATGTGTTTTAAGATACAAATTGAAAGAGATATAATGAAAATGACATCCTATACTTGGTTATAAGATCCATCAATGAAGAAGGTAAACTAAGAGTTAAATTTTTTTAAATTATGATTCAATATATGTCATTCAATATATGTCTTACTCTAAATGGTAGTGCTTTGAGTTGAAAAAGTTCCAAACAAGATAGAACAATTAATTTTGATGCTATAACTAAATAAGTGTATATCTCCACATTTGAGGAAACAAAGAAGTTGTTTGAATCAAGTTCATCAATGAACTAGGTTGGTTCCTAGCATTGTTGATCTAGTTATCATGTGTTGTGATAATAGTAGAGTCATGACATAAGTAAAGGAGCTAAGGTCTCATCAATGATCTGAATAAATACTTATAAATTTGCATTTGATTTGATAAATAAATGAAATGAAAGATATAAAAATAAAATTAGTATCTACCAAAGAGAATCTATAAGATCCTCTTATTGAGTCATTATCCATGCAAAAGCATTAATGCTACATGAAACAATATAGTATTAGATATATAAGCGATTGACTTTAGTGCAAGTGAGAGATTGTTAGTTTAACGTGATTTGTAGCCAATCAATTAGTAACAAATGTCATTATTATATTAATGTAAATATATATTTATTATTAATAAAGGCTTAATTTATCTTTGTTATCATATAATATTAGATTATTGAATCTAATATTTGATTTATGAATCTAGAATAAAAATAAAGGTTATATGACAAAAACATTTTACAAATAAAATTATAAAGTTGTTATAATTATGAGTTTTTTATTATATCAAAGTACTGTTACAAAAAATTTCTTGATTAATGCTTTTTGGAATACTAAACATTTACTAGTCGTAAAGACTGATATACTATGTTATTTTCTTTATAAGAAAACAATAATTTTTATAAGTTGAGGTATAAGGTATATATAAAATTAATATATAGATGTTTGTCATAAGATTTGTACATTGAACCGACTCGCATGAGATTTTCATATGGAAAGATCAATTATGTCTATGGAAAGGCTCATGTGACAACTTTGGAAGTGATTCTTAGATTTGAGATCAGTAAGTTATCTTATATATAGAATGTTATGCTTTGATCATATTACATGTTATTTTAATTGAGATCACGAAAGGTTAGACATTGGGTGTAACATGAACAATATAAAGGTGCTTAAGTGATCAAGAAATGATTTATCAACCTAGATATATTAGAGAAAATGCTCTATCTATTCTCAAAATAGTATTAACAAAAAATGTTATATCTCTTTGAAAAGGGTTTTAAATCTTATTCAAACAATCAATGATTATTACGTAGAGAGCAAACATGATTTAACATGACAAGCTTACTTCATACTTTAATGTTAAATGAAAATATTATTGATGAAAGAATATTAATTACATTAAGAAATCATTCAATAAAAGGTTAAATTAAACCACTAATGATTTTTTTAATATTTGGATGATCATGACATATTGCTAGACGATACAATTAATCTTTCAAGTACAAATGAATCAATTGTTTAATTGATAATAAATTAAACTATTTAATTCTATTTAATTAGAATTATAATTTACGATTAGGCCAACATATTATAAACTTAATGAATCACACACATTAAAAACCATTAGTCAAAAATTAAATTGGGATGCTTTATATAATTATGACTTGATTAAATATATTTTAAAAATTAAAAACTATAATATAGTTAATACAGGGATTATATTTCTAGACCTAGAAAGATTTAGTAAGGACTTGATTGAGTTGATTTCTAAAATTATTATGAATTAATATATGAATATTATTCATATAGCAAAGTGATATTCTCCAATTTATAGGGTTTTAGAATTTCCCTATAAATAGTAAGTTTTTCTTAAGGGGATTGTTTGTTAGACCTAGAAATTATGCAAGTTATAGAATAGAGAGTTAACATTTTAGATATAACAATCTCTCTTTTAAATGGAGATTTAGAAGATTTCTTACTAGTGATTCATGTGGATTATCACTGGAGGCTGGACAATTAGATGACCTGTAGTTTGTGACAGCCAGGTTATTAAAGAATGATTCAAAGTTGAAGGAGATCAAATCTTTAGATAATAAATTCTTAAGCAACTCTAAATCTATCTAATATGATTCAAGGTTCTGTGAATAATTTTGTTTTATTATTTTCATTGCGTATATGATATTAAAGAAACCCAACAAAAATGTTATGTTGTATTACTATTATAAATATATCAGTATGTGATAGAATGAATGAAACGTACAGAATTTTGCCTTGGAGATAATAGAGAAGTACTCTCACCACAGAAGGTTTATCTAGAGCACCAGTTGCCCAGAGTGGCCTTTTGTATTTCTCACGACCAGTAAAACATCTGACAGGATCCTGCATTTACTAATAAAATAACTATTTCACTATAAGCAAAAGAATAGCCAGAAATTATGTTGAGTATACAATGCTCACATATACCACCTATCTAACATACCCATAAAGAAAATGTACATTTCTAGCTATTTATAAGCAATAAAATTTGTAGAAATTGCAATAATTAAGGTTATTATAAATATTATGCATCAAACTAAAGCCAACTTATGGAAATTATTTGGTCATAGTATTCTTTTTTGGTTATCACTCGAAGTTGAAAATAACTTTAAATTAATAGGACAAGCCAACGTTACAGCCAAGACTCCATCAAGCTCTAGCAAAACCGTCGTTCTTATTTCTTGAAACAAAAGAGAGAAAGAATACCTTATATGTGACAGAAACTGCAAAGGTTCCAAGGGCACGATTGCCTTCACGAAGCTCGAGGATATCTCGTACAAGCTGTCTGGCTGTCGATTCCACCAGTGGGCTACTAATGCACTCGAACTCATTGCAAAGCTCGCCAAAGTCCATTCCATTGATTATCTTATCAGCTTCAGAGCTTTCATGGGTAGGCTCAGCTGGAGACTGTTCAGTCCTACTAGAATCATTTGTTACTGCATTCAGACATTATTGAGTTTAATTTGTCGATCAGTAAGAAAATCAATCTTTTTTTCTTCCTACACATTCATGGATGTGTTTGTGTGAGCGTTTTTCTAGCCAGGAAATTAAAGAGGAAAGAGAATCTAGGGTATGTACCTCTCAGTATGAAGGGGTGGTGAAGAGAGGATGTAAAAGGCTTGGAGGTGAAGATAAAACGATTACTACTTCGGCAGCATGGACGGTGAAAGCTACCAGGAGTGGGTATGGAGGAAGTGGTAGAGGAGACTGCAAGAGCAGAGGAAACAGAAGCATTCATCTCTTTCCATTCAGTTTTCCAGTGGTTTGATGAAGTTTGAAGCCTGTTTTTTTGTTTTTTTTGTGTACGATATAATTTTGTGATTTTATGGATAAGGTTTGTGATCTGAAGATATGGGTTAGCCACTTGTTCATGATGTTTCAGGCTCAAAATTTGCCACGTATATCTACCAAGTCCCATTAATATAAACAATCTAGAAAATATTTAAAAATAATATATCATACTATATTTCCAGTGGATCTAGATTTGTTTAGAGATTTATTATTTAAAAATTTGATTTTTTTATATTGAATAATTCTATAAAAGATGAATTGTCACAAACCACCGATCATCTAATTTTTCAGTTTCTAATAGTAATTAACATGAATTATTAGTGAGAAATATATTCAATTTTTATTTAGAAAAGGGATTATAGTATCTAGAGTGTTAGTTCTCTATTGTATAACTTGCATAATTTTTCTCTCTAATAGACAAAATAAGTGACATAACTTTATATTAATAGAAAATCATAAATAAATAAAATATTTATTTGCCTCTTACATAATATCCATATATTATTTAAGAATAATTCTAAAAAAATAATCAACCAAGTCTCTACTTGATTATTCTAAGACTAGAATTATAATTTTTGAATTAAATATATTCTTGTGATTAATTTCTAAAATTATTTTTATTAAAGTTAAACTTCATTAATTATCCAAGTTTAATTTCTAACTAAATGCTATTAATGTGTGTGAATTATCAGGTTTCCATTTTGTTGGCCTATATATAAATTATAATTCAAATAAATATAATTAAATCAATCAAAGAATTATAACTCAATAATAGATTAATTTATTATTGAAGATAAAGTGCATTGTCTAGCATGATTTGAGACTTTACCATGTCAAATCATATTTGTTAGAAATATTATAGTTTGTCATTTTTTGAATAAGATTGAAATTTTTTTCAAGTCTCATTCCACCTTGCGCAAATATTTGACAATTAATAACTCCCCTAGGGCAATGAATTCTTTTCTAATCACTTAAATACCTTCATATAGCTTATGTTATATCCAACGTTTGTCCATTATTTATCTTTACTAGGATAACATGTAACAAGATCAATCTATAACACATCTTATATAAGATAACTTAGAGATCTCAATACTAAAGATCACTTACTTAACCATTAAGTTAGCTCTTCTATAGACATAAGTGATATCTCTATATACAATTTTCATGCGGATCATTTCAGTGTACATATCTTATGATAGACACCTGCATATTAATTTTAGGTATTTTTTATTCCTCAACTTATAAAAATTTATGTTTTCTTTTATAAAAATAAAGATCATAATATATATATATCATTTTCTTGGGTTGTAATAAATGTCTAGTATTTACAAGAGCATTAATTAGGAGTATTTTAGAAATAATGCTTTAATGCAATAGAAATTTTATGATTATAAAAACTTTATAATTTTCTTTGCTCAACATGTTTTTTCTTATACACTTTATCTTTACTCTAAATTCATAAATCAATTATTAAAGATAATTAAGGTTTTATTAATAATAAATATATATTTACATGAATATAATAATATCACATGTAACTAACTGATTGACTATAGGAAATATTAAACTAATAGGGGATGATATCAACAATAAACAATTAATAGATTAACATTAACAATTAATACTAACACTAAAAAACCCTAAAAGGGCTCAATATTTTCCAATAGACCTACACTCGTTCCATTATGGGTTGGAAAAAGATAAGAAAGAATTTACTATTGTCAAGAAAAATCAATGCATTGACTATTAGGAATAATATTGTCTTTTCTTCAAGATTCATTATTCATTAGTAGATTGATTAGGAGCAACTCGGTCTTTTTAGATTCTTAAGAGCACAATGAAATGATTGAATAACCTTGAAAACAAAATTTAAGTAAATGATGTTCAAGGGTTTTTCATATTGTTCAAGCTTGATTTTTAGCTACAATCAACGTAGTTGAGGGGAAATTTGGTATTTTATTAAATAGAAATATATTTAAAAAACCAAAATTATTAAACATATCAACATGTGAGATATGTCGCGCATTTAATGAGAGTTGCAACCAAACATTGGCTTCTATTGTGGCATTAGGAGTAGTGCACCAAACTCTTATAGGTAGTGGAGTGAGTGTCAGCAAAATGCCAACAATATTTTTCTGTGGCAGCCTAGTTTTATTCTTCTTATTTGTTTCTATCTCCTTGCCTCGGGTTTCATGCATGTCCTTTCAAAAAAAAATGTCTTGTTAGTTTATATTTATATCAATTTTGATCTTTATTTTTTTTATTGCAACTTGTTTTTCTTTAGAGCTTTTTAAAGATTTTTTTTTAATTTAGTCTACCAACATTCGATTTCATTTAATTTTTATATCTAATTTGGCTCTCATTATTTAATTACTCTTTGTTTTGTTTTTTAATCATATTATTGATTATAGAAGCAAGAAATATATTCAGAAATAAAACAAAAAAAAACACAATAGAGTTTCGAGTTTTAGCTAGCCAAGAATTCAATTTATAGTCAATCAAAATTATGTGGACATATAATTTGGGGTTTTATTTAAGAAAAAAAATTAAATTGTTCGTTATTGTGCAAATAAGAAGGGTACAAAATGATTAAGTTGACAAAGTTTGGAAGTTTAAGTCAATCATTTATAGGTTTAATTGATAAGAGAAATTAAAAGTTAGGGCTAAATTGCATTAATTGGAAAGCAAAGAACTAAAATAAAGTTAGTGGAAACTTGAAAGGTCAAAATTATTTTAAGTGGGGCTTAATTTAAGAAAAAGTAAAAATTGAAAGCCAATTTAACTATAAACAATAAGGGAATAACAAGGTCTAGGAACTAAGATGAAATGATGATGAAATTAAATGATTTATTTGTTTTAACAATGACTTAATTAAGGAGAACTTTGGTATATGAGGCCAATTCATGTGAAAATATACAATTTTAAGAGCAGAAGACCACATTACAATACATATGGAAATAAAAGGGCTTCACTATAAGGATCAAGAAGAAAATTGAAAGGATTTTCATAAATAAGACGCAATTAAGGATTGAATTGTGACCTTCATAAATCACAAACTACAATTGGAAGAGGTAGTAATTAAGGAACAACCTTTTAAAAATGACTTTGTTTTCCTTAATTGGGAGAAATAATAATTTGAGAGCCATAGATGACATGTTGCTTAGAAATCCTATGTAAGAACGACTTGTCATTCAAAACTTTATTTTTACCTTAAAACTAAAATTTTAACACATTATTTATTTTATGTAAGTTGAAAAAGGAGTTATTTTGTGCACTATTATACATTAGCTCCTCTTAGCTTTGCCTAGCCAATACGTGAGAAGACTTAGCTAGTACCCTATTATATGTCCTCTTCATGATTATTTCCCTTTAGAAATTAGGACAAACAGCACCATAAACATTACCTCTGATACATCCCTTATAAGCAAGAGAACCTATAGATCTCATCTCCAAAATCGCTGCCAAGTTTGCCAAACTCCTCTACCAAACCATTACAAAACTTAAAAGTGTGAAAGACATATATGTACTCTTTCTTACTACCTCTCTAGTAGAAGTTAACATGATAGATGATATGAATCAAAGGACACTAACACCTCTCAAAGGTTCAACAAATCTATTACCTTCTCACTAGATCAAACCTCATTACACTCTTAAATTAAGGTTATAAATGTGAAGAACTGAATTCCAGAAATGAAGAATTGATGTTTGAGAGAAGAGTGATTTGTAGAAGAGTGTAAATCGTGTAATTGAAGCTCATTTATTGAATGAATTGCAATCCTTATATAGTCACTATTGTGACTTACAAATTGAAAAACAAGCAAGGTACTCATGCTAAAACAGAATTAACAATCTGCTAAAACTAAGTACCTGAATTAACAAACAATTATACTAATAACAGAATACCAAACTTAACAACTTGGCCACGTCAGCAACAACTTGGCCATGTCAGCTTCCATATCAGTTTCAATTGACTTCTTCAAACACTCCCTTAAGCTAATGTTTGTATAACATTTAGCTTAAATCAATGATGTTGCACACTCCCAGAGACTGTCAAAGTTGCTGAAATACATCAACCTTCAGTGGCTTCGTCATTATATCAACAAGCTGTTCCCTACTTCCACGGTGGATTAAAGCAATTGAACCAGACCTTGTGAGATTCCTTAAGAAATGGTACCTCACATCTATGTGCTTGCTTCGGCCATGCATCACAGGGTTCTTTGACAGTTTAATTGTTGAACTGTTGTCGCACTTAATCTGCATACAATTGTCATCACTGTGTCCCATTTCTTTCAACACACTTCTGAGCCAAATTGCTTGGCAAACACACACTGCAGCAGCTACAAACTCAGCCTCAGTAGTGGATAGTGTGACAATTGGCTGCTTCTTTGATCCCCATGATATTGCCCCAGAACTCAGTAAAAAGGCATAGCCACTTGTACTCTTCCGATCATCCATGTCACCTGCATAATCACTGTCTGTGTATGCTTCCAGTTCACTGCCTTTGTTCCTCTTGTAGTGAATATCGTAGCTTGCAGTTCCCTTGAGGTATCTCAGAATACGTTTTGCTGCTTGTAGATGGAAGTCAGTAGGTCTGGCCATGTATCTACTAGTTAGAGTAGTAGCATATATTATATCGGGTCTGGTGGCTGTGAGGTAGATCAAACTTCCCACCAGTTGTTTGAAGACATTGTCATCTACAAGAGTTCCGTTCCTGTCTTTGCTAGCCTTGAATCCAGGAATAATTGGGCTGCTTACTTCATTACTCTCCATCATCCCAAATCTTCTTAGAATTGCAAGAGCATACCTCTGTTGACATATGAAGATCCCATCCTCTCTTTGCATCACTTCTATACCCAAGAAAAATCGCATGGACCCCAAGTCTGTCATGTCGAATTCTTGCAACATGGAACTCTTGAATTCTGACATCATAGCATTGTCATCCCCAGTCAAAATTAAGGCATCTACATAGATGCTTACAATCAAAATCTTCCCAGAGTTGTTCTTCTTGGTAAACAATGTCTGCTCACTTTCACATTTTTGGAATCCTTCATTGAGAAAGTGCCCTTCAATCCGATTAAACCAAGCTCTAGGAGCTTGTTTTAATCCATATAAGGCCTTGTGCAATTTGTAAACCATGTGTTCTTTCCCCTTCTTCACATAGCCTTTAGGTTGCTCAACATACACATCCTCACTTAGGTCACCATGAAGGAAGGCTGACTTGACATCTAATTTCTCAATCTTCCATCCTTTGTGAGCAGCCAAAGCTATTATCATTCTAACAGTGTCAAGCCTAGCAACTGGGGCAAACACCTCGGTATAATCTATACCGTATTCTTGTGTGTATCCTTTGGCCACTAACTGTGCCTTATGCTTATCAATCCTCCCACATTGGTTGTATTTGGTTTTATACAACCATTTCACACCAATCTTTTTAGCCTCAACTGGAAGCTCGGTCAGTGTCCCAGTCCTGTTCTTCTCAATGGCTGCCATCTCATTATCCATGGCTTGTCTCCACTTTGCATCCTTTACTGCTTCTGCAAAGTAAAATGGATCTTCATCTGCAACTACCTGAGCCATGTAGACTTCATCCTCATCTAATCCCTCTCCATCCACATAGTCATTCATCCATACTGGTTGCTGAGTTGACCTTCTTCCATGGGACTCAAATGCAGGTAATGCATCTGTAT
The DNA here is from genome assembly GCA_029228465.1 of Salix viminalis. NCBI lineage: Eukaryota > Viridiplantae > Streptophyta > Magnoliopsida > Malpighiales > Salicaceae > Salix > Salix viminalis. The sequence continues at coordinate 6,697,844 of CM055438.1, read as the reverse complement.
TTTCATTCACTCTTCCATTAGTCACACCATTTTCTCCTTCAATGTCATCATCTTGTCTGTTTGTGTCCACAGCTTCACTCACCCTTTCTGCACTCACTCGCACAGCACTGTCAATCACGCAAGTAATGCCTCTTTCACCACTGCCATCTGTAGTTTCATCACCACACAATTCTTCATTCACCCTTTCCACTCCTTCACTCTCCTTGTATTCTTCATTTTCTCCCCAGTCCAAGTTCTCAGCAATTTCCCCTTGCTGATTGTTGTCCCAGTCCCATTCTTTTTCTTCCTCAAATACCACATCTCTACTCACAATTATTCTTTTGGCTAAGGGATCATATAGTCTATATCCCTTAGTCTCCTTACTCACACCAAGCAGAATACAAACAGTGCTTCTATTGTCCAATTTCCCCCTCTTTGCACTTGGAACATGCGCATGTGCAATGCATCCAAGGATGCGAAAGTGTTCTACTGAGGGCTTTATTCCACTCCAAGCCTCCTATGGGGTAACTCCTTCAAGTGCAGAAGTTGGGCATCTATTTAAGACATGGAAGGTCCACATTACTGCCTCAGCCCATAAGTTTTTTGGCACCTTCTTATTGGACAACATGCACCTCACCATGTTCATCACAATTCTATTCTTTCTCTCTGCCACCCCATTCTGTTGGGGTGTGTAGGCTACTGTCAACTGCCTTTTGACACCATTTCTTTCACAAAATTCATTGAATTCACTTGACGTGAACTCTCCCCCTCGGTCTGTTCTCAAACACTTGATGAACAAGTCTTTCTCCTTCTCCACTAATTTCTGGAAATCTTTGAAGCACTGCAGTGCTTCCTTCTTTTCACTCAGCAAATAAGCCCATGCCTTACGGCTATAGTCATCTATGAAGCATAATATATACTTCTTACCACTGTTTGACATTGGGGATATTGGACCGCAGATATCTGCATGAATAAGCTCAAGTGGCTGAGCTGCCCTCCACATGGATCGTTTGGGCATTGAATCCCTGTGATGTTTACCAACAATGCAGTTTGTGCATTCAGTTTTTTCAGCTTGGAACTGAGGTAAACCGAGCACCATTTTCTGACACTACAGTGTTTGTAAACCTGAGAAGCTCAGATGACCATACCTCCTATGCCACAGGAGTGCAACATCTTGAGTGTTTGCATGAAAACACTTTTGGTCACTGAACTTTTCTTGATTTCCAGTCTGTAGTATAAACATTCGATTTTGACTCATTCTAGTTTGAATGATCAAACCTCTTTCAGGGTGAAAGATCTTCAACATCCCTCCCTTAATCAAGATTGCCAGCCCATTTTCTTGGAGTTGGCCTAGGCTCAGTAGGTTATTATTAAGTTCTGGAACAAAATACACCTCTTGGACTACATAGCATGTTCCATTTATAACTAGCTTCACAGTTCCCTTTCCCACTACACCCATTCTGTTATTGTTTCCCAGTTTTACAGAATGTTGAAAGCTCTCATCAAGGTTGGAAAACATACCTTGCTCACTACACATGTGGTTTGAGCAGCCCGAGTCCAAGAACCAAGCACCTTCTTGTTTCTCCTTTTGCAATTCTGCATATGTCATTAGCAGCAATTCATCCTCAATCTGTCGTCTGTCTATGTGAAGCTCAGCATGTGCCATCAACAATATTTCTCCTTCATGTTCCAGTTCTGCATAATTTGCCATCTTATTAAGGCTGGGACATTCATATTGGTAATGCCCAAGCCTGTGGCATTTAAAGCACTCTATCATGGATCTGCTGAATCCCTGAGTTGCTCTTCCACTGCCTCTGCCATTGAAGCTACTTCTTCCTCTACCTCTTCTGCCAAATCTCTCATCATACACCCTCAGTGCCTGATCATCTCCCCTGAGCTTTTTGAATTTTTGTTCATGAACCAACAGTGAGCTTTGTAATTCATCCACCGAGAGAGTATTTATATCATTTGACTCTTCAATTGAGCAAACAATATAATTAAAGTTTTCAGTGAGTGTTCTCAGTACTTTCTCGATAATTTTCCCATCAGTCATGTCCTCCCCCAAATTTCTCATGTTGTTTGCCACCAACAACACTTTGCCAAAATACTCAGTCACTGACTCTCCACCTTTCATTTCCAATACCTCAAAATTCCTTCGCAAGATTTGTAATTGTGCACGTTGCACTCTTGCATTTCCTTGATATTTAATCTTCATGGAGTCCCATAGTTGCTTGCTGTATCCTTCTGGGTGATGGTCTTCAAGATGGTTTTGTCTATGGATTGAAACAAGTAATTCTTGATTTTCAGGTCCTTCAGTTTCAATTCATCCAAGTTCTTCTTCTCCGGTGCTGTCAGTGTTGCTCCTGAAACTGGTTCTACAAAGCCCGTTTCAACCACACTCCAATATTCCTTGGATCTTAGGAAGTTGTTCATGAGCATACTCCAGTGCTCATAATCCCCATCGAATTTGGGGATACATGCTTGTGAGAAATGATTTGAATCTGCCATCTTGATTTTGCTTTTTTAAGCTCTGATACCACTTGTGAAGAACTGAATTCCAGAAATGAAGAATTGATGTTTGAGAGAAGAATGATTTGTAGAAGAGTGTAAATCGTGTAATTGAAGCTCATTTATTGAATGAATGGCAATCCTTATATAGTCACTATTGTGACTTACAAATTGAAAAATAAGCAAGGTACTCATGCTAAAACAGAATTAACAATCTGCTAAAACTAAGTACCTGAATTAACAAACAATTATACTAATAACAGAATACCAAACTTAACAACTTGGCCACGTCAGCAACAACTTGGCCATGTCAGCTTCCATGTCAGCTTCAATTGACTTCTTCAATAAAACCCTTCATGACCTATACCCTAATAAAAAAATAATATAAAGATGGCAATAACAGTAAAAGAGAGGTTGAATTGATATAAAGAAAAATGAGTAAAAAAACAAGAGATAAGAAAAGGGAAGAAGAGAGAAAGACAGATGAAGAAATAATGAGAGAAGATAGCGCAGAAATAAGAAAAGAAAAAATAACTTAGCATGTAAAGTCACGGTAAAGAATCCATCTCTTCCTTAATAGCCATCGGGTGGCATAAATGCAAGAAAAATCCTCCCCCCAAAACCCCGTGTATAATCTTACCATGATGTAACAAATCATGAGGCCAATATGTTTTACTTTGTTAGGGTTTGAACATTCCTTTTTCCGATTATGATCTCATTTCTTCATGTAATAGCTTTTAATTTTAGCATTTTCCGATTATGATCTCATTTCATCAACAAAAACTAAGTTGTTCTGACATTGAAAATTATCAATGAAAAACTAAGTGGTTCTGACACTGAAAATACACAATGAAAAACTAAAATTTTTTACACTGAAGATCACCAACGAGAACTAAGTGGTTCTGACACTGAAAATCCACAATGAAAACTATGTTATTTTGACCTTTTCTCTAATTTACATATATGATCAACTCCAAGTTCCACTCCTAAACAACATACTTCAACCTAGTTTTGGACATGAACCACAACAAATTTCACTTTCAAAATTCATGAAACAAAGGCAACATGTGATGTTTCAATTTCATAACAATATCACACATTCATTATCATTGATGAAATAACCTATTAATCATCACTACCTTCATGGTGGTCTATCATTTTTATTCTTTTCTAAGATGACCAAAATCCATATGACTTCCCTAACAAACATATTTCAAGTTTTTCATTCAATATCCTCAATTCTCATTCATTATGGCATGACTTTCTAACTTACAAGGTACCAACATACATGTTCAAGAATTACATTCCTTTTCATAATCTCATCAAGTTCACTTCAATGTTATCAAAGTATCCATAAACTTAGACATGTACATTTTCGAGGGTTCTTTTATCAAAGTTTCCATAAAGATGAAATATGCCATCGATAAGAAGTGTCCATTTTCATCAAATTCAATTATATTATTCCAATTCATAAAACAAGCTAATAATTTATTTCACATCACACATATGGGTTCAATTTCTATCATTTATTTTTTTTCTAATTATGTTCATCATACATATCCTTTTTCATTGTTCTTTTTCTTGGATGAACATGGTACTATCTTTTCTTCTAATTGCCTCATGCAAATCATAATTTTCATAATAAACACATTTATCATGTGTTAATTCACATATCACTTTTCTAAGCCATCTATCAAGTAAGCTCTTCAATACATGATGAAAAACATGTAAGCTTAAAATTCTAAGTTGAAAAATATATTACTTGAGTACAAATATTATCATCAAACCGTTAAAATTAATATAAACTTCGTCAATATTGTAAAGGTCAAGGTAAGTTTCCCAAATATTTATATGAGTACCTTTATGTATCAATATATTATATAACTAGGTGTGAGAGAAATGAGAGTATTCAAAATCATCCATTCTAAAAGTTGAAATATACTTGTAGCACTAGAGATTAAATAATTTGATCTTTGTTCTTTATAATTTGAGGATTAATGAAAGGTAAGATATTACTATTACCATATTAATAATAATTTTGAAAATGATTATTACTATTTTCATTGGTATTCTTTTAAAAAAAAATTGAATTCATCACTAATATATATATATATATATATATATATATATATATATATATATATGATTTATATATGATTTATATGTTGGGTTTTTGAATATCATACACGCATTGAAAACAATAAAGAAAATATTCAATTATCCAGTTGTTTAGGGATTTATTATTTTTAAGATTTAATCTCCTTCAATTTTGAATAATTTTTCAAAAATTAGGTTGTTACAAACCATAAGTTGTTCAATTATCTGACCTTTAATAGTAATCCATATAAATCAATAGTAAAAAAATCTTCTAAATCTCTATTTAGGAGAGATGAATTTTTATGCATAGTGTTAGTTCTCTATTTTGTGATTCACATAATTTTTCTGTCTAATAAATAACTTTTTTTTTTCTAAAACAAGGCATAGTTTACTTGTTTTAGATAGTATAAATCCAGAAATAAATGACATGAAAAAATTAATTATCTCAAAATAATTTTTTCTAATACAGATAAATCACTAAATGGTACAAAGTATACAAGACATATTGGTTGTTCTCATTATAACAAATCATAATAAATCTCTTTTAGGTTGCAAGCTAATAGATCTAAACTATTAATTAACTAGCATAAATCTAATAATTAAAAAAATTATTAAACAATGCTTAATATGCCAGAAAAAATCTAAATTAGAAATAATTATTCAACATTAAATAAATAAATATAATATGATAATAAAACAAATTATTCAATCTAATTTTTTTCCTTGTAGTTCGAATATCTAATTTTCACAAATTCCTGATAGAATTTAATCATGATTTCAAACACCTAATTCTCTTTCGTATGAATAGATTATTAAACTTATCATATATATTTGAAAATATTTATATATTTATTTTCTCTCTTATCTAGAATCACAACAAAATTTCATTTGTAGCTCCAACTATGTCCAAAACAATACCTGAAGATCTAGCTCCACATATTTGACAAAATTCATCTATTCATTGACTCTTTAAAATAATATGATTCTAAATTTTGTTTAATCTAACAATTTACCAAAGTTTATATTCATGTACATATTATTTTCCTATAAAACTTCAACTACATCCAATATATAATTTAAAAAATATTTGATCTCACAAAATTAATCAACAAATATTTAAAATCAAATTCAAAACTAACATTCATATAAAAAATTTAATAACCTCATAAAACCATATCAATTTTGCACAAGTTCAGTGCAATTTTACTAGTTTTAAATTTTAATCCAATTTCATAAAATCATATCAATTTTGCACAAGTTCAGTTCAATTTTACTAGTTTTAAATTTTAATCCAATTTAGCAAGTAAATACATACTCATAAAATCATAAAATTGTAAAAGTTAACTTGCGATCCTGGTCAGCAGTTATCGCATGGGATGTTTCATTCAGAATACATTTTTTATAACACAAGGGTCAGTCTTTAATCTCAAGGATGCAGCCACATCCCTATTAACAAAAGAGCTAAAAGAGCTCGGGGTCGGTACTGTAGCTATAGAGACATTTGCACTGTGGACTGGCCATTTCTCGGTCGTGCGTTGCGGCTGTTTGTCTGCCTTTTTTTTTTAAAATGAACAGTGTTCCGACGATTTCAGCCCCGGTAATAAGACAAAATAGCGCTCGGTCTGAGGGTAAAAAGCGTTGAGGGTCAGGGTCATTCATGTAATTGAACGCGTATGGACCGGACCGGTCCGGTCCCGTACGCCGCAGGTTTTTTTTTTAATATATTTAAAATGGCTAATTACGGTTCTGGCCCCGCATAAGACAAAAACATTAATTTCGGTCCAGGGGCTGTCCGATAATTGACCAAATTTTTTATTTTTTTCCGCGTGTATTGTCAGTGCGTGTGTCACAGGCGCCTACCGGTTTCACGCCCCACGCCCTGTTTAGGTGGCACGTGCGGCGTCATACGGTGGACGGAAACGCGCTTCCGACGTACAGAGCGGTTCGTCTTGGCGTCGTCTTCCTCCCGAGGTGGCGCGTTTACCATAAACATTCCCGTGGACGCGCCGGGGACTGGTTAAAGCCGTCGACCACGTTTCTCTCTCTCTCCTGCACGTAAAAGTGCAGGAGAGTCCCCCAATTTGTGCAACTTTTTACTTCAGTCCCTTGACTTTTGATTTTGTTTTTTGTCCTGATTTTGGTTGCATAAGTTTTGATTTAGTTTGATTGGGTCCTCCGATTGCAATTGATTGGATGTCAATGTTTCCGTTCGGTCCTCCTTCTTTTAATTTTCGGATTTGGTTTAAATTATTCAATAAATACAGTACATAAGTTTTGATTTCTTCAATTGGATCCTTTGATTGCAATTGATAATATATTGAATTTTCATTTTGGCCCTTATAGTTTTAATTTTTTATTTTCATCCCTTGATAAATTGATATTTGTGTTTTATTTTCCATTATTAACATAATAATAATAATAATAATAATAATAATAATAATAATAATAATAATAATAATAATAATAATATATTCTTTTTCTTGCTTACTCTTTTGTTAATGTTTATGAGTGTTTTTTTTTTCGGGATAATTTGATAATTTTAATTATTTTTGCAATAATAGCAATAGTCATTTTATATCTAATATTACTGGAGATAAAAGACAACTCAAGAACAACAAATAAACAAATTTACCTAGGTTATCTACAATTAAAAAACGATACAAGTCACTTTTGTCTCGATTACATTGTTCGTTTTAAATGGCAAACAAGTCATTATTATATGTTTTAATATTTATTGCATATTAACGCCTAAAAGTATATAAAGAGATAAAAAAATGACCTCGGATTTTTTGGATTAACAAAATTAATATCAACATTCTTAAATAAATTTAATATAATAATATGATGAATAAATCTTATAAAATAAAACAAAAAATTGGCTTTGAATTTTAATTTTGTGCTCTTTTGTTAAAGTTTATTTCTTAAAACAAATCAAAAAATTATATTTTTAATATTTAAGATATAATATTACCCGAGAAAAAATACAACTCAATAAAACAAAAGGTAAACAAATTTGCCTAGATTATCTACAATTAAAAAATATATAAGGCACTTTCCGTTTCAACTACACTGTTCTTTTTTTACGGCAAATAAGTAATTATAGCACACTAAAAAAATTATATTTCTTTTTTGAAAATTAACATAATAATAATAATAATAATAATAATAATAATAATAATAATAATAATAATAATAATAATAATAATAATAATAATAATAATAATAATAATAATAATATATTCTTTTTCTTGCTTACTATTTTGTTAATGTTTATGAGTGTTTTTTCTTTCTGGATAATTTGATAATTTTAATTGTTTTTGCAATAATAGCAATAATCATTTTATATCTAATATTACTAGGGATAAAAGACAACTCAAGAACAAAAAATAAATAAATTTACCTAGGTTATCTACAATTAAAAAACGATACAAGTCATTTTTGTCTCGATTACACTGTTCCTTTTAAACAGCAAACAAGTCATTATTATATATTTTAATATTTATTGCATATTATTGCCTAAAAGTATATCAAGAGATAAAAAAAAATGACCTCGGATTTTTTTCATGAAAAAATTTAATATTAGCATTCTTAAATAAATTTAATATAATAATATGATGAATAAATCTTATAAAATAAAATAAAAACTTGGCTTTGAATTTTAATTTTATGCTCTTTTGTTCAAGTTTATTTCTTAAAAAAAACAAAAAATTAGATTTTTAATATTTAAGATCTAATATTACCCGGGAAAAAATACAGCTCAAAAAAACAAAAGGTAAACAAATTTGCCTAGATTATCTACAATTAAAAAATATATGAGGCACTTTCCGTTTCAACTACACTGTTCTTTTTTGACGGTAAATAAGTAATTATAGCACGCAAAAAATTTATATTTATTTTTTGAAAAACAATTTCAATATTTTTATTTATAATGTATAAGATCTAATATTATTAGAGAAAAAAGGCAACTAATCTTTTTTTTTTACAAATTTACTTAGGTTTTCTACAATTAAAAAATATAAAAATCACTTCCCATTTCGATCATACTATATAGTATGTGAGACTAAGTATATGTGTTTAATATTTATTTAATAGCCTCGCCTAAAAATATATAGACAGAGAAAATAAATGACCTACAATTTCTTGAAAAAAAAATTAATATCGGTATTCTTAAATATATTTAATATAATAATATGATGAATAAATCTTATAAAAAAAATTGTCTTTGAAGTTAAATTTATATTTTTAGACTCTTTTTTTTCTTTTTCGAAACTGTGACCTTTTTTTCCACATGTATTTTTTTATTTTTTTTAGTGTCCAAGTCAGTTGTTCTTTTTTTACCAGATTTCTTTTTTTGTTTTTTTTTTACCAGAGTATCCGTGACAACAAATTTCTAATAAATCATTTAACCTTCTTAGCAAATTTTCTAACAAATTTTATCAAAAGTTTTTTAGCAATAGCAATATTCAATCACATTTTGGTTGAAAAAAACCATTTTTAACAGACTTTATCAATTACAATTATACTAATTAAATATTAAAATAATAAAATACAATATTTATAAAATCAATCAATTTTCTACATAGATAAAAAAAAAGCCTAGCGAAGCGGGCAAATCAGCTCGTATATTTCTAAAAGGGAAAGATAACCCCAAGGGCATTACTAAATAAGCACGTCTACACAAACAAAAAGCTACAGAGGTTACTGTGATTACCGTTGCATCTCGTAGTTGAAAAAAGGAGCCAGTTTACCAAGCACAAAATGAGCAGAGTCTCGCCATTCATGTCCTCCCTCAGAATTCCCTGTTCTTTATTTTTAAAACCAATCAGAGCAGCTAGAACCAGCATAGACCGTCATTATAACAGCAACTCTCTTGTTATACTTGAGCATACACACCAGCACCACTAACGGGCATAACATAGGAAGCAAGATGTATCTCAAAATTTATCTTCACACTTCATCTAGGAGAGAATTAGTAAGTCGCACAGTAATACATAGCTCAGATTCTACAATAGCATACAAAAATGGCATCAATCTAACTTGCCATTTCCCTGAACCTGTTGTCGAACATGCAAAAATATAGTACTGTAATTTATATAATCTGGTAGAATTGAATGGATGAAAGAATAAGAATGGGAAATCACACAATCAAGCACACCCATTTGAAGCATCCAGATAACAAATCTCAAGCTATGACCCATCCAACTACTTGCGATGCCTCCGCTTTTGTTCAGCTCTCTGCCTCTTGTCCTCATCCCATTCCCGGTCATACATACTAAATGCTGATCAAGGACTTGCAATATACAACAAAGATCTTCAAAGAAATAGTAAAGCATGCCTTTGTATGCGTCACAAGCTAGCATTACAGTAAAACTACAACTCTAATACTGCATGCCTAATGCACTACATGTCCACATGCCAGTATAACAGAGCTATACATGTTTCGAGTGAGAGCAAATGCTAGATACAGCATATTAAAGATTCACAGACAGGGATGTGGATAATTTCATTGAGTTGTAGATCATTTAATTGAATATGCACAATGATGGCATGCATATTGGCCACAAATTATTTACTACTAAAGAAAGGATTTTAAGGATACGGATCAGTATCACGGCGGGCCATCTTGCCAACTACATCTTTACCATGAATCCTCATGGGAGGTTCCTCCAAGTAACTTGGACGCTGAATCACGGCCCCCTTCCGATCTCCCCTCTCCCTCCCATCATATGAATGTGACATGCCAATACCAAGGGGTGGAGGTGGTGGGGCAACAGGAGAATATTCACCAGCTTCCCCTGTTGGCAGATGATCTCTTTTAAGTTTCCGTCTCTTGGCAGTTGCACTGGAGTCCATTTCCTCCTTCAAGGGGTTGGTTTTCTCTCTCTCCCTCTCCCTCTCTCTTTCCCTCTCTTCCACCTACAAATAGCAACTCAGAAATATGTAAGCAAAAAGCTTTCTTCTATACACGGATCAATATGAAAACAGTAGCATCCAATTCTTAAGAGATAAAAATGGACCATCATCTGTTTTTATATAATTTGGATGATATTTGAGCCCTTTTTTTCTGAAAGTACTTAATTTTTATATGGTACTGCATCAAAATTGACAGTTGCAGTTCACTACTTGCAATGTTAATCATTTCACACTAAGACCCACAAATTCATGGTGCCATGAATGAAGTAGAAGTAGGATTGTATTAATTCCTAGGGGGTCAAACTCTTGCTTGTTTAAGTAGTTTTTTGTTCCCACTAAAACCAACAAAAACAAAATCACAAAACAAGTTCCATGCCAAGAAGAGATCAGGTGCACCTGTAATTTATATGGCGTCTATGCAAACAACGTAGAATGTGTTACACAGTGTTACCTCTTTGCAAAACATGCCAAATGTCCACAACATCAGAAATCATTCAGCATACAGACAGCTGGAGGCAATGGGCTCCAGTGAGCCAAATGCCAAATACTGAGTCCAACATCAGGAAACTTATCTAGACGGCATGAAATATCATACATCAACAAGGCTCTAATGACAAAGACTAGTTTGATGAGTAAACTAAAACAAACATGAAGTACAAGTGAAACTATGACGTGTAAAACAATTCACTTTTACACATTCATGCTTGCATCCATATAAACTCAAGCATTAAAGGATAGTCCATTGCTCAGTATGCCATAACATGGAGAATAAATAGCATCTGACTGCAACAAATAAATTATCTGGGTGGCAAAAAAATATGAAGCTACCATCACGAAGGATGTTAATCACGGCATCTATTAGAATTCAATTTAAGCAAAGAGAGCAAGCAACACTAAGAAACTAATGAAAACAAAAACACAAATGTCAGATATACAAGTATTTCTTGTCCTCTATTAAATGAAGTTACAATGCCTAGATATGATAAACCAGATTCAACAGTTTCATACTCGGTGCAATCTGGCATACATGATACATACGTGTGAGTGTGTGTTACCAGTCCCTGGTTAAGTTTAGAATGACAAGTTCATTAAAAATCAAAATGGAATCAAACAAGCAAGCAGCTAATGCATACCTTCATTGACAGCCCCTCTCTCTCTTCTCGCTTTCTCTCACGAACATCATCTTCTTTTCTGCGTTTTGTATCATCCTGTGAAACCACGGAATTTTCTTCTGATCGTCTTCGTTCTTTCTCATCATGCCTAGGAGACAGCCTCTGAGCATGTCTGGTGGTTCCAAACCTTCTGTCAGCATCTTCATCTCTTCTACCAGAAGCAACTGATTGGGGAACCATATGAGGAGGTAAAGGTGGTGGTGGAGGCAAGTTTTGCCCATGAAAACGTTCATCAACCTGAGATTTTTCAGCAGATGTATCATTGTAACGTAATTTGCTTCTGTCATCTTTGGCTTTGTCAGTTAATCTGTCAAAACTCCTGTCAGCAGCCCTATCCTGCCCTCTCTCAACCGAAAGTTCTCTTCCATATCTTTCTATTGATTTGTCTCTTGATCTGTCAGCTAAACTATCATCTCCACGGGATTTATCAGGACGCTCTGATCTTTCCCTATGGTCCCTGTCATATCTATCATTACCTTTATCTTTTGACCTATCCAAAGGTTTATCTACACTCCTATATAGATTCTGTTCGTCTTTATCAAGATCCGCAGATCCAGTATCTGTGGACCTCTCTCTTTCAGAGAATTTAACTTCACCCTCTAAATCTCTCAATTCACCATCCCCTTTTTGTCGTTTACTTAATCTATCAGGTTCTTCAGCAGGACTAGTTCTCTTTTGCAACTTATCACTGGATTTTGAAGCGGCAACAGAATTATCATGCCTAGGAGAATGAACAAGTCGAGAAGGTGGCTTCTGCACATCAGCAACATCAGTTGCTTCATCTTTTAGCATAGGTTTGTTACCTCCACTTTCCGACTTTGATTCAACACCATAAGAGTCAGAAGTTCTTGTCAACATAGTAGAGGCTTTTCCAGACACTGAAAGACCATTACCATTCGATGTGAGTGAAGAAACATTAGCAGCACCCCCTTGTCTCCCCTCTGATAAATGAACCTGGATCTCTTTGTCACTTATGGAAGAGGATAGAGTTCGGCCAACACCTTTTCCAGATTTATTGTCATCTTTCACATCTTGCTTTGGTGTTTTAGACACTGACCGCTTTGTGGAAACTTTCAACTGCCAAAAAAGAGTAAAACAAATCAACCGAAGGTAGACTTTACTAAATCCTTTCAAGGAAGTTAAGAAATACCTCATATCTTGTGGATCCCAAATTGCTAAATCACTACCTCATGTCTATTTTTTAACCAATGTAACAGAAAAAAGGTATTTTTCTTTCCCTCAATACAAGAATTAAAAAGAACGATTCTCTCTACCTCTATTTAATAGGTAGATGAGAAAAAATGAATGTTTAAAATTGCTGGAATTGACACTAGATAAAACTGTCTCGTGCCATACTAAACACCATCTAGACAATACCTCAGACTCTGCCAAGTTCTTTGCAGCAACTCTGACAGTGCTATCCTCAAATGTTCTATTTGTGGAGTCATCCATACTCTTCTGATTTTCCGCTGATCTTGATGCACCTATATGAACAGCAGCTAAGGAAACAGCTGACTGAGCATTTGGCCCATTGTTTGATGAACCACCTTTAGATTTCTGAGGTCCTAGATCAGATTTCAAATGTGAGATATTTTCTGTTCTATCTGACCTCCCATCAGCATGTTTTGCTCTGGATATCTGCTCTCTGGTTGAAATCCCAGGATCTCCATGTTGGCTTCCAGTTATAAGTGCTCTTCCATCAGCAGGTTCACCTTGAGAAACATTATGGGCAGAACTATTTTGTGCTGCTGCTACATTTCCAGATAAAGACTTTGATGCAGCAGATGGAGGCTTTATTTCAAGATATCCCATGCCAAATTCTTCATCTGTAACCCATGAAGGCTGCAAATGACAAAAAAAATTAAATACATATAGCAAGAGCAGCTAAATTCACTTGTGAATCCCACCAACCTTTCTAGCAGCCAAAGCTGCAGCAACACCTGTAGCCAAAACCTTGAGATCCTCCCTTTCATCACTTTTGATTCTAGTTACCTGTATATAATATGAGAGGGAAAGAAAACTGAAGTTACGGTACTGAAAAAAGTAACTTGAGATAAATAATGGTCACCTTTATTGACATCGCTTACTCGTTTTTCAAGGTTAATACCACTCCTTTTAGTAACAGGAAAAACACCGGAAATTTTTGTCAGCAAAATAAGAGCATTTCGAATTTCCATGTACTCAGATGATTCCAGACACTGAATCAATAGCCGAGACATTCTCTGACTCCATTTCCAGTGTACCTATCACCAAAAGAGCAGATAAAATGAGTAAACAATTGGCACTGACAAAATTTCAATTACGGTATAAAAGAAAACATCGTATCTGGTTTGAACAGGTGATTGCATAAATCACAAATCTCTGCAATTATGAATACACTGACCAAAATACTTGAACTTGGACAAAGGAAAAAAAGAAAAATTAAACAAGAAAAATGCAAAAGAGCATATAAAATGAGAAAACAATTGGCACTGACAAAATCTCAATTATGGCATAAAAGTAAACACATAATCTGGTTTCAACGAGTGGCTGCTTAAATCACAAATCTCTGAGCCTTTAAAAATTACAATTACACTGACCAAAAAACTTGAACTTGGAAAAAGGAAAATGAAAATAAAAGGGGAAAAAACAAGAAATGTAAAAAAGTAAGACAGCTAGCAAAATAAAAAAGTAGGATGCAACAAAATCTTCAATGTAATATATCAATGGAGATAATATAATTCTTATGGTGAGCTTTTATAAAAAGTCTCAGAAGACTACTTATAGCTTAAACTTGTTCAGCTTTGGATTTGCAACAGAAATCAATAACGTTTACAAGACTAACCTTAATGAACTGGCCATATGTAACCCGTTGGCTGTTTGGGAATCTATAATACACAGCGAATCCAGGCATGTTTCCACATTCACGTTCATATATAGTTTCATCACTCTGGCAGCAAAGAATTGCAATGGAAAAAAAGAGAGCATTAGGTTAGGGGGCTGGGAAAAGGAAAAGCACATAAATATTTAATTCAATCAAATACAAGTGCTAAATTCAAGCACACACTTGTGTAAGCACATATATAATTTACTCCAATGAAAAAATCATTTTTTTTTACAACTTCATGAAACAAACTCAAATTAATGAAAGGAAAAATAAATCTGAATAACAAAAAGTGACAACGAAAATGTGAATACCTTCCAGTAGTAAGCAATCTTTAGTGTTTCATACAAAAACCTCCCAAGTCTACCTGCTTCATATTCAGTACAGCAGCATATCATAGGTTGTAATGTTTTACATATCAGAACATCGATGTGGTTTACTGTGTTGAAAAATGGTGTGCCAAGTGAATGAAGAGTATGTACAAACATGGCACAATATACAGCATCTGGCATGCTGAAAGTACAGCGGGGGAAAATACAGCGCTGAAGGAACTCCATATTGATTTTCAAAGTATCAGGACAAGAAGTCAGCCATTTGTCCTTTTCACGAGATAGTCGTCTACGAACAGATGTAACATTTTCTTCATGTTTATGGAGCTCACTAGTCAGACGATCGAGAGATTCTTGAATCCTTTCCTTCTCTTTCTTCCTCTTAGTAATTGCTGAACTAGAATTATCGGAGAGTTCTTCCAGAGCTTTAAGAGCAGCATGCTGCTTAGCAATTTCAGACTCATAACGGTTTCTAGGGACATAGAGATCATAAAGTGTGAGCCCCCAAAAAGTGGCATAGAGATCAGGTGAGAGACTATTCCAGGCTTTTGAAGGCAGCATGGTTTTCACAGTCTCAAGAAGATCTGACCACCTGCATAAGATTGATATATGATCACTTCCTTACAATAAGAGAAACTTTGTAAAATTGTTCATTATCAAATAAGAAGAATCATCGAATGCCAAGAAATCTACCAAGGCAAAAACTAATTAAAAGACAAGATCATTACATTACAGTATTATGGAGAGAGCCAATATCCAGAATCACTCTGCCAGAACATTCTCTAGCTTCAGGCTCCAGGTTTGCAATTGTAGTAGTTACTGTTTCGTTGTTGTCTAATGGCCAGAAAACCTCTAACCTACCCTCACACTTGAAGAGTCTCATGACTGGGCGGTATATTAAAAATGCAACCTAAAATGCAGAGAAAAATGACAGATTTAAAGTTATTTTAAAGCATAAGGTATCATAAAAACTAAATAAAAAATGCACAGTAAACAGCTCTTCAAGTTATGTAGAAATAAAAAGCAGACATAGTAGGAGAAATTGATCAACAAACTACATAAAATTTATAAGCTCAAGCAATACACAAACACAGAGAGAAGGGGGAGAGACCTCAGGATCAAGATGATACAGGTGGACAAGATCATCAAGAGAGGGAATCAACTGAGCATATGCAGAGGGTGGTGTCACAGCACTACAGAGGAATTCCACATATTGAAGAAGAGTTCCATGACACCTATCAAACTGCTCACTGACCATTTTAATGTAAGGAGCATCAGCATTTATGACAACCCTGGAGGAAAAGAATTACGAACAGTCAGCAGTCCAGCAACCATCACGCACATCCCATGACAAATTATGAGGTATTCAACCAATCTATCAATATAAAAATATTGGAAGTATAGCATAGATGAGAATTGTTTGACATTGGGGGGGAAGGTAAAAAAAGTAATCAGAAATTTCAAGGATCCTGGCATCAAATCAAAAAGTTTAGTATACAAGACATTGGAAAACAAGTGGAAAATAGGAATCGAAATTTCAAATTAGAGATCTTGGACTTGAATCCAAAACTGTAGTGTGGCACTTCATTATATTTTTGATGACATAATCTATTTCATGGGGGAAACATGACTGTTATTAAACATGCCTTTACAATAGTTCTGAAATCAGAAAAACAACAGCATAGCTGTGAGAAGAGATTTAACTTAGAAAAAGGACCGAATCGGATAAACATTGATGACTATATACGAAGAAACAATCAGAGATGTATAACCATTTCAAACAGGCACACAAGAATACTCAGAGACATGTTGCACTTGATGGAAACATATATTTTCATTTAAGGAGGCTAAATTCAAAATCATCCATGCTCACATGAAATGCAAAATATGAAAAAAAAATATATAGATCAAAGATAGCGAAAGGGTAAATGTCAATATAGGCAAAATCAAAAAAAAAAAAGCATCCATTGCAACTCACAGCCACTTCCATGCTTTCTTTCAAAAAAATATTTTCAGGAAGAATATCTATTATTTTAAGCAATTATACAAGAAACAAAGTTCTGCTTACACAGATCGATGTTGAGCAATAAGTAACAAAAGGGGGATTGCTAGCTTTGGTTCATCCTTAGGAAGCAAGGAGTCTCGTAGCCTGTTAGTAGATTTGAACAATGCCTGCAGTGAGAATAAATTAGAACTTAGCTTGTCAGCCAGCATAACGTGTTGAAATTACTCAGGGAATGTCTAAGGTGTAAAAGCAAAAACACAGATCACAGTCAAACTTCCATCCTTTGTGATGACAATTTCAAGTTCAAGTAGCTTGCAAATATATGCTCAAGCTCAGCAACATTAGGAAATGTAAACTAAATCATAAACATGGTAAACTATCAACAGGAACATAGAGAGAGAGAGCACAGACCCATGAGGAAACCCTAGGATACCTAGCTTAATCTAATAGCACATAGTTGCTCTTTGAGCATGTTTAGGTGACTGAAGAATCTGTATTTTGAGCAACAACATAGAGAGTTCACGAGGAAAAAATAAATCCTATATCGTTTCCATAAAGATCTTGTATTTCAAGAAACTACATGGTAGTAAACCTTAAAAATATTAAGTTTCACATGTTGGGCTCGGTTTGCTGCAACTGGGTTGAATAAATCACTAGGCCACAGGAAATGCTTTTGGCATCCTTTCCTTCTCTTTTCTTTTTTTCCATTTGTCTTATTTATAAGGTCTAGGACTACATGTGGACAGACATCTAGCTCACTATCAGAGTATTTTGACATCACATAACCTTGGGTGTGTAATATTAGAATAAACTCCAGTAACCTCAATCCCAAACTAATTTAATTGACCACAAGGATCAACATCACTCACTATTGTTTGTCAAAAACATAAATGTTCCCAGATGACAAAAAGTATATAGATGAAGTTTACATCAATCTTAAACTAGAGAATTGATTACAGGAATCAACATCATTCAGTTTTGTTTGACTAAAATTTAAATATTTCCAGATGATATAAGAGAAAATAGATGTAACCCTTATTAAAATAGATCCAAGTGAAAAGGAAGAACACATAATTCTCCACCCCACCCCTACGGAATCCAAATTCAGGAGGAAACTAAACCATTATTTTAATCAGACATGTGCCTCCATTGAAATAATCAACTAATTAGAAACATGACTTGCAACAATTACTTGGAACACTTAAAGGGATTATTGAGACCTTGTTATTCCGTGTTACTCCAAAAGAAGTAGCTTGATACCGAAGAGTCTCACTCCCTGCCATGGCATCCAACTGTTCCTCTGTTAAGTTTTCTGTGTATTGAACATTTGCCATTTGTTGAACAAGCTCCTGACAAAATCATAAACTCCACTGTTAACAGGCAACTCGAATGGTCTAAATAGAAGTTATGAAGTCTGAAATTTCTAGATCTGAATGATACCTGGAGAAGAACAAGCTCAATCCCCTGGCCCTTTTTCAGCTGGTTCACTAAATACTGGAAAAGGCCTCTCAATTCCATAGATGGGTATTTCTTGCACCTGGGAATAAACAAAACTCTCTTCATACAATTTCAAGTCATCAATTAAAATAAAAGTGGTAGTTCTGTACATAAATTTAGAAGTCCATCAACAATACAAGTTATATAACTACAAAGAAAAAAATATTCATCATCAGCAGATCTCAAGAGAGAAAACGATGGGTGTTTCATCAAACGACTACGAAAACACCAGAACTTCATGACATATTATGAGCAAGTACAGAAACTATGCCTCATACAACATATTACGCATCTCTTAAACACATAGCAGTTAATAAATGAGAAAACATATTATGCAGACAAAAGCAGCCACATAAGTGATCTCAACAAGAGAAAGTCCAAACTAAAATAATTCCACCAATTAAAATTACTGCATTTTAAGTGCAGAGAAAAAGAGTGAGTAAGGAAAGAAGAAAAAGAGTGAATAAGGAAAGAAGAAAAAGCAATCATCTTATAAATTATGAAAGGTGTTGAGGATTTTCATTAAACACGGGTGAGGTCATGAGCCCTATTCAGGTAGAATTGGTCTCTAATTTCTTGATGAAACTATTTTCATACTTAGTGCATTGACATATCAGTTCTAATAAATTCAGAGCTACTAAACTGGGAAATTAATTGTCACCACTTCAGAAGGTTTTGTTAAAAAGAAATTTTTACAAGGAGCCACTCTAGAGCAATCTGAAACACCAAGAGTCAAAATCTTATTTACCCAAATGCAGAATAAGAAGAGCAAATGGCAAGAAAATATATTATTCAATGTCATAGCTGGACACATGTGATTTCATGCATCTAATGGTGCACACTTCTATACACATACAACAAGCAATACATTCAAACAAGGAGGCCGTACTGATGTTCAGACATGACTCAATATCTTTCTGTTCATGATTACTCCTCAATATTTTCTAATATAGTTGCACTTGGTGTTTTGAAGCATGAAGACATGGCTCATTTGGCATACAGGAGTACAATAAACAAAATCATTATCATTCAGATCATTGTTCTGTCAAATAACATTCAGAAACTAACATGTGAGACACACCTAACTGATAAGAGCACTATAGATCAACAGAATTCTTGAAATTGGCTCTCATGACAATCTAGTAAATACCAGTTAAATTTCATACTGAAACAATATTTCATTATAATAGAACTGCATGCTGAGGAAGCCTCTAGGCAAACAGTAATGAAGAGTGAAACAAAATGAAACAGCAATAGAGCAACCACAGGTTAATTAAGGAAACATCTGCTGTGAATAAATGCATCTCCTGCACTAAATATGATACAACCTTAAACTAAAAAATAGATTACCAAATCAACATGGACAAAATCAGACCTCTTATGACACACATACATAAGTTTATAGAAAATCCTTATTTACCCCGCAGACCTCTTCATTAGTTCTCTGGTTCAAACTCTTTGATTCCGTCACCAAAATCTCGACGGACTTCACCTCATAATCTTAGAGATTAATCTCAGTCAACCAAATCATGTGCCCCCTACCTCCTCCAATTCCTCTATCTTCTACATTAATTCCCCCAAACAAGCTTGCCTACTTTCAGACTGTAGTGAAATTTCTGTTCACAAGGTATTGGAGCAAAACCAGACATCAGCAATAGATATGAATGACATCATTAAACCAGTCTTCAGAATAGCAAAAGCATCTTAGGTATATCCATTGATATCACATCCACCTTCCAGCACTTCTCCATTCATCAGCTTTTTGACTTATCAAACCCAAAGACCACACTACTTACTTCAATCAGACCTTATCCAAACTCATGAAATGCTACTCGGTGTAAGAATTGGGACTTCTGGGTTGCATAGGATATGCAAGAATAAAAGAGAGAGAGAGAGAGAGAAGAATGAAGGGAGTAGCCTCCTTGAATGAGGGCTTGGCAATTAAAACAGAATTCCAAGGACAGAAATACACTTGATAAGTGTGCATTGAACAATGAATTGAGTACATTCTGTACATACAAATTTGGAACATGTTGATTTAGATGTCACTGTCTGGGTATTTATGTCTATGAATGAACAAGAAGGGTCGCATGCAATAGGAATGAATGATATTGCCCATACGTCCATGGGAAGGAAATTCTCAGTAGCCTTGCATATTTTGTGCTTATAAGATTATCCATATAAAGGCAGCAATAATATCAAGAAGAAGAGCTTTGTCAATATAATTATCAAACAGGAAAAAGAGAAGCTATCAAAAGTGGGGGTAAAAGACAGTGACGAAATAATGAAGACAGATACTTAAATCCCTCTAAGAGTTTATTGGTTTGGCACAGAAAAAATGATTGGAGAGGATAAGGAACCCAGTCAATTAACAGAACCGGCAATCAGTAGAGAAGCACCAAAAAGCAATTGACAAGTCTGACCATAAACAGATTAATTGTCCTGAGTGTTCAAGAGGTTCATTTTTTCTCTGCAAACTCCATGCTCCTATTGCTAATATGTATAAGGGTAGCAATGACACTTCATTAGCATTCACCACATCCTTTCTAGCAGCACTCTGGAAATAAGAAAATCTTGCATCCCCCCTGAATTCAAACCTAGACTGCTCTACCAAAAAACAGCCAAAGCAGCACTGCCTTCCCGCTCCCATCCCTCTCTCTGAAATAGGTTTAATCCATTATTAAGAAATAGCATGGGGCATCTTAGGTATGTGAAAATCCAACTTTATGACAATGGTCCTTGACAATTATCCAGTTATCCAGTGAATATGCAAAGCACGGAATTAGACTAGGCATCAATCTCCAAGTTGCCACTGAAAACTTCTATTTGCCATGTCAGTAAACCCCAGACAGTATTCCCCACCAACCTAGTGGGCTGATTGTGAAAAGACAACACAAAAGATATTAAAAGGAGAAAGAGAAAAATTAAATAAATAAATAAACTACATACCATAATTCAGAGAGCTTCACAAAAGAAAAGGGAATCATGACAATCATGCAACCTCGAGAATTTCCAGACCAAATATTTCTGAACATGCATGTGTTCATATGAGACATTCTTTCTACAGAATTAAAAAGTATTTTACATGTTGAAGATCCCCAGCAATCTATGCACTATAATCAACAACAAAAAAAAGCATTTTTTGTGGGACTCCAATGAACTACCACCCATTCAATGTATTACTGAATAGCCGAGCAACCTTGAGAGCTCTGACAAATTTCCAAGTGTTTACTCCACAGAATTTGGTTTTCCTTTAAAAGGTTCCATGATACATATGGGGTTCAAATTTAGCTATGCATGGTATCCAAAATCATGAAGAAGCTGTGGTACCCTGAAGGACACAAATGTTATCACTTATACAGGCTGATGTAGCCACAACCAAAATAAAGTGCTCTCTCCCCTTATTCAGAACACATATCTCACAGCACAGAAATACACTTCTGGAGGACTCAAATGATGTAGTGAACATCAGTGTATACTTCTTCCACATTCATGTAAAAGATTATTGGAAACACTTGTTGAAAGAAGCATCAAAGAAAAAGACAAGTCTAAAGAGAATCTGAAATATCCATAACAAAACTCCCTTTAAATTATGGAGGACAGTAAATTAAACACCAATTCTCAGCCAACATGTAAATGTTGGCTGAGGAAAACCTCCAACCATGCAGGAAACTTTTCATACATTACTTTCCTTTTCATACATTCCACATCTGCAACTGAGAGAGTTTCAACATCAAGAACCTTTCAACATTGAATTTTATATCCCCCGTTCATTTTTCTTACTTCAGAGTTCAACATACTTGCTCGTACCCATTTTCCAATAATGTCTTAATTACTGACACCAATTTTCCAAGTTGCACGAGAGCGCCCAGCGGCAAGTTTCACTGAAAAATCCACCTCTGAGTCACAAACAGCCTTTCTTTGAATAGGTTTTGTTTATTAATCTTATCTGAATATTTATCTTGAAGAGGCAAAGAAGAAATAAAACTGAAAAGAAGTTTGAGCAATGCAATCCCGATAAACCAAGCAACCAACCCCCTTATTAGCACAAACCTTTGTTTCATGGTAAAAAATAAAAACACCATCCAACAAAGTCACACTCATGAATCTCAGTGATCATTGTAAGGACAGCCGTATTGACCTCCAATCTCAAGTATGTCATACTTGAAAGGAGGTCAAGGAAATAACATTATTGTCATTTTCGATCCGGGCTACCTCTCTTCAATTTTCTTTTCTTTTTTTCTACAGTTGTTCTTTTATCTGCTGACTAACTCTCTTATTCAGATATCATTTCCAATTCAGACATCGTTACATTGTTTCCATCTTTAAATCCCATAGCATTTTCTGATTAATGCCTATTCACTGCCAGACACGTTGGAAATGAGCTAGCCTCATAAATCAAAGATTCAGAAAACAAGCAATATCCACAAGTCTAAGCTCCCATTATCCTGCTTTTGGGGAGTCAAATCTCCAACCCAGAAAGTGAAGTAATGTGTCCCAAGATACAACAAAAATTCTCCATAGAAAGGTTTAGCAGAGTGACTCCAACACAACTCATGCACAATATATTAAAGTTAGTGGACAACCAAATATAAAAATTAGAACCCAAAAAGGGAAAACACCAAACACATACTTGTGATTTTTCACTAATCACAACAAGCAACCTTTATAATAGATTAAAAAACATGAAAATTGAATGCCATCTGCTAAGCAGCCATATTTGTTAGCATGTTACCCTGGTTTTGATACAAATGGGTCCATATACATTCTACAGGTACAAAAACAGAATAAATATGACTACTAGTTTGGGCAAGGAAATGTATACATACAGGTGACCCCAGAATGAAGCCAGTGATTGAAGCCAGTCTGACAAATTAAGGCCATCATCTTTCAGCTTATCACGACCACCTTGTGCTAACCGCTCAATTACAACATATTCCAAGATATCATACTCAAGCTGCACATAAAAAGAGATGCATTGACATGTGTGTCAGCAAGCATTACTAAATAATAGTATACACAAATTGTCCATAAATTTTACAATTCATGTTGGAAGGCTCTACAGGATTAGAACTGAGAGTATTTGTTGGTGTGCTTGCTGTTCAGATTAATTTCCAGGAATAATTTTTTTTTGTGTCAGGTTGTGGATGTACGAGTTGGGTGGCAGCCCCATAGATACCAAATCCAGATACATCCATAGTTGATTTTAGTTTGGGTAGTTTATCAGGATGCCCACATTTGTTAGACATAAAAATACCCTCAGTATCTAATTTTCATTAAACACTTTAAGTCCACAATTTTCTGTGGTTGAAGGCAAAAAAAAAATATATATATCTGCAATCTATTTCCCTCCTATCTAAAGGTCTGCTCTATCTCTCTGTCACATCTGCAAGATGCAATACTTTATTTTCCCCTTGAAACTAAATAACATTACCATTGTTCTTAAACAAAAACAATCAACTTCCAAAACCTCTTTTTGTTTGAATATACCATGTACCTCCTTTTCTTTCATCAATACCACTTTCTTTTTATTTTATTTATTACTTTGCTGGCATCTTAAATCATGCCATTTTAATCAATTACAGAATGACCAACCTTATACTTCCAATATAGCGTTGAAATAGAGGAAGATAACAGTCGGTTTTAGAGCACAAATTCAATCAGCTACGTTTATTTCCTATCTGCTGAAAGAAAGTAAAAAACTTCAATTTCAAATTGCCTTAGCAAATACTCTGATGCAGATTTTAGATGAAACAATGAAATTCCCATCCTGGATTGCATGACAAAAGGAAATAAAGGTCTTCAACATGAGCAGTTTTCACCAAAAAAATAGACATAATTTGCAGTTGAAAATTGTGAAAAGGAAACCTCTAAACATCAATATTAATTAGAAAGGGAGAATGCATTATTTTTTGGATGAGATGATAATCATCTTGATAATGGCCCAAAACAACTAAGACCATGAAATTAAACATTGTAAGAAGTACAGTTCCAAAAAGACCCCCTTTCTAGTTTGGACAGGTGGTTTTCCAATGCAGAACAGAAATTATCAAATATTTAATGCTTTGTCAGTTGTTTCTATTTACTATCAGCTTGGGCAGCATTGAAGATTGACTCCAACACAATCCCGCATTCCCATTTGTTAACTCCTATCCAAGAAAATAATGGTCAAACAATAGATGTTCAAACTTCAATACATTTTACACTTGAAAAAGAACAATTGTTATGAGCCATTTCCAAACATCTTTCTAACAAATTCAGTAGAAATCACCAATATGCATGGCTGTAAGCTTCCTCCTACAGTTCTAGATTGTAGATCACATCACTACCCCTCCTTTATTGGAGTCCGAAACTTCAAAGCACTCAATAGATCATTGAGTTTCACATGAATAAAAGCTATTTAATCAGGCATGCTACCTTCCCAGCCTCTTAAATTTGTAGATATTACCACTAAGGATAAACTTTCATTCTCTAATGATTGATGAAAAAAAAGTGGCATTTAAACTTTACTAAAAAAATCACCATCAGATTGGAAGACATTACAGACAAATATAATGTCCACTTAAGCATAAGCATAGCTACTAATCAGCAAGAGAGATTCAGGAGAAGAGCGCAAGCATTATAAGTAAAGAAAAAATTAATAATCATAAAGAGATGCATGCACGCTGATAACTGACAGCCAAAAAAAATTCTCAACTTCAAAAGGCTACAAGTGCAGTTGCATTCATCCACACAAACTGTGGCTATGAATACAGGCTAAACCAATGACAGATGATTCCAATGATTTATTTTTCAGAATTACTTAATCGATAACTGGTTCAAAACATTAGATTGGTTATGTCAATAACAAAAACAGATCATATCATTACAACATAAATTTTATATTTTGCAGCAGAAATTGTATGTAACTGTCAAATTACCGTGTTTATGGAAGTGTAAAAGAAGACAGATCTTTAGGTACAACACAAGAAGCTTTTATGGTAGGAATGAGATTAGATTTCAAATGCTCAAGGAGAAGATCATTAGAAATCAAGAGAATATTCAAACCTGTGTCAAATACTTGAAAGCATCCACAACAGGAGCGATCATATCCCTGTATGCCTCAATCTGCATGACAAAGTTCCAGCAAATAACTTTCCCTTAGATTTGATTTACAAAATACAGATCAATGACAACAAATGCATCATTTCATATAAAAACAGCACCTGGTGAACAATAGTTCGAAGGACAGTCATTGGGTTGGCATGAGCTAATTTTGCAACCATCCTACCCAGCTGCTTCAAATTTTCCTTTGCAAGCCTTTTCAATATCCTTCTAGTATCCAACTGCACAATAGCGAGTAGTATAAAACAAACACCAATAAATGACAATGAATAGGGTATGATTCACTTAAAGCACCAAGCTTGCAACAGTAAATTAAGATATACAAATGGCACCTTGGCTGTTTGCCTTGCAGCCAAAACCATTGGATTCCGCTCATCATCTTTTTCCCATTCACCATATAAACGATATCGCACCTGGGAACAGCAAGCAATTTAGCCATATTATCTTTCAGACCTAAAACATATAAAAAATTGGCAAAAGACAGTAATAATGTCAGGCCAACCTCATATGGAAGAAGGCTCATTACTTCCCAGATCTCCTGCCCAGCTGCTGGATTTGCAGGTACCAACTGTAAAGAAGGAAGTAAACATGATCCCAGGGCTTCCTCAACCCTTGACCTACCTTCCCTTAGGTGCAAACGAAGAACTCGATCACCACTATCTACAAGCTCAAGTGCAGACATATAGTAACCTCTTAGCACTCTACACACCTATCCATAAGAAACAAACAGGAAAATTAAAATAAAATAAAACTATGCAATGTAGAGGATAAAATTCACCAAATATTAAAAATTAAACCATGCACCTTCTGCAATAATAAGGTATCACGGTAAAGGTAAGGTCCAACTGTGACAAGCATCTGAAAAACTTCTTTGGGAAGATCAATTAAAGAGACATGGCCTGAAGAACTTGTCACATCCATGATAGCAATACCAGCAACTGCTTGAGACCCACAATTTTGAACATGTGGTTGACGAATAATTTTATATGCTGATGAGATCATCTTTTCAATGAGCCTGAATATATATCACATCAAAAACGAACAGCTAAAGTTCATAAACTTTCCAAGTCAATGGGTGCAGAAATAATGAGAGCACAGAAAGAGAATTCTTAGATTGGATTCTAAAAAAATACATGCCAATCTTAGTTCACATTCACATGGACTTCAAGGTATAAACATGGTCAATAAAAATAAATTCAAAAATTCACAACATTAACTTTACCTAAACAGGCCATCACATATTTGAGTATGTGCAACAGGATTTAGAGGAGAGAGACGTTCAAAAAGTATATGGGCATGATACCTGAAAAAGAAGAAGCCCAATGAGCATGATACCTTGGGGAAAACTAGGTAGTGCAATGATACTAAGGGTCTCGCAGCTAATTTCAGTAGGAAGTAAAACAAATGGGGTTTGAGGCAAGCCATTGCAATGGGAACAGAACTTGTGACATTCTACCACTGGTGAAACTAGATTGATACAGTTTACAGGGGGAAAAAAGACTCACGAAACCAAATGATATAATATCATCCCGTACCCCTAGAGTCCAAAAAAAATGAGTGACTAACATAACTCCCAGTAGATACAGCATAATGTAAGCGATGGGCCAGTGAGCTTGTAACTCAACTGCCACTAGTGTCCCCCATTCCCCACAAGATCTTAGAGTTCAACCTTTCCTTTGCAACAAAGAAAAACATATAAGCAATGGATGAAAATATATTATTCATGTTTTCTTCCTTCTTTTCATCCACTTTTAAACTTAATTACATAAATGAAAAGTCCTAGATAGTTAAACAATTAATAAAAAGAAGGATGAAAAACAATTATTTTCAATACTAAAGCAACCAAAACCAAAGAGCATTAATTGGCATTTCCTTTTACAATTAAGTTTTAAGTAGAAAAGTAAGTTAAAGAAAAGAAGAGCAAACATTAGGGAAAAATGTCTAACATAGTACATTCAAGAATATCTATATGAACCTCACATATATTTAAAAAGTGGTTCCAAAAGTTATTCAATCAATAAGAATCATGGTGCAAAAAGGAAAGAACAGAATAAAAAAAATAGCCAACATTACAATCCTGCAGACCATATTAAATCAACAGTTTAGTATGGTCTAAAATGAGAAAACAATCACTCAAGAGAAAAGGCAGTGGAAAACTATTGTAGGTAAACACAATATAAAGACTAGATTAGTAAAATGGAGGCCAGGAAATATCATAAGTGGAGAATAACCATTCCTCCACAAGCAGAGAGATAAACTCCATAAAACATCAACAGAAAATGTATATGAAAATATTACATAGACATTCGGAGACCCATCTCATCATCATACAAAAATGATTCGATTAAAAGAGAGTGGGAACAGGAACAACTATGGAACTCAGAGAAAAACAAAGGTAAATAAACATGGAAAAGTTCCTCGACAATTGTCATATTGTGGATGACACTAAGTGGTTGCCAGCTGATTAAGAAGACATTGGTAGCCAGAGAAAAGACAGTGAGGAAATGATGGAGGACATTGATGGGCATGTAGGAAGAAAAGAAACCAGGTGGACCAGAGCTAGTGACTTGGACCTTTCAAGCTATACTTGTCACTTTGTTGAAAAGCTTTCATGACAATTGCTTTGTAAGGATAGGTGACAGTCCTGAGATCTTAGTGCATCATCAAATTTGAAGTTCAAAAGTGATCTTTCATTCACCTTGTTTTTTGTCTTTGAGCTATAATTTATAGAATTCCTCTTGTTCATATCCAATTTGGTGCAATGAAATCAATTCAAAGCAAAAACTTTTCATGAGGGATTAACCAAGTAATTCAGGATATTTTATGGTGTTTGTTTTGCTGAAAAAATCTTCCTGGATCTTGGAAAAGGTGCTATTTTACATTGTTTGACTATATTAAGGAAAACAATTTCTTGAAAAATAAATATTTTTTCTTTGGTAGTTGTGAGGTACGATAGCGACATGGTGGTGGTGGTGGTGGTGGTGGTAGGGTGGGCATGGCTGTGTTGGTGGTGGCAGCATATGGGTGCTAAAGAAGTGGGCTGCAATGGTAGTGATGTTTGTAACAAGGTGGTGGTAGCGCTGGCAGGGGCAGGCCTGAAGTTGTTATTGCGAGGTGGTGGTGGTGGTGGCGGTGATTGAATTGGTTAGGTGATGTGTTAGACATATTCTGAAATGGTAGTCCCATGGAAAATATTTTGATCTCCTTCATGAGGTTGACTCAGAAAATATTTTCCTAACAAGCAGAATCTCAAGATTAAACCTACCAGTCATCCACAGAAAGGAAACCAGTCAGCAAGCCCAGAGTTTGATTGTTTTCAAGATCAGGGGATCGTTCAGTTACTGCCTCAGTTTCCATGTCTAAGGCAGCAAAAAGATCTATATTCACGTCTCCTTGCTTTTCATCATCCATGAGGTCCTTTCCAGTGGCAGCCAGATTTATTTTTCCAATTTTGTAGGCCTGCAAAATTTGCATAGAAAATAAAATCAAGCATGCCTAGATATAAAGATTAAGATTAAGCATACTCTAAATATAACAAAGCACATAAAACACTTCAGACAACCAGAAAAGCAACATGTAAAGTCTCCACTACAGACCACTGACCACCAATACATTGAAAATAATGGCAAAATTTATTACAAAATGGAAAAGAAAAAAGAAAAGAAAAGAGGTTGAATGTAGAAAGATATAGAGGAATACTATTATAAGCAACAATACTAAAATTAGCAATATACCTCATCCAGTCGTTTGGAAGAAAATGTATTATAATGCCCAAAAGCCTCATCATCCTTAGGGAGTAAATGAGCACATCTGCAATGATGTGCAAATTAAATAAGCATATATGATAAAAAGATCATAAAACCAATAGGTACAACTACACAATGAAAAATAAGCAAATTACAAAATATCAAACATAAAGGAAAAATGCTGCTAAAATGAAAAAATAAAGATGTGAACTAAGGCATAGCACAAGCATAAACTTCAGACTATGTATAAAGAAGAAACAGGTAACATGTATGTAACACAACAATATTTTCTCACAGCAAAAATCTGAAGCCGTTGCCAAATTAGTAGCTGAAATCAGCCGCTTGATCAATCCCAGTAGGTTTATTTCTTTTTTTTGGCAGATTAGGAATGAATTATTAAGTAAATGTTTTAACATAGGTAAAGGAATGTGATCCTGCACAGGTTGGTTTATCAATTAGGATAAGCTAAATTAGCTCCTATTTGACATTTTGGGTTTTGTTTTGCCAGGTACAATCCAGACCTTAACCAACCTCACTTGACTGTCACTATTCCCTCCTAGGAACAGCCTGGAAAATCTAATGGATGAAGGAATCCCAGCAGAACATATGTCAATTTAAATAAAAGAATCCTTTATTAAGAGTAGAAATCCTTGAGTAAACTTGACACAGGAGCTTAATATTAGGGTTACTTAATTAATCTAGGGTATTAGCATGCGACTTTTTAAAGAATTTTCTTACATGCTATGTGGTTTTAGTTAAAGACCAAAACTAGCAATTCTTTTCCTACAAGGATCTAGGGCTGTTGCTAATATAAATAGGCTGCTAGGGTTATTTTATAGTTTTTATTTTGTTATCAATATATTTTCTTATGAACCCTAAACTCGATTATCTTGTTCCAGCTTCAACAAGCAATATTTAATGAAAGGTTGGCTAAATAATTAGGATGAAAATGCCTTGTTGGTTTATTGTAGGATTATAAATACCACTGTCTAGTATCTTATAGAGTTTTGAAAGATGCATGATTAGGTCGGAATGAGAGCACAGAAACATAGCAAGAAACAAATCATCTCCATAATTGAAAAGTAAATACCCCACAAAATAAAAGAGCACCCCTTTCCTGCTCTTTATCCACTAAAGGAACACCAATAAAAGACCCTGAGGTATTGCACTAAAAGGAACACTATCCCATCCCACAACAAACACGATTGCACAAGACTAACTCCATACTGAATTTGAATTGAAGTCGGCTTGTAATCATGGAAGCACTTGAAATAAAATTAAGAGTGATTAAAATACATTCAACACAAAATCTCATTCTTCATTACTATCTGCAAATCAATTTGAATCAAAGGAGCACTATACCATCCAACACGATTGCACATGACTAACTCCATACTGAATGTAAATTGAAGTCGGCTTGTAACCATGGAAGCACTTGAAATAAAATTAAGAGTGATTAAAATACATTCAACACAAAATCTCATTCTTCATTGCTATCTGCAAATCAATTTGAATCAAAGGAGCACTATACCATCCCACAACAAACACGATTGCACATGACTAACTCCATTTGAATGTGAATTGATGTCGGCTTGTAAGCATGGAAGCACTTGAATAAAACTAGGGGTGATTAAAATACATTCAACATAAAATCTCATTCTTCATTGCTATCTGGAAATCAATTTGAATCTTAACACTTGATTTACAGTAAACAGATGCATTATTTCCAAATAATCAATTCTCATCTTGGCAACTATCAAAGTAAGTATATTGATGGAATTTACACAATCAGTTAAAGAACTTCTACCTAGTAGTTCTTGAAACTTCCAAACTATTTAGTATTAAGGAGATCAATGATCATAGAGCCGTAAGAAATCACTGTGCTATAGAATAAAGCTTGGGCAAGCCACTTACATACTATCAAGATCAATGAACTCTTCCTTTACCAGTAAGGCTGTAAGCTTATAGAGCCCAAATGGTACAGGGCTATTTAATTCCATTCGCTGATAATACTGGAACTTAAAACCAAGAATTTGTGATGCGTGCGACTGTAGAAAACAAAATCAGTAGTGTTAGCAACCTCAACACGTGTTACTTGAGCATAATATAAAGTCCAAACATCTATGTCAACAATAATAACAATATTTTATACCTTAGGAAATATGGGAATCAGTTCCAAAAAGACATTGCTATCAGGCTGAAGTTCAAAACACTCTAAAACCTGAAGATCAAGAAATAATTGCAAGCCAACAATTAAACTCTGACTATCACATTCTGCATCAATACAAGAAAAAGAACTGCATGAAAGTAACCAGCAGGAACAGCTTACAATGTCGAAAACACGATTTGGGTCCAGATCAAAATGACCGATCAATGACTGCGAAGTTGCACTAATTAGAAAATGTGAAAATGTAACAAAATTAAGGGGTCAAAGCTGAATTATAAGTAATAAAATGTAAGCTCAAGTCAAAACCTTAATGATGCCTATTGTCGCTGCTGATGTATTTTCAGCTGTATCTTCAGAACCTCGACAGAGAAGAGTAACCTGCATATCCACTTAAGCACTGGATATCATAATGAAAAACTACTGCATCTTGATGATGAGGTATAGGAGCAGGACAGTCTACTCATTTGTTTGTTATTTAGTTGTCATTATTATTAATAAAAAAAATTTATTCTTACAGTTTAGGTTACTAGGGTTTCTTGGTGTCTATTTTAACTCCATATCCTTTGTAGAAAAAGAAAAGGACAACTCATAATGGTGATTCAGAATTGATAATCATTTCTTCTATCTATTAGAAGCATTTCATACAAGGTTTAATTTCAAACACTCCAGCCTTCTTCTACAAGGTTTTCTTTTTTCTTGATCAATGTTTCCCTTTCCTGAAGGGAAACTTGTTTCTTCTGCTTTTGCTATTACGTTGTCAATAAAGTTATTTGACCATGCCATGCCTAAATAAAATGAGTAAGAGTACTTCAAGTAAAAACTGCTAACCAAAAGCAAGGGAACATAATTAATATGTCATGTGCTTTATAATGGAAGACAGACAAAGTCCAACAAACCAAGCAAACGAAAGATAAGCCATCCTGGCTTATGTCCATCATTAGTTGGTCAAAAAAAGCTAATCTTAAATTTTGAACCAGACCCACTACGCTTCCAATTTCAGCTAGTTTGCACCATCCACACTTCAACTAGATATAAAAATCTAATTCTTTCATTACTTGGTACAGCATTATAACTAGGCATCAAATATGCAAACCTGACCAAAAAAAGAAAGAATACAATGTAATAATTTTCATTTCCTTGTGGTGGTGGTGGTGGGGGGAGTTCACACCCCAACTTGATATAGTTTACACAAAATGATTCGTTTAATAATAAATATACAAGCTTTGGGTAGCAGTGTATCCCAAATAAAAAGCTAAACTCCTAGCAAAACAACATATTCACACAGTTAAAGACAATGCTCCAACCATTTGTTAGATAAAAGAGGAGCCAGGAAAATATTTTCCCCAAAAAACAAACAAAAATAGTAAGTACATAAAAAATGCACAGGTGAGCCCACTAACAAAACAGAAATAAACTCTAATGCACAATCTAGACTATCCAAATTGACAAGTTACATTGCATTGTCACTCCAATTCTAGGATGGCATACTGGATTAAATTAAAGAAACTGTCATCGTCAAATAATGTAAGCAAAAATGAAATTCTTTAGGGTACAGTCTACCAACAGTAAGAAAATGATTTGTTTTCATGCAAGGAAATTGTTTGGTTGTAAGAAACATAGAGCAGGTTTTGTTGATGAATTAATGCACTAGCAGTAAATACAGTTAAACAAGTACCTAAGAACCTAAGAGTTTCAGAGCCACATGTGACTGCAAAGAAAACCTATTGGGAAGAAGCAATAATGTACTTACTGACATAAGAATACTAACAGAAATTTTAAGAAAGCAATCCTCTTCTTGAAAGCCTTCGATATTTTATATGATGAGAGAAGAATCAAATGAATAATAGCATGTAGTGATATAATTACAAATGTTTCATCCAATATCATAGATTTGTAAAAGGGTGATCAACAAATAAACTTGAAAATTTTACAAAAAGCAAACAAAAGAATCAAATATTTTGCATACCAGTTTGGCATAGCCCTCACTCTCTTCACGGAGAAGGTTAAATTTTGTTTGTTGATAAAGAAGACGAGTATTTACCCTGACCTGAAAGCATTGAAAAAATACAATTGCATGCAGGATGAGGTGCTCTTATGATAATTGAATGTAAATTGCAGCAAGTGAATATCACGATCAAAGGAAAAAAAAAAGTTGTTTGTTGATCTAGCTATATCAGTTTAACAGCAGAATCACAGTTTTTCTCAAATTTCACTTGATTGAGTGCAAGATCAATTAATCATCTAAACATTGACATAATTTCTTGTTCTATCATAGGTGCAATACTACAGCAAAATTGAAAGGATGTAAAGGGGATTTAAAATTACTGAAAATGGGATAAACATACCCAAATTTAATTATTGTAGAGGCTCCAAATTCAAAACTATTGTTTGAGCTTGTTAACATCTTAATCTATTTTACCTCTTTGCCCTTCAAGTCTTGAGCCTTTATCTTTATCATTTCAGCTTCCCATAAAAATTCCTCCTGAAAATAGAAAACATTTAGGTAAACCTCTTTGTTACAAGGCCTAAAATTGAAAGACCAGATAAGCTTATCAGATAATGAACAGTAAAAACATTTTAAACAAACAAAAAATCCACCTCACAACGCTCTTGGAAAAACCTCAATGGGACCAATGCAGATTCAACCAGCCATTTTGCCTGAAAAGAAGTAAAGGTTAATGTTGAAAAGTGACTGCAAAGTAACACACAAATTACGAAAAAGCATGGAGAGCCAAATATAGACCTATGAAGAAGATGTAAGGCATCCGACACTATATAAATAATTCAGAACTAAGTAAGGCATAATGCATGTATATGTTCATGAATAAATGCCACATGGACACTTAACAATCAAAAAAGACTGGACAAAAAAAGTAGTAGACTCATAAGTTAAACTAAATGGAAAAGGCACCACCATCCAGGCCCCAAGGAAAAATTCTACTTAATGAAAAAGGACAATCTAGGCAACACTTATGTCTCAAAAAATATTCACATATATATTCCATCTAAAACAAAATATGAAGTGTAAGCAAGAACAGGTAGTCAAGTACACATCATAGCAAGCCATACTAATAGTACATGCAAATAATGCTTTGGAGTAAGAGAGGAACAGAAACAGTTAGCATACCCGTGGAAAACATTTAGTAGTATAAGTTCACACATGTTGTAAGACTAAATTTGGACAGTTTCTTAACAAGAAATATTGATTTTGAACTGATAAAGCAAAAACAAAATTTAAGAGCATATCCTGCATTAATCGCAGTGAAATTTACAAGGATAACAAAAAACAAATATGGAAACATGAAAATAAATAACAACGGAAGCATAGAGCAGTTATTTCCAATCAACAAAAACAAACAGAAATGTGACCATCAAACACACAAACAAAGCCCTTCCTTATAACTTATCAATACTAACCAACTTAATGAGACGAGATCGGTACTCTCCAGACATTGTAAGCTGCAAAATCAGTCAAACGCATGAGTTTACAGTAAAACTAGTTGATTACCACAAATAATAACACGTTAAGAACTAGATTCCTAATGCCACAGTGATAATTAAGCAATACAATATAGCTTATTAAATAATAATATCACAGTTTGTTTTACTCTTACTTAGCAAATAATCCAAATTCATAATAACTGATATATTCAATAATTAAAGCAGAGGAACCAAGAAAACTAACATCTTGAGCCATTTGAGTAATGATATCAGCAAAATTCGAACCCAAACCTACAGCAGACACTTTATCAACAAACTCAACAGAATCCAAAGCAGCTTTGCACTTCTGAAACGGCAATTCTCCTCGAACCTTAAAGAATCAATCAAGAAAATTAAATTTATTCTTCAAGTATAAATAAGAAGAAGAAGAAGAAGAAGAAGATTAAGAAGAATAAAGAAAATTGGTAATAGTAGTACCAAGGTCCAGGAGAGCTCGTAGAGAAATCGAAGAATAGGCACAGGGTGAGGGAGACGGAAGCTACGGTTTCCGCTCTTTAATTCGAGAAGAAATTCTTCAGTTACGTGTAAACACTCCATGGGAGGGAGAGTTGTTGACATTTATTTAAGTTTTAAACAGTGGTGATTTTTGTTAGGGTTTGAAGAACTCAATTAGATCGTGACATAGCTTGGGGGAGGGGGGGGGGAGGGGGAGTTCAGAGGAAGGGTAAACCTAACAGAGCCCGTGAAATGATGATAGAATAGAAGGTGCTTCTCTTTTCAGTCTTCGTAGCTGTGTGTTGAAAAACGGTGCGTTTAATTCGTTTCTTTATAAAACATTTTTTCATATAAAAAAAACATCAAAATGCTTTTTTATTTTTAATATATATATATATATATATATATTAACAAATTATACTTTTGAAATATTTTCAATAAAAATAATATTTTTGAAAAGCAATTTGTACCATATTACTAAATCATGATTTAACAAAAATAGGTTTAAAAACATATATTTGATTATAATAGTTATAATATGATTTTTTACATGCAAAATAGTTGAAAAGATAGGGTTTCATTACTGAAAAAATATTATTTTAATTTATACAAAACCAATATTTAAAAAATCATTATATATGGGGTTTGATGTTATTTAGCTAACTAAAATGTTTTTTCTTTGTTGTTGGACAACAAATAAAAGCTATCACAATATCAACGGTTTCTAACTTCGATGTTTAGGAATAGTGTTTTAACTAGATAGGTGGTTCATGCTACATTACAATAAAAAAAAATAACATACAACAAATGAGAGTGTAAAAAACATTTTGATCATATCATATACTCTTGACACGAGAGTAGTGTAAAAAAATTTCAAGGAGAGTTACTCACTAAAAAATTGGAGAGTCTAAAGATTGATAAGAGGAGCTCTTATGTTAACTATTAGTAATTGGATATTCCAGTTATGATAACGGTAATTTAAAGATGCATTTGCAAGTTATAATGGTAGAAAACAAAACAAAGTCTTTTTCTTGATAAATAAGCTAATATAGTT
This sequence comes from Salix viminalis, assembly GCA_029228465.1. Taxonomy (NCBI): domain Eukaryota; kingdom Viridiplantae; phylum Streptophyta; class Magnoliopsida; order Malpighiales; family Salicaceae; genus Salix; species Salix viminalis. The sequence goes on along the minus strand of CM055438.1, from coordinate 6,661,474 downwards.
ACAAAGAATTTATAATAATAAAAAAACCCTTTTATAATATGTTAATCTAATGAAAGTTGTTTATCTTAAGTTTGACTATCTTGAAGGGGTTTTATTATCTTTTGAAAAAATCTTCAAAAGGTTTTTCCTTTATAATCAAATAACTTATTTATTTGATTATTGATAAGTATTTGACAAATCTTAGCAGAATACTTATTAACATATAAGGAATAAAAAGGATTATCAAATGTATCATAACAAGTTTACTCATTCCAAAGTGAGATTTATTTTTATTGTTGAACATGTCAACACTCACATCATCACCATTGTTACGAGGTTCCTGCAATGGCATTAGGTGTTTGGAAGTTGCCACCTATTAAGGGCTTGTTTGGCACAGTTATTGTTGTTGTGGTTGAGGTTGAGAAAAAAAAGCAGTTTCATGAAAAAGAGCTTTTAGTTGCGGTTCAAAACTGAAATTGAAGTATTTGGTTAAAACTGTGGTTGAGTTTGAGGTTTAATGAAAAACAGTTTTGAGTGTTTGGTTGCCATGCTTTTTCATATTGTTGTCAACTTGTGAAATTACTTTAAAAGACACACATATATATTTTTTAAATATTGTAGATTTAATTATCATAATAATGAAATGTAATTAATAATTAAAGTAAATTAGACACTCATTTTTATTCTCCCATCAAATTACTTGCAATTACGCCTCTGCCACTTGTTCTACATCACTTTCATCAAAGTTGATCTCTATTTATATAATTTTTTATTTTTTTTAAAATATAATTTCTATATTTTAAAAAAAAAATGGACTGGGCCTGTCCCAAACTAAATGGGTCTTCCCAGCCAAGGTGGGCCAAAAGCCCAGCGCAACCCAGCCTAATTGTTCAAAGAACAGGCACAAAACGATGCGTTTTCCTTTCGTTTTTGCATGAATTATTCTGCAATGTTACTGTTCATGTGAACAGTAACATGGGCGACTGTGACTAGGGGTAAACGGCCGGTACCGACGGGTAGAGGAGGTCGAGGTGGTTCTCTCTATCGTTGTGGCATTGAAAATGGTTGTTTGTGGTGGCCGGATGGGGCGTTGGAAGTTGTCGAGCTGTGTTGTCGTTCACCTCTGTTGATTTGTTATTGCTTTCCCGGAGCTGGAGAAGAAGCTTGGGTGGTGGCTGGATGCTTCTGGAGCTCACGGTGGAGCTGATGCTGCTGGCCAGGAGCTATTGCAGGAGTTGGCGAGGAGAGAGAGCTTGCTGCTATTATGGTGAAGGAAGAGATGGGTGTTGTTGGGGGAGAGACGAGGAGGAGCTGCCGCTATCTACCTTGGTGGCTGGTGTTGCTGTCACCGGAGCTGGGGAAGACGATAACAGGGTAGGTTTTAACGTCTATGAATTTAAACTCGAAATTGTAAGGCAGTTCATGGATTTTAGTTATTTTCTCAAACTTTCTCGAGTTGGTGTTTATTTTTTATTCTAAACACTCGTGAGTGTGAACATAGGACTAAAGTCAGTTAATGCAATGCATGGCAGGAGTGTGAATTGCGGCTGTGTTTTTGCAAAGCATCTGTGAGATGTGTCTCAAAACCTGCAGCCGAAACACTATTTTCGGTGGGACCCACAACTAAAATTTAATCAGTTGTTTGGTTAACATCATGTTTGGCTCTGCGGTGCGCTCAACCACATGCCGCACTAGCTGAGCCAAACACCCACTTATTTGGTTATGGTTGCTAGGAAACTTCTCTTTTTTTTTCTCAAAGGTTCAAAGGGTAATAAACTAGTTGTGGTAAGGAAGGTATTGGCCCCCTTAACATGTATTGCCTAGGGTAAGTTGCTTTATGTGGTTTAGGGATTTGATGGTTTCATAGTGAATGTTTTAGCTGGAATTTATATGTATTAACAAATCACACTTTTTTTTTATGTTATGGGCTTGTATACCCAAACAATTCTTATTGAAGAAAATCTATATAGGTGCTTGACAGGGTTCACCTATCCTAAACAATGGATCTTTTTTGTCTATTATGATAAAATATTCCTAGTTAAAATTGATGAATATTTGGGATAACTCTCAAAATTTATGCAAAACCTAAAGATGAACGAACATATTTTTTTAATTATAAAATGAATTTATTTTTGAGATATTTGGTTGTATGCAACACAAAAAAATATTAAAGAAAATATTTATTATTTTTTATATTTTTTATAAGGTTATGTTTGGCAAAAAAAACATTTTCATATTAAAAATAAAAATTGCCTCAGTAAATTAAAGAGAGTGTTTGTCAAACACACCCTTCAACAAGAAAAAAAAACTAAACAAAAAAACTAAACAATAAAATTAGGTCAACTCGGTCGATTGACCTAACTGAGTCAACTCAATTGGTTGGCCTGATCAAGTTTGACTCAATAGGTTTAATCCAAAAACAAACCAAAAAAAGAAATAAAAACAAAACAAATTAAATTTGATAAAAACCAAGAACTTACAAAATTAAAATAAAAAAAGATTAAACACAAGTAAAATGAAGAGCATGAAACATTCATCATGAATTCCCATAAACATGAATTGTAAGTCATATTATTTTTCGAGTAAAAAAAGACATGAAAAATGTTCATAATTACATATACATCAAGAATAAAAAGTGAATTGATTTCAATTTGCACCCAAACTCTATGATTTAGCAAAAATGTGTTTTGGTACTAAACCAAAACACTAGATTAAAATCTCAAAATCAGTGTGTTTTAATGCACGAAAACCTTAGATTATCTACTAGTAATAATGTATAAATATAAAGGAACCAACATTAGACCTAAAACTACTACATAAGGAAATGTCTAAACGATGAACACTAGAAACAAAAACCTAGAAACCCAAAGAAAACTAGAAAATGCAGCAGTCTCGTTAAAACCCAAAGCATACTTCTTAAACCTCTAACTTGACACCTTTTCACTTTACTCGACCACATTGTCATCTCTCAATATAAAAGAAGCAAAATAAACAAAATCAATGACTAAGAAAACAAGAATTATGTTTACAAAACCATGATTTAACTAAAATGTAAAGCATGCTTAGACAAATCATATTATAAAACCTAGATATTACTACTTATTAAAGGCTAAGCACAATTTGAAAACTTTCACTTCCAATATCAAAATAACATTATAAACTTATCAAGAAACAATAATAAGACAAACCACAAATTAAACAAAAATAGAATATTAACACATTTCATTTAAAATAAGAAACAACATTAATTATACAAGCCTCGTAGACTTCAGCATTAGAGTTTATAAGAGAATACCGTTTTTAACTTCCAAACATCCAATAATGCAACACACAACATTTAATCAAGGGTTCAAAATTTATGATTCATTTGAAATCAATGTTAGCTAGAATCCTCCCTTATTCCCTATTGTTTACCTCCCTTTTACATGTTAAATAAGAGATTCTAGAGAAGTTCGTTTGTGTTCTAACAAACTAAAATCTTGCTTGTTTTACCTAAGAGTTCTAGTTTTGGGTTCAAAAGGTTTTGTAACAATTTTGGGATTAAAGAAAAATGTTTTTAGCCTTTTAATCTAAAATAATCTAGTTTTCAACCTTTGATAAAAGCCCTTTAAATGGTTTTTAAGTGTGAACATAAGATGTGGTTAGGTGGTTTTGTAAAGATAGGTATCTTAGTAAGGGCTTATTGGGTTGATCACTTTAGTGACCTTGTTAGAGCAACTTCAACATCATAATGGCCTCATACCACTTAGGTTTAAAAAAGAGGGTATACATCTTTTTATTGGATCATTCCTTGATTATTTTGAAGGTTCATAACTCCACATTTAATTGCATAAAAATACCAACCTGGACAAAATTTTCTCAAATAGGTAGTGAAGGTTCATCAAAAACAAGATATTGAGACAATTAATGGCAAACACGAGATATAATTCTTTGATTTCAATGTAATAAAATTATATATGGGGTGTTTATGAGTTGAATGGTGGTGGTTTCAGCTTCTCATTCAAACACCTAAAAATACCTAAAAATACTTTCACGATCATCCAAAATCAAAGAAAAATGTGTGTAATATTTGTGAAACGACGCTGTTTCGACTAATCCTAAAAAAATCCAGTTTTTTTTTATTTGGGTTTTGTTAATTTTCAATTGCACTCTTATTTTTTTAAATTGTTTAACCTATCCTTAATCACTCTTAAACTTTTAATTGTTTGCAATTTCATCACTTTCTAAAATCAAATTTTAGCCTTAGATTTAAATGACTTTTCCATTTTAGTCCTTGGTTTCTGATTTGACCAATTAAGTCCTTGATTGGTTAATAAACTTTGTTTTTTCTTCAATTAGGCCTTCAAACCTATTGATTTTAGTCCTTAAAGTCACATGCCTTTTATAGATTGGTCCTTGGTTTATCAAAATTGTTTAACTAAAACCTTAATTTCTTATCAGACTTTGGATTTTATGCAATTTAGTCATTAAATTTACAAATTTAGCTTTCTAAAGTTCAACTTTCATCCCTTAAACTTTGATTTGTTTTAACTAAAACAAAAAAAATCTCTAAAAACTATATCATATCTCATGTAAAAAAGATTAGAATCTACATTTAGAGTGTTCTCCCTCCACAATATTTTGCATTAAGGCAATCCCTTTTAAACATGAATCTATAACCTACGAGAGACACAACAACTATCACTCGAGAAAGTTTAGTTATGGAGTTTTAAGTAAGAATCAAGGTTTCTTATTCATCATATAAAAGTTACAACCATGTGCCACCCTTTGAAGGACAAGTTCATCAAGAGAAAAAAATAACATATTCATACATTTAAACTTGTATGCTCACAATCTAAAATATAAGGTCCCTTAAATTTTTCTTTCTTTGAAACATCTTGTGGTTTTCTATAACCCGGTAACACAAGTCTCTATTTTAATATGAACTTAATTTAGACTTATGTGTGGATGTCATCTATGAAGTTTTGATGTATTCATCAATAGATACATTACAAAAAGTTATGTTTGTTTTCAAGGAGTGTAGAAAGTCCATATATGAACTTTTTTTCACAAATCATTAGTCAAATAACCAACTTAGAAAATCAGATACTTTGTACAAAGGATGCTTATTGGGCTTAAAAGACAACTTTTAATTCATCTAATTCAAGTTTAAGACTCATTCAAATTCTGAAAAAGACTTGATGTATCGGCCCCAACTTAGCCTTGATTTGGGCTTACTTTTACTAATATTACATGAAGTCCAAGTTAACATATTATTCTCTAAAAGAAACTAATGAGCATTCAAAATAAAAAGTTTTATATTCTATGAAAAGAAACTAATGAGTTATAGAAAGTTTTTTTCTAAGTTCAGAGAGATTATTTAATGAGTCTTCTATACAAGGAAGGAAATCTAAGAGTAAGCAACATTGAAGACCAAATCAAACTTTTTTTATCTTTGTGTCACACTTCTATCAAACCTGATTTACTTGATTTTTTGAAAATGTATGTCTTTGCGTGTAGGTTGTTTAACCACATATTCAAGTGATTTGCAACATAAATTAAAGGAAAATGGAAGGAATTGGAGAATGAAAGATATTAAATAAGAAATCATTCAAGAAAGTGATCTTTATATACAAGATTCGTTGAAAAGGTATCGACTGGAAACCTCTGACAAGTAATATAAGACTGGTGAGAGGAACATGTAAATGTTTATCAATAATTTACAATAATTTATTTCTTTATTTTTTCTATTAAAATAATGTTTTGTGCACATGTATTGTGGAATTATAAAGATTAAGGAAGCCTCGATGTGGTTATAATTTTTTTAATGAGTGTTGTGGACATGAAGTTGGCCACATGAGTGGGGTTTAGATTGATAAGTTGTTATTTATATGATGTTGAGTTGTTGTATATACACTTAGGTTAAAAAATCTTAAATTGAAAAAACAAGTGCATATGGTTTGTATGCATGATAGTCAACCATTTCATGGTTACTCGAAGCTTGTTGAGAATATTTATGCATGAGAGTCGCCCACAAATATGGGGCTCTTAATTGTTAACTTCAAGCTAGTTTTGAGAAAATGGAATATTATCATTAAATTATGGTATCGACCACATGTATTGGGGTAAAGGGTAGTTTATAGTTAGCTACATGAGTAGAGATTGGGAAAGTGTTGGATATACATATTTGGTATGAATGTTAAGTGATCAAAATATTGACTGTCATTTATATCATTGAACCTCTAATAAAGTTTATAAAAGGATATAAATGACGAGCTTTATTATTAAGTTTACCTTTTGGTATTTTTATGAGGAAATCATCATTGCAGGTTTAATGCTATATGAAAAGGTCAACCTAGATATTATGAGCTTATGTGTTAATTGGCAAAGCAAAACTTTTATAGTTGATGCAATACTAATTCTAGTTGTTAATGGAAAAAAGGTTATTATAAAGGATATGACAATCAAACTTTAAAAAATATTATTTTATCATGGTAAAGTTGTAATATTGATGATATGATTTCATTCTTATTATTGTAAATATGTCATCATGATGTTTTACCATTTCAGGTCCTTTAATTATTTAATCATATTGTACAATTTATCTATGATCGTTTGATTTGAAAATATATGTAAATGGAATATGGATAATATAATGAAATAGGTATAAGTATACCTTAGAATAAATTATAAGACTAACTCATTGTCTATTTTCTATATATTTTACAAGTCATACCTATTTATGACCATTTTTGTGTTAAACTTACATTGAAACATAAATGTTTTGTCTATCTCTTGACCTTGTCATTATTTAAGCTCATTTATTAGGTCAAAACAGTGTCAATCAGACTTTTATGGAAGAATTGGATAAGAAGTTTGTCATCCTTGGTTACTTCTACCATTAGGTGAGCCCTCGAGCATTTAATTCTTTATATTTGGCAGATTCATGCACTTAAAATTTCAAGGGATGACAACATTAGGTGCCTTGGAATCATGTTCAATTCTTTTATATTTTGAGATTAAAGCATGTTCAATAATGTACCAACAAGTTTTAATAAGATTTTCATCAAATCAACAATTGGATCAATAATTATTCTTATTTTAGAAACTAAGATACACTCAACACTATTCTTTTAAAATAAAAACTAGAATAAAAAAATCATTAAATTGCCACGTTTTAAAAATTAATTTAGAAACCTTCAAAAAAATATGGTAAAGATAATATCCATATTTCCTTGTACACACCTAATCTTACTCAAATATCTAAAAATATGTATATTTTTGAAGTTTTTATTTTATTTTGAAGATTTCATGTAAAAAAAATAATGACACAACATCCAAATTTCAAACCAACATGCACCTTTAGAGTGAAAAGTGGTTTCAACATAAGTTTTCATCCAAGTATATATATATATATATATATATATATATATATATATATATATATATATATATATATAGACACACACACACACACACACACACACTAGCCATTGTCCATGGGCCTCATCGCGGTCGGAATCATATTTTTTCAACCTCAAAAATATTAATTATGTGAGATTTTTTTATTTTAATATAAATTTGGACAAAACAATAAATCTGTGTAGAAATCCTGTGAAATGCAAGTTTTCTATAAAATATATAATTTTAAATGGATATAAATTTATTTATTTAGTAAGTTTCAACAAAATAATTAGTATAAAATTATCATTATCATTATCATTATCATTAAAAAACAAAAAGATTCGAATATCTAAATTATTGAAATCATTATATCAAAATAAATTCATTTTATAATTCAATTTAAATTAAACACAACAAACAAAATATAAAATTGTGAAATTCATCCCTACCAATAATCAAACAACAAAAAATAATTTTTAATTTTCTATATCCAAAAAGAAGAAAACATAAATTGAAAATTCATCCCTACGTTATCATCATTATCATTGCTATAACACTTAAAATTATTATAAACATTACTGCCCCAATAGTTTAAACCATTAAATTACCCTGAAGAATTTTAAAAAAAAATCACTAAAATTATCATTATTATTGCGCAAACAATAAAATCATAAAATCATCTGATACAAAAAAAACAAAGAAAAAAAGAAAGCAATATTAATTTTAAAATGATCATCAACATAAATTAAAATTTTAGAACTAAACCAAATAAAAATAAAAATCCAATAAAAAAAATGACAAAAATTCAAAACAAAAACCAAAAACATAAATAAATAAATATGGACAAAAAATAAACATTATCCAAGAAAAATTGAAAAAACCAAAGAAATCAATATTAAATAAAAAATTAAAAGAATAAATATCAAAATGAAAAGCAATATATATAATTAATTCCAATTGAATAACAAAACTACAATAAATTAAAACCTTGAGACTGAAAAACAATAAAAGAATTTTTAAAAATAAAATGGAGCGTAACCAACATAAATTAATTTCAATTGAAGGATAAAAATAAAACAAATTAAAACTTTGAAATTGAAAAACAATATGGGAATTTTAAAAAATCAATACAATGTAATTATTGAACAAATTAAAAGAATAAAAACTGAAATGAAAAGTAGCATATATGATCAATTTAAATTAGAGGACAAAATTAGAACAAATTCAAACTTGCATACCAAAATTATTAAAGGAACCAAAAACAAACTAAAAATCAAAAACATGAAAGGCTAAAATGAAACTTACCATATATAATTAATTTTAATTTAAAAGCATAATTGAAAATTATTGAAATATTCATTGAAAATCAGTAAGAAAAACAAAATCAAAAGATAAGGGACTGAAATGAAACTAATACAAATATGGAGGATCGTACAGTACTTTCTTGCAATAGGAGAGAGAAAGGGAGGAAAGAAAAACCATCCACCGGCGATTCCACGGTCATATACAGTACTTTCAGGAGGCATAGGACATGGAGGCGCACCCGGGGACACGACGGAATGCCAGTTTTCACAAGCCATCACACACGCCTCCCGAAAGACACATGCGGGTGGAACACTGCCGGCGCATCCGTACTAATGCACCTGCAGTGTTCCTAAAAAAGAAATGATAATAAAATAGTCAATTACCCATACACTCCTAGACCCAACAATATCTACAAAAAAAACGAGGGTGAAAGTAGTTCAATACCCCCGCTTCCAGGTGTATTCTTTTGTCGTTTTTAGGGCTATTTTCATAATTTTACTGTGCAAAGAATTCAGAAATACCACTTGTCTCCTGAAAAGTTCTAAAATACCCCTGTTCCGAGGGTTAAAAATTTGTAATCTTGAAGGTAAAATAGTAATTTTTCAGTTGGAATCCAAAATAATCTATCTGTGTACAGTAAAAAAAATGCAAAGTAAATATAACGCTATATATTAACTAATATCTAAATGGCGTGGATGATTTCCTATAGCGAGATTTACTGTATAGCCAAGACACAAAGCACTGTGGACTCGCAATTTGTCCCGGTGCTTTGCGGGTGTATGTCTACCTTTTTTTTTCCACTTGTGAACAGTGCATTCACGAATATAACCCTCATAAAAGATAAAATAGTGCACAGTCGCAGGGGTTCTCTCGGATTTTTCACCTTTATTTTGCACAGTGCACAGACGAAAAAGGCCCCCGAAAACGACAAACTAGCGCACAGTAACCAGGGGCAGGGGCGTATTTTCCGCTCGGGTTTTTTCATTAATATCGGAGGGGGCAGAGGCGTCTTGGTAATTATCCCATTATTTTAATATTTTTTCCGTTCTGACTGCTGGCGCGTCGCACGGGCGCGCCAGCAGCGTTCCACGATGACACGCCTCTTTAGAGGCGCGTGCGGTGTCGTAACGCTGTCCAAAATTTACTTCCGCCGTGCCAGAAGATGCGCCGGGAGGTCCTCTATCTTCAGTCGCAGCGCGTTCCCGTCTTGGATGTCCCGGTAAGTGGAGGCAAACGGTTTTTCCTCGGACATCGCTTTTCTCTCTCCTGCCGCCGGAAATTCAACTCCGGTCCTTGATGTTTGTGTAAAGTTTATTTTGGTCCCTGAGGTTTTGATTTCGTTTTCATTACTGATTTATTTAATTGAAAGTTTTATTGTTTTCAATTGTGCCCTTCAATTAAAACTGATTATATAAGAAATTTTCATTTCAGTCCTTATAGTCTTGATTTTTTATTTACTTTTTATTCCTTCAATTATTCCGGTCCGGATATTTGGATTTCTTTAATTTGGTCCTCCAATTGAAATTGGTAATATATAAAAAGTTTTATTTCAGTCCCTCTTCTTCTGATTTTTTATTAAATGACAGTAGTTTTCATTATTTATTTTTGGTCCTCCAAATATTTTTTTTTAATTTTATCCTTCAATTGGAATTAATTTAATATATGTTATTTTTCATTTCGGTCCTTATTCTTTTAATTTTTTTATTTTTTTTATTAATTCATTTTTTTATGATGTTTATTTTTAATTTTTTACTAAATTATTTTGTATTTATATTTGATATTAATGCATTTGTTATGTTTTAATTTTTTTTTAATACAAATCTTTTTCTTTTTTGTAATTATTTTCCAGGGCAATTTAATTATTTTAATTGTTCTGACAGTAATATTAATCATAATTTTAGCTATTATAATAATCATTTCACTATTAATATTGCTCCTTTTTTCTCTTTGTTCATTTGTTTTGTTCTTTTCTTCTTTTTTTTCTTTTGATTGGGTGATTTTAATGATTTGACTATTTATGCAATTATCATGATAATTTTAGTTGTTGTTTTTTTTCTTTTTTATACAAAAATCTTTTGCTTTTGTTTTTATGATTTTTCAGGACAATTTAATTATTGAGATTGTTTTGACAGTAATGTTGATAATAATTTTAATTGTTATAGTAATGATAATAACAATAACATAAGGATAGATTTTCAATTTATGTATTCATCTTTTTGTTAATGGAAAATTAACTATTTATTTTTTATTATTATTATTGGAGGGTTCTTTTATATTACTTCATTTAGTTTTTTTTTTAAAGTTCTTAGACAATGTATATTTTTGAATCATATTTATACATCTATATTTTTAGTTTTTTTTTTCCCGGTGGAATCCTGAGATTTAAAATTAAATTGGTAGTCATTTAAAAATTAATATTGCTTCCTTTTTCCCTTTTTTTTTTTTTTTTGGATTTCTATTATTTTTATTTGTTCTTTGGATTGCACTATTCCTTCTAGGCGGGGAAAACAATTATTTGTTACATATTTTATCTATTATAATGTTACTCATTAGATATTTAAACAACTAATTACAACATGTAAAGAATCAATTAGTTTTCAATTTTATATTAGATTTGAAATTTTTTTACGTTGATACAAAAATAAATATGATTATTATTTTGTCTAAGTTTATGCTATGATAAAAAAAAAGATAATAAATATTTTATTACGTTTAAAAAAATATGATTCCGCCCGCGACGAGGCGTGGGTGCCATGACTAGATGTTTTCTTTTAATTTTATTTGTTCTTTGGATTAGATGATTTTTATAATTTTATTATTTGAGCAATCATAATTGTAATTTTAGTTATTATTTTCTTCTACAAATCCTTTGTTTTTTTTTGAAATTTCCCTGAAATTTTAATTTATATCGGTTATCATTTTAAAAGTAATATTACTCTATTTTTCTCTTTATTCGTTTTCTTTTTGTTTTCTGTTTCTTTATTTGTTCTTTAGGTTATATGATTTGTATGATTTTATTATTTATGCAATAATAACGATAATTTTAGTTATTGTTTTTTTTATTATTTTTTTATAAAAATCTTTTGGTTTTTTTCCTAGGGCAATTTAATTATTTTAATTCTTTTGACAATAATGTTAGTTATAATTTTAGCTTTTATAGCAATGATAATGACAATAACATCAGGATGAATTTTCAATCTATTTTTTCATCTTTTTGTTGATAAAAAATGAACAACTTATTTTTTTTAATTTTATTATTATGGGTTTTTTCACAATTTATATTTTATTTTTGTTTGATTTAAATTGAATTATAAAATGAACTAATCTTAATCCAGTGAATTTAATAATTCAGATATCCGAGTTTTCTTGCTTTTTTAATGATGATGATAAATTTATACGGGTTATTTAGTTTGAAACTACTAAACAGATAAATTTATATCGATTTGAAATTCATATATTTTATAGAAAACTTGCACTTGACATAAATTCTGTACAAATTTATTATTTTAGCTAAATTTATATTATAATAAAAAAAATAAACACAATTAATATTTTTTACATTGAAAAAAATATTATGCCGTCCGCGGCGGAGAGCGGGGGCATGGTCTAGTATATATATATATATATAGAGAGAGAGAGAGAGAGAGAGAGAGAGGATGATTTCTAGACAACGAAGGCGATGACACCCCTCTGAAAAGATAGTGCACAAAAGGGAGACGGAAAAAATCCGGGATTCTCAACAAAAACAAGCACGGGCAGTAAAATAGTGTCACAAAACAAAATCCCAATCAACATTTAATAATCAACACAGTTAAAACCTCACTCAGAATATTGCCAAACACGATCATTAATTCAAACACAGTTAAATCACTCGGAGAGAGTAAGCTCATTGATGCTTCGCAGACGATTCCTCATTCACATAACCAGACATCAATAGGGAGCAAGCTTGGAAAGAAACCACTACTAGTAAATTAGAACATTCAGTTACAAGTTCAAACCCCAAAACAAGCAAACCACTGTTACTGTGCCCTCTTCACCTACTGCTTCAAACACATGTGCTCTGTTTTTTCGCAAGAAAATATATATATAAAAAGAAACAGAGAGTTGCCACTCATACTTGTCTGCCAGCAGCCTCAGCAATAAAGGGCAAACGAGGAGTCTTACCCAAGATAGAACTTACCAACCCATAAACAAAAGCAGAAGCAGCTAAACAGAAACACAGCATTATGACCCCAAACCATCAACTTTGAACCCTAACCCGGCCCGGCCCGGATTAAGGATCCGGGTCAAAAGCAAAGGCACCACCAATAAAACATCTAACGTGACAGCTTGCATAGCATTGAACCTCACGAACTGGCTAAAACTTGGGTTTCTCACCACACCCAAGTAGAGAGCAAAAAAAGCAACAAAACTTGCATATGGGATTGATCTGTAGAGGCTTAAGAGAGGGATTACAGGGTCAACAAGGAGTGCGAGAGAGGGGTATTTAGTGAAAAGGAACCGTCCGTACTGGAGAGAGTTAAAGAAAGGGAGAGTGTAAGAAACGGCCGAGACTAACCGATCTGTGGCAGGCGTGGGATTGTATGACATGCGGGTGACGGTGGATTGTTGTGACAGATGGGTTTTAGAGGGGAATTTGAGAAAGGGAGTTAAGGGAGGGTTGAAGGAAGAAAAAGGGCGGGATTTTGATAGGGTTTTTGGTGTGGGAGTGGGAGATAGGCGCAGGATAGAAATGAAAGCCATTTTCAGAGAGAGAGGGAGGTGGGTCGCGCTGCTTAAGGTGAAGACGCCGCTAAAAAAACACTACGGAGGAGAGAATATCAAAATGGGTATAATATATGATGCTTGTTCGGTGAATCACACGTGTGACAACTTTAGGCTTTAGAGGGTGTTTTGTGCAACCAGATGTTGCAAAAGTAAAGAATTTGGGTGTTGAGTTAATTCTCAGAAGCAAAAATTCCTATTTTATTATTGAACTAGAGTTGCACTGAAAACAGTAATTTGTTATTTTTTATTTATTATTTTTTTATAAAAAATATATTTGTAATATTAAAAAAATTTAAAAATTAATTACAATAAATAATATATTTTAAAAATATATAAAATATATTATTACTTATTATATTTTCTTATAAAAATATATATATTTAATATTAAAATGATCTAAAAATTAATTACAATAAATAAATATATTAGAAGGAAATCACAATATAATTTTTGTCTCGCAATCCTAATTTTGTTTCAGATGATATTTTACTATATGTTGTTCCGGGATCACAGAGAGCTTCATGTATGAATTTCTAGTTCGTGATGAAATTATAAGTAGTTTGATGAGAAAATAAAAACAAGTGTCTAATTTACTTGAATTATTAATTATATTTTATTATTATAATTATTAAATATTTAAAAAACAATATATATATACACACATTTTATATTAATTTCACAAGTTGAAAGCAATATGAAAAGCTTGGTAACCAAACACTTGAAACTGTTTTTCATTAACTTCAAACTCAACCACAATTTTAACCAAATACTTTAAAAATTATTTTAAACCGCAGCTAAAGTGCTTTTTATAAAACTATTTTTTTAAAATCTTAACCACAAAAACAAAAGTAATACAAAACACACCCTTAAGGTGATTGCAAAACTAGATTTGTTCCAGACTTTTTGAAAGTCGATTTTGTTTTCTTAAGCAATTTTTATTTTAAAATTATATTGAACTAATATTTTTTATTTTTTAAAAATTATTTTCACATCATCATATTTAAATATTAAAAAAGTTAAAATAAAAACAAAAATTTCTAAATTTTTTGCAAAAAAATCTTTCAAAATGCAGTGTCAAATCGACTCAAATTGGATTCAATATGCCATGCCATGCCATTGTCCAAAAATATCATTGACAATATTTATTAAATAGTGTTTGATTATTTATTATAGACATAAAATATATTTAGTTAAATGAATAAAAATAAATTTATTTTGAAATATTTTTAGAGTAAATTTTTGTATTTTTAAAATAAAATAGCATACATAGCATATTTTCACATATAAATATTTATTATTTTTTATCCTTCATATATCATTGTAAAAATCTTTTTGTTCAACTAAAACATGTAAAAATAAAAATAAAAATAAAAATAATTATAATTTTAAACTTAACATATGGACAATCCAAAACAAGGTTAAGATCAAGTCATGAATAGAAGGGTTGGGACAAATTAACCTCTTTAAAAAAAGAGAGCAAACAACATCACTATGACCAAACAGTTTGTTTTTTTTAAAAAAAAAGAACAATAGGTTGTTGACCTGAGTTTAAATCGGGTCAGATTAACTTGAGATATTAACCATAGCGGTCAACCCTCCATTTTACCAACTCAAGTTCCAAGTCAGCCAAGGTGGCCGAGTCTTGTAACTAAGATTATTATATTATTATTTATTTCAATACTCAGTATAAACTAAAAAGGAAAATATTTTTTAAAACATGTATATTTATTTTGTGCATGTTATAAATTTACAATTTTAGAAAAGTAATACAATTTTAACAGTTACAAATTATATTTATATAATACACTAAAAGAGATTATGAGATCATGGGTGGGTAATTGTGTATTGTGAGATAAATCACTGTGGATTACAATAATATTGCTCAATTTTCGGGCCTGTTCGGTTTGTTCGGGTTGCCGGTTTAGTGGTTTTTCTCTTTTTAAACAATAAATTAACGGTTTTGTCCCTTGAAAAAAAACAAAAAAGGCTTCTAGCCGGAGAGGCTCCGAGGTAATTACATGTTTTCGGTTCGGTTTGGTCCGGTCCACTGCACTTTTTGAATTTTTAATATTTCTTTGCACAGTAAAATAACGATTATATCTCTCCAAAAGGACAAAAAATAAACTCTAGGGGAGGGGTGCCACAAGAATTTCATATTTTTTTAAAATGACTAAATACGGATATAGTCCATAATAAGACAAAATTGATGATTTAAGCACAGGGATAGACCGGTGATTGACCTTACTTTTTTATTATTTTTCTCGGAATACTGTCGGTGCGTGTGGAGCACGCGACCGACAGTATTCGACCTCACGCACTGTTCGGGAGGCGCGTGAGGCATGCTACAGTCAAAGAAAATGGTCTTCCGACTCTTAGACGATGCACCGCCGTGTGGTCTTTCTCATGGTGTGACGCGTTTTCCTAACCAGTGGCCGTATCAGTGGCGGTTGTCAGTTAAACGTTGTTTTTTGTTTTTCTCTCTCCTGCACGCTAAAGTGCAGGAGAGGCCCCCACTTTTTTCATGATTTACACTTCCATCCCTGAACTTTTAATTTTATTTATAGTCATGATTTCTGTTATATAAGTTTTGAATTGTTTCAATAGGATCCTTCTATTGAAATTCATTATAAATTCATGATTCACTTCGGTTCTCCTTTTAATTTTTGAAATGGGTTTCAATTCCTTATTATATTCGGTACAAAAGTTATGATTATTTCAATTTTGTCTTTAAATTGAAATTGATAATATATTTAATTTTCATTTCTGCCCTTATACTTTTAATTTTTGATTTTAATCTTTCTATTTTTTATATATTTCTGGAATAGTATATATTTTAGTCCATGTATATAGAGGTGTGCTCTTGGCTTTGGTTTTTATTTTTTTATTTGTTAAGGTGATATTTTTTTTTAAAAAATTAACTTAAATTTTATTTTGTGTTTATAATCATTTGCAAATTGATATTTCTGTTTTTTTTTCTCCTTTTGTTCTTTCTTTGTTTTTTATTCGGTTTTTTTTTTATTTTCAATTCAAATGAATATTTTTCACTTGATAATTTTTTTATTTTTTATTTTTTTTTGGATCTTTTGTTAAAGTTTTTAGGAATTTTTTTGTCTTTCATTTTTTTTTCATTATTAACATAATAATAATAATAAAAATAATAATTTTAGTTGTTTTTCTTGCTTACTCTTTTGTTAATGTTGTTGAGTTTTTTTCTCTCGGGATAATTTGATAATTTTTATTATTTTGACAGTAATAGCAATAATAATTTTATATGTTAGGACTTCGATGTTAGTATTGTTATAATATGGTATATTGATCTGTTTTATTATATTAAACTTTCATATATAGATATTATGTTTTAATTTTGAACTAGCAAATCTTATTAATTTCTTTAATCCTAACAATTATAAAAACTTTTTGCTCCACCCACAACGTAGTGCAATCAATTTTTTTAATTTTCAAGTCAAATAATTTTATTTTTTTATCAAATCTTTTGTTAATGTTTTTAGACTTTTTTTAGTCTTTGATTTAATTTTATTTTTTCATTATTAATTAACATCTATGACGAGTCAATTATTATTAGTGACTTTAAATTGTAAAATAACTTTAAAAAATATACGATGATGAGAGGTGATAGGGAAAAAAAGAACTCTAAAGCACACCAAAGCTCCAATAAAAACATCATTGGTTACATAAAAAACATCCTGATAAGACAAATTCAACATAAAAAAATGTCATCAATGATAAATGAAGTGTTCCACACTAGCCGCCCATAGATGGTACTGCTCATTTGCCTTTGAACGGCTCATGTAACTCACTTTAGTCACCGTTGGTGCTGTTAAATTTATTTTGTCGAGATTATTGTAATGATTCAAGTGGTGCTGTGACATTAAAGCTTCAATGTCTCTAAGATTTTCTTTACTATTTTTTTTTTTATCTCATCTCTCTTCCCAAATTACAGGGAAAAAAGAGGGGGATAAAAAAAAATATGGAAAACACACCAAAACTTAAATGATAACATTGGTATAATAAAAAAGATTTTGATAAAACAAATCCAATAACACCAAGAAATATCATCAACAATAGAGTGAGCCACATAAGCCACCCAAAAACAAGTAAATCTTGCCATTTCTGAACAGCTCATGTAATTCACTTTGTTCTCTGATGGTAAACCTATTTGGTATTCTTAGATTTATCTTATCAAGATCTTTCTAACAATATCATGATATCATTATCAAAGATTCAATACATATCCAGGATTTTTCTCCCCCCTCTATTCTTATTGTACACTGTGTTATATCATGTCATCTATAACTCTTTAAACTCTAATATTTCCCAAAATATATTTCTGAACTTTGTTATTTGAAAACACAATATCAGAGTTTGGACACAAGGCCACATCCTTAGTCAAGGTTAGATTCTAAAAAGTACAAGGCAAAAATCTTTAAAAAACGAGTACAATGATAGAACGTGCCTATTACCCGCTTGAAAATAGCTAAATTTGTATCTACTATTTTTTTGAACATTTCAATAGACATTAAAATGTACAAGAATTTTTTTTTGGCATTTTACCCACTGCTAAAATGAAATTTAACTTGAACAATGACAGATTGAATGTAGTTGTAGGCTTCAGTAAGATAAACTTCTGTCCAACGGGGTGCTAACAAAAATCTACCAGTGCTTCAACATTTCAGAAATGTAAAGAAACAATCATCTTGCATTTTGAACTCCTATTGAAGGAGAAAAAAGTGATGAACCCAAAAGCACCTATATTTTTAGCAATCTTGGGATTTTTAAAACCAACAGAGAGCACATGCTCGGAAGATCCAATATATCAGGAAAATTTTATAAACAAAATCGAATCCAGCTGCATCTTGCAGCCACTGGACACTTTTTATTAACATTTATCTAGAATGTCCATGTCCAGATTTTCACTCAGGAGAGAAAAAAAATGTTACTAAGCAAATACAACAAATAAGTAAACATGTACCAGCTTCATGCTGGGCAAACCAAATCCAACTTTCCCAAAAACAAAAACAAAGTTTGTGAATTTGTTATGTCATGGAAATAGAATTACTATTTGTCTAAGCAGCATCCTCAACACCACCAGTAGCATAAAGCCATTAAAGCTGAATCTAAACTATATTAGGGGTAAGGGCATTTCTGTAGATTAAACCCTAGCTATGGTATGGAGGAAGGGGAGTGAGATCTACTAGGCTGGGTCATGCATGACAATTGTGTGTATGTGTGGGTGCAGAGGTGCGTGCATCAGCCCTTGCACAAAGGTAATACATTCACCGGAAAACAAGATTGACAGAGGGTGATGAATTATACACATTGCTGATGGTACATTGGCACTGCACATCTATACTGATCCTTCTCCCCAAATAATAATCCATACATGAACAAGCTAAGGCTGAAATGGTGATCGATGCAGATGACTGATTTGAGCAAAGGGTACCAATATGGGAAAATGAAAAGGGCTCTGAAATTCATGTAGCACAAGCATGACTATAAACATTAAACATAGAAGACAAGAAAATCAACAAAGCAGTTGCTGTCCATGATATTAGCAGTAACTTCACTGAAAGTATCAGAAAGACAGAATGTACTTGAGATTCAAAACCTCAAGTTTACTGACCTAGGCAGCAGCACAAATTTCCAAACCCAGCTGCTCAACAAGATCTTAATATCAGTCATAACGCCTGAAAAAGTGAGAATTGGGAAGCCATCAGTAACATGCTTGAAGTATAAACAGTTAGAACTAGAGAATCAAGAACACTCAAATAATTCACGTTGCAGCGACCAGTAACGATAACTGTTAGCTGAATAGTCTAGGGGAAGCATTATGCCTGGGGTGATAAGGCAGATATGACAGCAATAAAACTCTTTAACAGTTGAAATCTACTTTTGTAAGCACAGGACTGTCTTAGTGGATTGGTTGTATGCGAAGAAAACAGCTTTAGTGATGATAGATATAAGAACTAAAGCCTAGTAACTTGAAATAGTGACAGTTAAATTTTGTAAAATAAAATTTTGCAACAGGAAGTCTAGAGCATTGACATTTCTCAACTCCCCTCCCAGAAAATTCTCTGTTAATTGAAGCAGCGCAGAGAAGAAAGAACCAGAGTAAAGATGCCACGGGAGAAAATGAAATGAGGAACTGATTTGGATCTCACTTGCAAAGTAGGTTTTCAAATTCAAATGATTACAAGGATTTATTTCCCCCCTCAAGCAATGTGAGAGATACCATCTTAAGAATTGCTCCCTTCAGAAATATACGAACTGAGTTCAAGTGGAAATCTTCCGGTTGTAATATGCTAGGAATCATTTGTGTGGAGTGTCCGGATGCATAACAAAAACTTAAAAAAGAAGCAATTATGATAAAAAAAAATGGAGTCAAATACAGGGGTGAATAACTACCTATGGCGATCATAATCCCTAGTATGTTCTCTAGATCGAGAACGTGATCTGCGAAGACTTCTTGAATCATAACTGTGGCGCTCACGTTCACGATCATATCCACGATCCCGGTCATTATACCTGTCATGATCTCTGCTCCTTCGATCATAATCCCTCCCCCGGTCATGGCTATCTCCCCGATCTTGATCCCTGCTTGATTCTCTGCCACGGTCTCTACTCCGTTCTTTCGATCTACAAGATGGAATTACCAGTAATTTGAAGGTCAAGGAAAGATAGAAGAAAGTTGCAATAAGAAACTTGATCTACCAAATAATAGCTCAAATGAAAATACCTCCGATCATCGTACCGGTCACCCTTGCTGTGCTTGTTTTCCTGGAAAATTAATTGCAATGAATTGAAAATCATTCTTTAATAAAATGAAATATCACTTCACTTGATATACAAAAGATTAAGCCCATATGAAAACTGCCACCGGTTTAAAGAGTGGAACAGCTACATCCAACTGCAAAATGTCTCTACTTGAACAGTTGAGCATTGTTTCACAAAAAAATTAGCAATAAAAACTGGTAGTCTAATACCATCCAAAGGCCCAAACAGGAAAACATGTTAGTAACGAGGAGCATGTAGACTGAAATACATGCACAAATGCAGCAAGTACAGGGAAAACACGCACCAATGAAAATTTCTTGTAAAATAAACCGCAAGTGAAGGTTACTTTACTTTTTCCTACCCCTTTCTCCCTTTTCCCCCCTCTCAATTCTTTCATTAAATTGCAACTACAACAGCCAGATCACAACAATACCATACACCATCACTGTCAACCGAAGTTCAAGAATACAGCTTTGACAAAATAGACTCATAATATTTCTCAAACTAAATTGAGGGAAATAAAGAAGTCTGGTTTGTTAAATCATCTTCTATTCAGCTTTCTTTGATAAACCAAATCAGATCTTTTTGTATTACTTATGATCAAGATCCACATATTCTCTTCCAAAAAAAGTCAGCAAAAATCAGTTGTTTTCCAATCATTAAACAATTTTTTTTAACTTCACTAGGATACATCCACTGTCTAATGACCTTTTAGCATACACTGCCAATCTACACATGCATATTAGACACAATGTATTTGCATATTTGACACCAATACACCAGGTGTTTTTTGCAAAGAGTTACTGCCTTTCCAAGTTCAGCACCCATACCAGATTAGGAAAGGTAAAGGACAAAGAAAAATGAACAGTAGCAGGTTATTCTTCTTCAAGGTCAGAAAAACTCATATCAAATACCGAGTAGAATGTGAAATGTTATACCAGCACCTGAGCCAACATATTCAAAATACCACCTTAAAGACATCCCAAAGATGAGATAAAACAATAATGATTATCCCACATAGCATAGCTCACCAATTCTAGCCACTGCTTTTAATGCCTAAACTGCAGCATAATTTTGAACATACATCGATAGGGAATTGGAAACCATAAGCAATTGAGATGATTTTGGTATGTTCAACACACAGGTTTCCAGTTATTGCACAATTAACCTGAAAAAACAAACTGCAAAAGAAAAATGGACCTATTGACAAATTGTCTGAGCAAGAAGTTTTTTCCTTTTCCATACCTGAAGCTCTGTGAGTTTCTCACGAATTTGCATATAGCCTAAATGAAGCTTCCCTCCAAAATGATCTGCAAGTCGTCGGTCACTGATAAGAGCAGAAGGACATTTTCAAAGGATGTCAACAATGAAAGAGAAGTGCATGCTAATAAGTTGCCCCATGATATTCTAACAATATCATGATCTAGAAACATACAAAACAGAAAATGACGCACATTCTTTAGCTGCAAAAGTTATCCTCGTAAAACTGGGCCCAAAAGCCTGCTGGTAACAAGGAGGTATATAGTTGGGTCAAAAGCTGAACCACTTGAAACCCAAATACTATTTGTTTCCCTCATGAAAAAAAGGAAGAAACAAAGAGCAGAGGAAAAGAAAAGAAAGGATTGCACTTGTTTGGAGAGACAATATAAAAATTATACCTATCATACACGCTCAGAAAAGCTCCACAAATGTCACAAACACGTAGCTTCTGATCAGTCTGAGACAAAATTATAGAAGTCAGATTTGGTGAATTAGTGATAGAATAGAGAGCCCAAATTATTGAGCATGGACCGACCTTAATAACCAACTTCTCCGGCACTGCCACTACAAAATGTTTTTTTTCCTCTTTTTTTTAATATATAATTGTTAAATTTCTATTGAAGGGGTGAAAAACATTGCCTACTTACAAAGATCCCATTAGAACATGCCTGTTCCTAACTGGAATTGATGGTCATGTAATTATGTTCACATTACATGAATTGTTTTTGAGAAGAGTACACAAGCCTAAGCAGTCAGATTGTTATTTGATGCACCAGGTATCAAAATTCATATAGCTCTATCTTTTCTTTTAATACTATTAGTAAAATATGCTAGGATTCATTTGTAGGTGAGTGTCCTTTGTCATTTTCATTTTCGATTTTTATTTCTTTGGAATTGAAAGAAACAAAAGGAGGGAGAAATCAGATAAATTAAAACTAGTAGAGATACTCACAACGCGCACATCGGCAGCAGAATACTTGGAGGAATCCACAGTAGGCTCCTGCCTGGCTGGAAGCTGAAAAGAATAGAACAGAAGAATAAGTGGTAGAAACAAACCATGGAACTAAAATAAATCAAGATATAGAGAAAGGAGCAGAGTGAGAACCAGAAACCAGAGGGAAGAAAGAAACAGGGTCAACATTAATGTAAGCCAAAATTTAAAAATCAAGGACCTTTTTAAGTGCTTCAGCCTCTTCCAGTGCTTTTTGAGCCTCATCTACCATCCCTTGCTCACCTGAAGAATGTATAAGATTTTGAGAACTGCACAAGACATCCTGGAAATAAAAGGGTAAAATGCAGGGTAAAATATAAAACATTTTAGTCACCCAAATCTCTAAACTACACACAGGAGACCATGCATGCATCACAGAAACATAAATCCTAAAGCCCACTAGATTTTCATGCATAGTGTCTTATACAACCAAATGAGGCTCAAATTATGTTAACATTCTCCATTCAACTATACATCTCCATAAATATGAGACCTAACAAAGCCCAACTCAACCAAACCCAGTAGCACATTAATGAAATTGATCAATATATTATTTTCCACTGCATTGTCCTCTTTATCTGTTGACAAACACAAACATGGTTTGACATCATATTGACAATTGGTGTCAAGGAACCTAGTAAGAGTGCTATTATTTCTAACAAGTTATAAATGCATGAGGATGTTAAATAAATAAAATGAGAAGATCTAGTCACTGAATACTACTTGGATCCTTCTATATTTAGACTTTCATTCTTTGGGAAAGTAAGGGGGTAGGAGGGAAACAATAATAAGATGAAAGATAACACAGAGAAATAACTATCATAGCTTTGAAAAAAACAACCACAATGGAAACAAGCATAGAACATAAGTATATTGTGTTAATTTGAAACATATAATGGAACCAGAAAGACAAACAAGTACAAGCAACTAATGTCTTACCAAGATCCTCCGCTCTCTTCAGCTTCTCATTTATCATTTCCTGGGTCCGAGGATCAGGAGTAGGTAGCAGCATGGGTGGTGCTGGTGGAAGATTTGGCATAGGTTGAGGTAAAGAAGCCCTGTCTTTATTGAAGGCCTCCAAAAGTAGTGCAGACTGCCACAAGATTGCCACAGGCATAGAGGTCGTGATGAGATTCAAGATTGCATAATTATTTATTCTTTTGGGAAAAAATCATACAAGCCAATGCTGAAGATAACAGTGACCTCAACAAACTAAGGAGATGCTCTATACCTGCTTCTCTGCTCTTTCACTTCTGAGTTTATCCACTTCTTCCAAAGCTTGAATCTTAAAATCTGTTTTGCCTTCAAGATCTGCAGATTTATAGCAATATTTTATGTCAGTACAAAACCAAAACAAGCCAATTAACACCCAAATACTTGAGTTTTCAAGAGATAACAAGGGTAAAATACATGCACACTATCCACATTAGTTTGTATACATGCTAAAACAAAAATAGCTTACATTCTAAATAAATAAAAAAAGTAGTAGTTAGGACAGCTGTATAACCACTCAACACGCTATCCCAATAACTTTGACAAACTTAGAACTATTTCACACTCCTTCAACATGAAAAGCAACAATGTTCTAGATAATTGCCAAATGGTAGACTTTTCATCAACATTGGGGACATGAATAAACACTTCAATATCCACATGATATCCAGTAAATACAGTCCACTAAAAATGAATACTCATAAGCAATTATTGTCCACGAAGGACTAAACTTCATACTAGAAAGTTAAATCAGAACATAAACTAGCTCACAACAGGAAACTTCAAGACAATTAGCATTCTGATGCAAACCCAAAGTGCCAAGTTTTCCTGGAAAATGTTACTGCGTTATAACATTAAAGAAGGAAAAGAATCGAGGAATTTCATTGAATCATTAACAAAAGATTCCTAAAATACAAGAATTTACGTAACTAGCTCCCATAAATCTCACCATGTTGGTCAGCTTCTTTCAGCTTCTCCTTAATCTGCTTTGACAACTCAATAACTTCAAGGGACTGCAAATTAAAAATTCAAATTATTTCAAAAATAAAATAACAAAAAAGGGAAATAGACAAAATAAAAGTGGTAATGCTGCTGCGCGTCACCTGGGTAACCTCAGTGACTGAAATAGCAATAGCAGCCTTGGCGTCGTCATCTTCAAGACGCTTAAGTGCTCTACCGATTTTCTTATCACATTCCACAATAAGCTTATCAATAACATTCTCTAACTCCACATCATAGTTATCAACACCTTTCGCCCTCGCTTCTTCATAACTAGTGTGATGAAGAATCCACTTATATAATTCAACATTTATAAATAACTAAATAAAATACAAATAAATGTGAAGCATACTTTTTTCTCAGCTGCAGGGAATGGACTTTGGGGCAAGGTCCCATATCCATTTTCTAAAATTAAAAAACAAAAACACAAACATTATGTTAGGGTTTTTAGCAATCGATAAAGAAACAATAGATATAGATTAAATAGATGTAAGAATAATAAAAATAATACCGTTAGTTGGAAGAGCTCATGAGGGCAAAGGCCAACCAAGTACAAGCGACAAACATCACGATCGTAGTACTTGCGATTGACCTCTCTTACGTCGCCGTTTCGGTTCGCTCCCATGAGCACATCCAGTTGTTTCCTCATCGCATCCATCTTACGTTTCTCCAATCTCGACTACGAGAGATAGACACTGCTGCTGCTTGCTTTCTCTCTGTCTCTGCGTGTTCGTTTTGTTGAGATCGAGTGAGAGACGAGTCTCTCTGTCCAGGGTTTAATTGAGAGATTTTTTTTTTTTCCTTCTTGAATTACCGTGGATGGGGTTTCTGATAGATAGACTTATCGAAAATATATACGAGATTTTTGTTACTAAATTATTGTATTGTTAATAAGTTATTATTTTTTCTTGCCTTACCACGCAGGCCAGATTACATTTCTCTACCATGAAAAAAATCCATTATTTAAAAAAAATATACAAGAAAATTGATTTGAATAAATTAATTTAATAATTGGATTATAAAAAAATCAATGACAGTAACTAACGAAGAAAAATAAATGTTTATCAATGATATAAAAATATATCTTCTTAAATATTTTTAAAATATTTCAATGATCTTATATGATAATAAAACAAAAATTAAATGTTATTGTTAAAAAAGATTGACTAGGAAAATTAAAGAGAAAAAAAAAGTTTAATTACTATAAAATCAAATATTGAAGAACAGGTTAAAAAGCAATTATTTTTTTTTAAAAAAAAACTCAACTTGAGCTAGCATATCAAATTCATGGCCTGATTGTGAGGTTAAGATAACCTTGTTAATCGTGATCACATATCACGCAATAAAATTGACAACGAATTCTAGAAAACTTAATAAAAGAAGTGTAATATAATAAAAGCTTGTTCCAAGAAACCAATACAATTGAAATGAGAGCTCTCACCTCATGAATATCAATTCACGAACAAGAAATATATAAAAAAAAGCATCATCAAACTAGTTAATCTTTGATAAATCTCTTTAGTTAGTTAGAGAAACAAAGAATGCGAAAAATCTCTCTCACACAAGTTGAGTAAATTTGGTAGCAATAGTATCATCAACTCTTAATAACTTGTCATTATAAAGAATAGTTATACTCTTGAAAATAAAAACTTTCATAGATCTACTTTTATAGCTTAAATTGGTTCACTTACAAAACTAATCCAAAAACCTATTATAATAAAATTAAAGTATGTGCTTAAACAAGTCTTGGGCCATACTAAAAACTAATTAATAATTAAATCCAAACAAGTCTTGAACTTTAGCTAACTAATCAAACTTAAAAACATAAATTAATTATGAAAAACTAAGTGTTAAAATTCTCTCCAAACTACAAAAAGGTTAAAAATAGCCAAAATAAATAAAGTATTTATCGTGGTCCTAACTGCTATACATATACTACGGGGGGAAAAAAAGAATTAAATTCTTCAATAAATCCAAGTCATACTAGAAACTCTTTTAGCTCAATCTCATGCACAAATTTAAGGCTAAAATAAGCCTGCTTTAATATCTATTTGTTATCCAAAATCAACCCTTACAAATGGATTGATTAGGCAAAAAAATAGCAAAGAAAGAATATTTTGTCTATGAATTTGCCAAAATGGTAACAAGTTTGACCAATTTAAATAGTATGTTCTCTAGTTGATTTGAAATTGTACACAATATAGTTCCATGTTTATATTATCTCTCTATAAATTTATAGCTCAATCCAATGCATGATTTTGAGAGATATGTCTCGTGTCGCAAAACTGGCTAATAGACATTTTAGAACAAATTTAGGACCTAACTTGATTCATATAAAGTCATATAAATATAAGTTTATAAAATATCTAAAAGAAATAATTCCATATCACTAGCTTTGATGCCTATACTTCTCTGCAATGCCACACTATTTTTTTTGCACAAAAAATATAATATTCATGTCCACGAGCGTGTTATGAAACAAAAAAAGAAAAAAAATGTGTGAATTGAGTCATAAACCAGACTAGGTCAAATAAGTTGACTTTATTTCAATTAGATGGAAAAAATGATAATGCAAGGACCAAATTTTAAGAGAAAAGTATTGGGATAGCTTGAAAAAAAAGTAATTCAAAATATGGCAAACGATGTATCTCAATTCACAATCTATTAAATATAGAAGATAAAATTGAGTAAAAAGAAACATAAAAAATCAATCCTAATCAACCCAAATTAACATGTCAAACTTATAATCCCAATAATCAGGGTCACGCCAATCCCTCATATTTTGGTAACACACAATACCTAAATCACATGATTGGAATAACTCAAAAAGAGACTTATAAAGCTCTTTTTTTTTCTGAACATCTTTTCATTAACTTTTGAAATTCATAACTCGAGTCATTACCTAAACACCATATCTACAAAAACAATAAAGTCCAATTCATGATTAATACAATATTGAAAGATAAAATTAAAAAAACATCAATCATACCAAAAGATTTAGAAAAATAAAAATTAAGAAAATAAGGATCATGGTTAAAATAAATAATAAATTTTATATCTATTGAAGGGGGGAATAATCAAAAGATAAGAAAAATCAATTTAGCAAAATGACCCAAAAAATCAAAAGAATAAGGATCAAGATTGACTTAAGAAATAAAAAAAAAGTAAATCTACAAATTTGAATTGAAAGTGAAATTGAAAACAATAATAACTATTTTTTTTAAATCAAGAAAATAAATTAGAAATCAAAACAATGAGGTTTAAATTGAAAAACATAATACCATCAATTTGAATTGAAGGATGAAATTGAAAACTAATAAAACTTCTCCAAAAAGGCCAAGGAAAAAAATCAAAAAAATAAAAAGAAGGACCTAATAGGAAACTATAATATTGAGTAAATTAAGATTGAAGAACAAAATTAAACTAAATAATAAAAATTTGTAGAATAAGGACCTAATTGAAAATATAATATTTAGTAAATTGAGATTAAAGGACAAAATTAAAAATAAATAAAATTTCTATAAGAAAGACAAGAAAAAAAAGTTAAAAATGAAAAGAATAAGAATTTAAGACCCCATTTGTTTTTTTTTTTTTTTTTTTATGTTTGGTAGTTTCATGGAAAAACACCTTTTGGTGTAGAGCTATGACTTATATAATGAAAAATGAGCTAAAATGGTTTTTCAAGTTTATTAAAATAATAGAGATCAAATTTTATAGATAAAAAATGTAGAGGATGAAATTAGAAACAAATCTAATTTCATAAATTATTTTAAATAAAATAAATAACAATTAAAATAATGAAGACCAAATATGATATATAAAATAGTTGAAATATGGTGAAATTAAAAACAAATCATAAATTATTTTAAATAAAACAAATAGCAATCAAAAGAATGGATACCAAATTCAATAGATAAAAAAATTATATTAAAAAATGATAATAAAAAAGAAAATAACACTCACAAAAATAGGGACCAAAGTTAATATAAAAATCAAATTCTAAGGGAAGAAATCGAAAAAAAAAGATTTAAATATAGAAATAAAAAAATAAGTGTCAAATATAAATATAATCAATAAATAATAAGAAATATCTAATTTTTTTCATAACCTTTGTAAGGTGTTTTTCATCCAAAATAAAAGAGAAACACTTTTATAAAAATCAAGCTAATTTTTCCTTAAAATGGAAAGTGTTTTCCATTGATCGATTTTTCTAATGATAAACAAACGTAGGGAAGATTGGAAAATGGTTTTCAAAGACTATTTTGCATGAAACATTGAAGGGCCTAAGTTAAAAACCTAACAAAATGATTTAAGCATAACAAGACAATATAATTTTAATTATTATGCATGTAGAATCTCTATCCTCTTTAAGGAATACATTTATCTATATGGTAAATGTATGGGTAAATTCTCTATTGAGTTGAAAAATAATGGAGAGAATATCATCTCAAGTTTGCAATTTTTTAGAATGATGTTTAGTTGAAGCCTCTTTAGTGTTGTTTTTATAACTTGTTTGGGCATCATATCCTCTTTATTAATAAAACTCACTAAGCTAAAGGAGTGAGTGTTTGGAGAAACACATAATAACCATAGCTCTTTATTTTATACAATATGCAATCCTTGAAATTCATTAACTTTGATATGTTCGAGGTATATCCATCAGAAAACACAAACTTTTAAGTCATTTGTAGACTATTAACTATGATCTCTTGTCTAAGGCAAAACTGGTTTTGAGCTTTCGTGACACTTGACACATTATAAACCAATTTTATATTTTTATGGTGACAAAACAAAGTTATATCCATTATAGCCTTGATGCTGTCATTTGTCTTCCCTTTCATGTCCAATACTGTGTTGAAAGTGTTCTTAAACACTTTCTTTTCTATATACATTACATCAAGTTTATAGTGGAGGGGACTCATCTCAAATAACAAAGCTTCTAAAACATACTTCGCTTTATCCAATTATGGATCAAACCAAAACCAGAAAACTTTTGCTTATCAGATTGAAAATTATACAAAATATCAACGTACTTCGACACCGTGCCATGCAGTCCTTCACTCGACATTAGCGGCGATACAACACCCCTATAAAATATTCCAATAAAAAGTTAGTTTTGTCTATAATTGTGATATGTTGGAAAGAGCCACTAATGACAATAAAAAAAATGATGTTTTGTCATTATTTGTCAGTGTGAATTCTTTGATATTTTCCTTACAATATGGAAATGATAGTTTTCTATGCGTGCTCAACTAAAAACCATCATGCAACTAGGAAAATAATAATCCACATCAAATTTTCCTTCATCAAAATTTGGTTTCCTTGATACATCATAAGCCAAAACCTTGAATGACCATAACTGCTTCAGCTCGTCAATCAACGATCAAAAGATAGACATATATGTTGTGGTCTAGACTATAAAACTAGGTATGATCATAAATAAAAATGTGAACTTTGACCTTGTACACATCATCGGTGGCAAGTTGTATACCATGAGTGTCACTAACCAACAAGAATAAGAAGTGACAAATGACTCAAATGGATTGAATCTATTTATACATAAACCAAGAAACACGTTCTTTACTTTCAGTGAAAATTGAGGATGTATATAGTTAAAGTGTTTCCAGACTTTACCATCAAGAGAGTGATCATCACTCCATCAACCGTATCATGTGAATGATGTTATGTCATGTGCTTAATAGTATTTGGTGACATGAATAACCTCTATAGTGTAAGTGTGATTGAGAAGTATTTGAGTTTTTTTGTAATGTGTGACATGAGTTTGTCCCCTGTCAATTCTATGTTTATAACGAGGATGCCAACATGTTCTACACTTGGTTAACTCTACATTTTTAAGGTAGTACAACATGCAAGGGTTTAGATACATGTTAATTTTCTAGCATCTTAGATTGAGGGGTTTCATCATGGATTTGAGAGCATATAAGTTCTATTTTAGTTCGTTCCCTCTAGGTAAAATGTTTCTAACCCATTTAATATTTTTCTCATAACCGGTCTCGCTCAATCTATAATTTGACTTGATAGTGAATACTTGTGCCACAACCGATAATATATTATGATTTGTGAGACCATCCCATAATGGTTTTGTGTGGCCTTTTAAAAGATCAAATATCCCGGGCGCATCTGCATTAGGTTTTTCATCTACAATTGGACATTCTCATGCACCACCCTAATTTATTCTCATCGCATTGATAACTATATTTCTATAAGGATTACCGTTGAAATTTATAACTTCATGCATATTGACAGAACTATAAGTTGACCCAACCATCATTTTCACCATTGTCTCATAAGAAACAAATTCTTCTTTGTGTGCGTAACGACACAAGTATTTCTTTATGAACCCATTTATGTAGAAGATACAATGTGACAACATCTGGATTGATATTCTTTTTTTTATTCTTACACCTTCTATATGAACATCTAATAAAGCTTTCACTATTGTTTATTAAATTAAATATTACATAGTTAATAAAACCTTAAATCTTCTTGCAATAATCCATCTTACGCAACTATTGGAGTGATTCTCGATATATCCATAAAAGATCCTCCATTATATATCAAACCTACATACAATAATAATGTGTTAATTAAATACATTAACTAAACAATATAATTTTACAAAAATCTAAAAAAACTCTAATATGTACAAATCATAAATCCATATAATAATTTTATGTTAGAAAAAAATTATCACTTGTACAAATATTTGTTTCATGCATAATAGGATTAAATCCTTTCTTTTCCTCCTTATTAAATCTTTTAATTTAATTCAAATTGATTTGCAAAATAAATCAAACCTTTAATTAGGCCTTTGATTAAATTAAATTGTTAATTATCAGTCTTTTTCATTTTCATAAGTTTTTGTTTCTTGTTGTTTTTTGTTTTAAATGAAAATCGTAATTTTAGGGGAAATCCAAAATTAGGTTATGATAGTTGTCCTTTTCTTACAATACTTATGGCAAAAGTTCTCATAAAACGTTTTTAGATAGCAAGCTTGTGAGGAAGAAAAGATAGGAGATTGTGGTTTTACAAGGTCAAGAAATGATCACATCGAACTCTTGTTTCTTTAAGTTTTCTTGAACTTTTTATAAGTCATGTAACCTTTTTGTAAACCTGTTGTCTAGACTAATAAGAATTTGAAATATCCTTCATGCACTTTTTTTAACATAACTTTCTCTAAAGTCCTAGTTCTAGAATATCTAAGCAAATAAAAGAATTCAATAACCAAATGAGTAGGTAAACCCCAAAGATTAGAAATTAGTTTTGATGTGATGAAAGTGGGGGAACACTTGTATCTCAGAAAATCATGTCGAAAACATAAATATAAAATGGTTATGGCATGCATTGTCTTTAAATAGAAATTGCAAATAAAATGTAAGAACATGGTTCAAATTGGGACCATTTTTTACCACAGTTGGCCACAACTTTTTTAAAACATAAAACAAATATTTAGGCAACAAGAAATATTTGCAATATCATTAAACCCAACCTAACAAGTCAACCATGAAAGCTCCAAACCTGACTCTTTGCTAGCCCGACTTTTAAAGTGAATCATATGGGGTTACCTCGATGTGATCCCAATCAACTTGATGGGTTTAAAGAAAAACATAAACAATTGATAAAAACAAGGTTTGGAATTAGAGAAATCTAAGTTGACATCTTTTTTAAAAAAACATTGTGACAACGACATACTAGATTGACTCAGATCACCAATTTATCTAGGTGAACTTGCAATCAGGTTATACATTTTATTAGGTTTAATAAATTTTTTTTAACTATATTTTACTTAATTATATAATAAGAAATAAACTCACAAAATCGAGCACCAACCCCATGCTAGGATATTTGTTTGAGACTGTGATAACTCCATAGAAAATAAAAGAAAACCAACTATAAATGTTAATTCCCAATCAACCCAAGTTAATTTGTTAAACTTGTGATCTATGTCGTAAACACAACAAGGTTAAGGAACAATTTTTTTAATTTTTTTTAATTATACAATAACAAAACAAAATTCTTGGAAAATAAACATTAATCACATACTGAGATATTTACTTGAGATCATGATAACCTCATAAGAAAAAAACTCAAAAAAACTTGTTTGAACTGTAATAACCCCATGCTAAAATATTTGTTTGAAACTGTGATAACCCCATTCTCGGATATTTGTTTAAGATCCGTGATAACCCAATAGAAAACAAATAAAAACAAACTATAAATGTCAATTCCCAATTAATCTAAGTTAATTCGTTAAACTTGTGATCACGGACACAAAAGGTTAAAGAACAATTTTCTTTTTAAAATAATTTTATTTAATTATACAACAAAACAAAATGCTTGCAAAAATTAGTATTAATTACATAATGGGATATTTATGATAACCTCATAATTATTTTTTATAAAGATCGATCAATTCAAAATCTATCATATGGTATAGGTGAAATTGATATTTTTTTTTTAAAAAAAAGGGGGTGTTTCAATCTTTACATGAAAAGGGAAGCACCATTAGCAAGGGATAGTTTTTTTTTAGTTTTAGGTGATAATAATTGTTTAAAAAGATAGAATATAAAGTGTCAAATCTGATATAATCAATAAATAATAAAGAAATCTCTAATTTTTTCATAACTTTTGAAAAGTGTTTTTCATCTAAACTAAAAGAGAAACACTTTTATAAAAATCAAGCTAATTTTTCCTTTAAATGGAAAGTGTTTTCCATTTATGGATTTTTTCCTAATGATAAACAAACATAGGGAAGATTGGAAAATGATTTTCAAAGACTACTTTCCATGAAACATTGAGGGCTAGGTTAAAAACCTAACAACAATTTATTTAATATAAAGGATGTGGTATTAAACTTGAAAAATACCACGACGGTTTCTAAGTACTTAGCATCTCTTCCTTTTGACTGACACTTCTCCGTCCAAAAGTTTGACACTTTTGGTTATCGATTCATTTTGGCTGATATTTTCCAGAAGGGAATTTCTTATACTTGTCCGGATCTCAGAGCGCTTGAGCGGGCAACCTTGAAACCTAATCCTCAATGTTTAGCTCCCGCATCCACACACCAGCAATGAAGCCTTTGGACTTTGTCTTGCAATAGCAATAAGAAGGCGTTTTTAAAATAATTTTTTTTTTATTTTTTACTTTAAATTAATTTTTTTTTTATATTTTTAAATCATTGATAACATCAAAAACTAATTTTTAAAAAAAAATAAAAAATATTATTTTAATACATTTCTAAACAAAAAATACTTTAAAAAACAACTCCATCGTGCTCCCAAATTGCACTAATACCGAAACATGATTTTGATTCCAATTCAGCACTTGAATCAATATGGCCCAATTACTGACGTCTGAACAAATCCACGCTGAATACCATGGTAGCAGCCATCTTTATGGCTAGTTTCCCCAAGAACCTAGTTCCATATTTTCCCAATCATAGGCAGTGTCTCATTAGTAGAAGGGCATGACCTCTAAATTTTTTTTATTAAAGATATCAGATCGGCATGAATATTTAGCGTCAACCAATAGTTTGAGAACATTACAAGTCCCTTCAACTGGAAGAGCAAGCATTCAAGACACAAATACTGAAACAAATCCTCTTCAACCATGATTCACGATGGATAAACCGACGGACATTTCAAACATCTTTTCAAAGGAATAATAGGTACCAAAATACGAGACTTTTACTCATGCAGCTAATCCTTGCAGCAAAAAGAAATAAAGATGACAGGTATGCACTTCCCCTACTTTGCTTGAGGGTGTGAAGCTATGAAGTCAATGGCAAGACTGATGGTATTGATCTTGTCCGCTTCATTATCGGGGATCTCAAACTGAAACTCTTCTTCAAGGGCCATCACAATCTCAACAGTATCTAAACTATCTAACCCAAGATCATTCTGGAAATGGGCATCTGGTGTAACCTGAAAAGGCGAAAAATTTATGTCAACCAAAATCAGATATGCATAGAGGACAGTATTATGAATCTATGCAAACTTTCCCTTTTTTTAGATGAGATAAGACAGGCATTGAAAGTAAGTTTCCAGTGAGAAATTACAAGAGCCTACAAAGTAGATTTTCATCAGAAAGAAACGTGAAAATACACCAAACACTATATGCTAAGAATAGCATTAAGTTTTTTATTCAAATTCTCAATGCTGTTCATTGTAGGGAAACGAGGCAATATATTTGCTAAAAATGAATGAAACCTCTTTCAGCAAACTTAACAATTTCCATGCCATGAACTCATCAATCCTGGCAACACACTCACTGACCTAAAAACCAGTGGAAGGCATGCAACCTCCAAGCATTACTACCAATTCAGCACATTCTAGGGCATCAAACATACTATAAAGATTCACCACATCCATCCAACAAACAAAGTTCCAGTTGCAATGAATGAACATGAGATATTGCTATGCTATCAAAACCTTTATCATAGCAATGATGTCAAAAACATTGCAATGTAAATCTTAGAACAGAGATCATTTGGTGTAAGAATTCAATGTATAAGCTGAAACCATTGATAAATCAGGAATTTTCAAGGGACCAACACTTCGATTCTGATACAACCATTAGGGTTGAGAATGAGTGATTATGACCAACTGCACTACCAATCATATTACAGAGTCCTAGAAGCAATTGTGATGTAAGAAAGTGAAAAGGAGAACAAAGATAGATCCACATCATGGTGCGAAAATCAAACAGAGAGATTGGAAATAGTGGGCAAGTAGTGATCCAACTCTGTACTATGTTTTGGGATAATAACCTTCTTGAGAATAGACTGATTAGAAAACACTGTAACAGGACTTTTATTAACATAATTTTGAAGATTGATGATCGAAGATCCTACCACCTCAATTTTCAAACCCCAGGCCACAATGTCTATCCAGCGTACCGAACCTAAACATGCATTTAATCAGTGCCAAAAACTCAGTCAAAGGCAGCATTGATCAACTCAATGATCACACACGAACAATAGAATGAACATTTATAGAATACAAATTTATATTCATCAAACACCATTTTAATTAAGCCTACAAGTCATACAGATTTTACTCTCCAAGGTAAATCCAACAATATTTACATAAGCTTTGAGATAAACCATATAATCAAAACTTTCAATTCAAACGCTGGTGAGAAACACTACAAGAATTCAAAATGCCAGCAGTAGAGCAATGACTCAGAAGTCATAACAAATTCAGTTTCCTATAAGTGAAAACACAAATAAATCGAACTTCCATTTTTTTTGTTTCCTAATAAAAATTGGATTTAGGACTTGAACAGTCACAAAATTACACCCACTTCTTCTTCTTTTAATTCAAGTTGCAATAATGATTATAATTAACTAATAAAAGCTAAAACGATATACCATGAAGAACAAAAATGAAGCTTTCGATTTATTTGACCAGCACGTCATTAATTTGTAGGTTTATTTTAATCAACGTTATAAGAAATTTAAATACCCAGGAATAATAAAAGTTTAGGAGAAAAAATAGTTAGCATTAAATCTGATAAAAAAAAACAAGAAGCTTATTAACTACCTTGGAAGGATCGACTTTCTGGAAGTTCTTGACAACATTGACGACTCGATCGGAGACCTCAGATTTGTCAAGAAACGTGCCTCTAACTTCCTCGGAGAAACGGCGGCAGATGGCATTGAAAGAGAGACCGAAGAGGCCGTTGTTGTTAGGGTTTCTAGTAGGAGGTAAGGCCTCTACATTCACCCTCAGGTACTTCAGCAAAGCTCCTCCTCTCGCCGCCATTTTTACTTGCTTCTTCCTCTTGTGTCTTCTTTTCACAATAAACTTCTTCACCCTTTTTCTCTCTCACATCCGCTTTGCCACTAATAAAATGAGCGAGTGGCGACTGCGAAATATTTGTATCGGTTGCTTTCCTTCGGGCTTTTCTTTTCTTTTCTTTTCACTTTACCTCTATTTAAAAAAAAAGAATACAATTTACTATATTTATTAAGTCTAATAAAATAATGAAATTAATTACCCATATATATATATATACTAGACAATGCCCCCGCGCTTTATCGCCGCGGGCGGCACAATATTTTTTTTAATATAAAAAATATTAATTGTGCATATTTTTTTGATTATAATATAAATTTAGCTAAAATAAAAAATTTGTGCAGAATTCATGTCAAGTGCAAGTTTTTAATACAATATATGAATTTAAAATCGATATAAATTTATCTGTTTAGTAGTTTCAAACGAAATAACCAGCATAAATTTATCATCATCATTAAAAAAGCAAGAAAACTCGGATATCTGAATTATTAAGTTCACTGTATTAAGATTAGTTCATTTTATAATTCAATTTAAATCAAACAAAAATAAAATATAAATTGTGTAAATACCTACAATAATAAAAATAAAAAAAAATAAGTTGTTAATTTTCTATCAACAAAAGGACGAAAAACATAGATTGAAAATTCATCCTGATGTTATTGTCATCATCATTGCTATAAAAGCTAAAATTATTACTAACATTACTGCCAAAACAATTAGAATAATTAAATTGCCATGAAAAAAAAATTTATAAAACAATAAATAGTTAATTTTCTATCAACAAAAAGTTGAATACATAAATTGAAAATCTATCATTATGTTTTTGTTATTATCATTACTATAGCAGTTAAAATTATTATCAATATACTGTCAAAACAATCTCAATAATTAAATTGTCTTGAAAAATTATTAAATGAAAGTAAAAGTTTTTTGTATGAAAAAGAAAAAAAACAACAACTAAAATTATCATGATCATTGCATAAATAGTCAAATTATTTTATAAAAAACAATTACAAAATAACAAATGAATTAACATCAAATATCAATAAAAAAATAATTTAATATGAAATAAAAAATGAACATTATAAAAAAATAAAATAAATTCATATAAAATAAAAAATTAAAAGAATAAGGACTGAAATGAAAAATAACATATATAAAATTATTTCCAATTAAAGGATAAAATTGAAAAAAAAAACAATTGGAGGACCAAAAATTAAATAATGATAATTACTGTCATTTTAAAAGAAATCAGAAGAAGAGGGACTGAAATCAAACTTTGTATATATTAGCAATTTCAATTGGAGGACCAAATCAAAGAAATCAAAACATCCGTACCGGAATAATTGAAGGAATAAAAAATAACTCCAAAATCAAAAGTATAAGGACTGAAATAAACCTTTCTTATATAATCAGTTTTAATTGAAGGGCACAATTCAAAACAATAAAACTTTAATTTAAATAAATCAGTAATAAAAACGAAATCAAAACATTAGGGACCAAATTAAATTTCACGCAAACACCAGGGACCCGAGCTGATGTTAGGGGCGGCAGGAGAGAGAAAAGGGATGGTCGAAGAAAACCCGTCCACCGCCGCTTATCGGGAGATCTATTACCGGAACGCGCTGAGACGGAAGAAAGAGGACCTCCCGGCGCATCGTCCGGTATGGCGGACATTATTTTTTTACGGCGTTAAGACACCGCACGCACCGCCAAAGAGGCGTCGGTTAGTGGAACGCCATTGGCGCTGCCGTCGCGGCGTGCCGGTATCCCCTCGGGGAAAAAAATATTAAAATAATGGTTAATGACTTTTAGACCCCTGCCCCTACTAGTATTTACAAAAATACCAAAGGGGAAAGTACGCACCTGCCCCCGATTACTGTTTGCTATTTTGTCGGTTTCAAGGGATTTTTTCGTCTCCGAATTGTGCAAAAAACGTGAGAAAACCCGAGAGAGTCCTTGCCACTGTGCATTGTTTTGTCTTTTATGAGGGTTATATTCGTTAATGCACTGTTCACATGCGGAAAAGACAAAAAAAAAGGTAGACATACACCCGCGAAGCACTGGGACAAATTGCGAGTCCACAGTGCACATGAGTCACGCGCTACAGTGAAATGGTGCTACAGGAAAATCACAACACGTTTTATATACATGTATAATATATATATATTAAATACTCATAATTAATATAATAGAATTATTTTCTAGTAGCAAAAATAATTATTTTTTTTGACGACTAACATAATCTTAAATCTATATAAAATTTAATTTATTATTTAACACAAATCAAACTAATGTATACTATTATAAAGAGCTAGAGAGGTTTGATGGATGCTGTGTTGATTCAAGTTCCAAGATTTAAGTGTAGATTTTAGGCTAGAGTGGCTCGTTAGGGTTTGCTAGTTTGGTGATTTATTTATTATTAACGAAAGAGTTAATATGTAGATTATTATATCGTAATTATTATTTTACCTCTTAGTGTATTAATAACTCTTGACCTCGGGGATATTTTATACTTTTCCATGTGACTGGTTGATATTCATTGGTTGTTTGAGGGTATTTGTGTTTTTTTCAGATATTTTTGCATAGTAAAACTATGATTTTACCCCTGCTAACAAACAATAAACAATGGACTACCCAAGGATATTTTCTCTTTTTTACACTGCTGTAAATAGTAAAATAACCATATTATCGTGAAATAAGACAAAAACCAAGAGTAACTGGTGGGAAAATTATGATATTTCAAATATTTTTAAATAGTAAAACTATGAATATACCCTCAAAAAAGACAAAACTCAAACGTTGGCTTTATGGGTGTTTAGGTAATTTTAGATTTTTTAATTATTTTTTTCTATGGAAAAATGCAAACACATCTGCCGGACGTGCTGGAGATTTTCTTCCTTACGCGCACTTTAGGTAGCTCGTGCGACGCCTTGTCATGATGAAAAATGTCCATCCAATGTCTCACAGGGTGGGTGCACTGTCATTTCCTCTTCCACATAGTGGTGCATATGTTGTCTCTCAATGGTCAGATAAATGACGGTGGTCAGTTAATCATTTGTATCTTGTTTTCTCTCTCCTAAGGTTGCAAAATGCAAGATCCTCTTTGTTTATGGTGGTTTCATTTCAATCCTTTGATATTTTATTGCTTTTTTTTTTGTCCTGAATTCTGTTATAAAAGGTTTGTTTGTTTCAATTTCGTTCTCCAATTGAAATTAATTAGAAATGTTATGTTTCATTTTAACCCTTATTCTTTTGTTTTTTTGTTTTCTTTCCTGTTATTTTTTCGGTATTGAGGTTTTAATTATTTCAATTTTGTCCTTCAATTGAAATTGACCATATATTGTGCACAAGGTGTTGAAAATAATGATATCAATTATTTTTACAATATATTTTCCTAAAAAATATGTTAGGCTAATTATATATTTTAATATTAACACAATAAAATATAAAAACAAAAAAAATCTTATAAAACTCTATTTAAAACTCCACAAACACCGCAACTAATTAAAAAAATAGTAGATATATTTCATTTTGGCCCCTATTTTTCTGATTTTTTTCATTTCTATTTATTTTTTTTTGATGTTGAGGTTTTAATTGTTTTAATTTTGTCATTTGATTGAAATTACTCATATATTGTGTATTCATTTCGACCTTTATTTTATTTTTAATTTTTTAAGTCTTCAATAATTTAGTTTTTTTATATATTAATTTTATTATGGATAAGGTGTTGAAATGAATGATAGCAATTATTTTTATAATATTTTTTCCTGATCAATATATTGGGCTAATTATACATTTTGATATTTATTTAATATTAACACATTAAAATAATATAAAAAACTAAAAAAATCTTTCTAAACATTATTTAAAACTCCACAAACACCACAACTAATTAAAAAATTCATTTTTTAATACAATGTTGCATCATTAATAAAAAATAACAAAGCTAAAAGTTTTTTTTATTTGTTTTTTAATCTCATATTAATTTAATTTCAGTGCTCTTAAGCTACACGTGAATAAAACAAATGAAAACACACACAAGGATAACATATCACTAAGAATAGACATTCATTATACTTGCATAAGAGAGAGTTTTGATCTCCTTTAACACCTCCATAGCTAACTTATTGTGTCTTTTGACGCAGATTGCATTTAATACAAAGATAAATAAAAAATAAAAAATAAAAAAAATCAAAAATTAAGAGTATAAATACATAAATACAAATGAAAAGTAGGAACTATCTCAGAAGGACCAAAAAAATTAAAAAAATTAAACTAAACAAAAAATTAAAAGAATAAGAGCGAGAATTGAAAACAAAAAATAAATATTTTTTTTTGTTCGATGCTAATATTAAGTAATATAATTTTGAAGAAATAAGGTCATAATTAAAGACAATATTAAGCCATATAATTTTTTTAGATTATTAATATGAGATATTGGATTTGAAACATTATATATATAGAAATTGTAAAACTTAATTCTTAATAAATACAACATTGAATAATAAATTATTTGAGTTATTATTTTTTGATTGTTATTATGATTGAAGATAAAACCAAAACAAATGTTAGCAAATATTAAAAAAAAACATTATTTAATCTGAAAAACATATGGAAACAATTAAATGTCAAAATTAGAAGACAAAAAAAAAATTATTATCATTATAAATGTAATTACTCTAATTGTTTGGATTATAATAAAATTTATTGGTATTCTAAATATTATTTTATGAGTTATTGTTAATATTAACACCATAAGCATCAAAGCCATAATAATTTTATTATCTTGTGAGTTGCTATTATTGATACTCTTAATATTATTTTATTAGTTATTGTTGCTATTGACACTACAATCATCATAACAAATTTTATTTTTATCATTCTCTTATTTCTTGAGGTTTTTTTTTTATTCAGTTTAATCCTAAAATTTTAATATATGATGGTAATCATTTTATAATTGATGTTTTTTTTTCACTTTGTTATTTTTCTCTGGTATTTTCTGTTATTTTTATTTGTTCTTCGAATCATATAAGTGTTTTTTTTTTGCTCATAATATTTATTTTAATTTTAATTTTTAATTTTGTTTGATCTTTTATTAAAATTTATATTTACTCTTTTTTTCATTTTGTCACTTTTTTTCTCCTTTTGTTCCTATATTTATTTATTCTTGAAATGAAATGATATTTTAAATGCTAATAATATTTATTTTGGTTGTTTTAATGTGCTCTTTTGTTGAAGTTTTTTTTGTTTTTTGTTTTGTTCTTGAGTATAATTTTATGGTTTGAATTGTTTGCACAATGATAATAATTTGAGTATTTTTTTTATAAATGTTTTTTTACTTGCTCTTTTGTTATAAGTTATTTTGTTATGCTTCAGGACAATTTAATAATTTCATTATAATCCAAATGATTATAATATAATTCATAATAAGAATACTAGTATTGCTTTTATCCTTTAATTATTTTCATTTATTCTTCAAATTGAATAATATGTTTCTTATGATGCTAATATTTTTTTTTAAATTTTGACTTTAATCATAATAATAACAATAAGAAATTTGGATTTATAAATTTACAACACTCATTCAGTTTGCTATAAGAAAAACAAATAATTCATCTTTGGAGGATTTTATCAATTGTTGTTTTATTATCTGACAATTAAATATTTAGCAAAACAATTAAAGCAGACGCAACAATCGATTAGTTTACTGTAGAAAATAAATAACTCATTTTAAATGGATTTTATCAATTATCTTTTCATAAATCTGCTTAAAGGTGGTGGTGTGTGTATTTATATATAATTTAAATCAAATATATTTCAAAACTACCACGTAACATAGTGTGATTAAATTTCTATTTTATTCATTTTTTTTTAAAAGAAAATTTCATCACCTTAATATATAATAATTAACATTGGTTGCAATATTATTTAAACTTTTTTTTTAAAGGAAAATAGCATTACTACAAATAAAAATTACAAAACAAATAACTATTTTAGCACTATATCTTGAAAAACCAAACAAATACAACTTATTATTCAAAATAGTATATAACACCAACATATGGTTTTCTGGTTAACACTCACATATAAGTTTAAGACATCATGAATTAGAGAAATAAACTGCACTATTTGGGGGGCTTGTGGATAAAAGATCCAAAAATCTATGATAAAGTTAATCTCTTTCTATTTTATGTCTAATGAGTTTATACAATTGCATTAACTTTTAACATTATGATAAAAATGGATAATTTATAACAATAATGTGAGTGTTAATGAATATTTTATTAATAAAAATACATTGTTATTCTATGTTCATCATAAGAAAAGAAATAGTCATAAAGGTAACTTTATTATTTCTTTTGAATACACACCATATTTTTGCATAGGTCCTAGTGAAAACCCTCTCATGAAACCATAGTTAAGAAAATACTATAGTTTATAGCTTTTCTTAAATGTAATTTTTCAAATTGAAAAAGCTATCACAATATCAAACAAACAATAAGTAAGTTATTTTTCCAACCATCAATAAGCAAAACATATTAATAAAAGAGTTAGCAACATTACCTATAACAAACACTTTACTTTTACCATTATCATTAGATATAACTTGTCCTTCAATTTTATAAGATATAAAGCCAATACAAAATATCTTATTTTTCCTAAAACTTTAAAAAACAAAAAAATATGTTTTGTTTTCTTGTATACAATCGAATATTAAAATTTCCTAAGCATATTTTTGATAAAAACAAATTAGTCATTTTTTTTTGTGCATCTTTTCTCATGTTTTAAATGACAAAAAGATATCATAATCAATTTATAATTATTTATTAAGATTCAACCAAAATTTCAAAAACCTCAACTAATTATTATTTTATAGGATTTAGATGTAAACTTTAATATTTTGGGGTATAAAACTACATTGTAAAGTACAACCTCAAATATTAAAGATAAAAAATAAACGTGATGTTAAAATTCAAACTTTAGAATGCTTAAGTTTTTGACCAAATAAGATATAGACCCCATCATGAAAGGAGA
Source organism: Salix viminalis (assembly GCA_029228465.1). Classification (NCBI taxonomy): domain Eukaryota; kingdom Viridiplantae; phylum Streptophyta; class Magnoliopsida; order Malpighiales; family Salicaceae; genus Salix; species Salix viminalis. The sequence continues at coordinate 6,618,148 of CM055438.1, read as the reverse complement.
TCTATCTTGAAACTTGGAAAAAAGCAATAAATCGAAATCTAATTTGAAAAAACAATTAAACAACAATATATCATATAGGTAGGGTGTGATGAGATGATGCGTCTTCTCCTCCCATAACAATTTTTTTTACCAATATTAACTTCCTAGTAATCATTACTAATATTATATAGTATGGTACGACTTTTGTGTTTTGCCTTGAAATGCCACTCCTTTCTCTTTATTGCCTCCAAAGGCCATAGTTTTTGCAAAACAATCTATCTTATCCCTAACCAATTCATGCAACTCTAAAGGAATTAGATCAAAATCATGCAACTCTAAGGGAATTAAATTCACTAACATTTCATAACCATCTATAGTAACATGAATATCTCTATAAATATACCCAATAATCACAACATCACTTCAACATGTTGCACATGTAATCTATTTTCCTACGGAGAAATTTGTGAAAGAATATGTAGCACCCTAATCAATCAACTTATAAGTATGTTATGAATCGAATAACAAGATACCTGCTACTACATCCGAGGAAAACCTAACATGTTCTTGCTTCATGTGGAAGACCTACACTTGAGCTTTCTCTCCTGACTGAATTGGTCTTTACTTGGTGTATCCACAACATGGATTGCTGTTAGTGTTGCACTGGTAACCCCTATTCTGATAATTGCTCAACATTCTTGCAAGGGAATTCTCTCTTGCGATGCCATGCCTCCCTACAATGATAACAAAAAAACATTCAAATAAGGTTATTTATGTCCTTGACTGCAAATATAACATCTACCCATTATAGTCGAGCAATCTTCAGGATGTCATTGATTGCATCTCACAGATAAGGGATAGGTATGACAAATATAATGAAAGGATATCTGGAAATCTTTGTTGCCTTTTCATTAAGAGAATTACAATATATATACATATCAAGGAAGATCAAATCCCTTAATCCTAGAGTCTAATATGGTAATCATAATAAAATCCCTTAATCCTAGACCTATTATAGGAAGTAACACAGCAGTAATTACAACAAGATTATATACATTAATAATGAATATTTTAGAGAGATAATCAAGGGATATAAAAAGCTTAATAAGGAAAGAAGAATATATTGACATCCCCCCTCAAATTGATGCAGGTAAGTATAGCAGCATCAATTTGCAACTGAGAAACTTGTGTCGTTGACGTGTCAAAGCTTTTGTAAAAACATCCGCTATTTGAAGATCCGTAGAAAGATGAGGAGGAGTGATAACAACTTGAGTAAAGGCCTCCCTAATGTAATGACAATCCACCTATATATGCTTTGTGTGTTCATGAAAAACAGGATTCACAGCTATTTGAATGACACTTGTATTATCACCATGCGAAGGGTGTAGGATTATTAGTTGAAGGGAATCCAAGTTCCGTGTTAAGACCACGTGAATCCACATTAACTTCGTAACAAGCCGCAGCATTGCTTTCATACTCTGCCTCCGTGGAAGATTTAGAGTATACACCCGTTTTGCAGCATTAATTTCCAAGAAATCAAGGCATTCTCCCAAGAAAATGCACCACTGGTTGTAGGACCCTCTAGTATCTAGTAAACAAACAAATCTACATCACTATATGCGTCAAATGAAGCAGAGTTTGTAGGAAAATAACCCACCAGTAGGTGACCCAATGGGCAAATTTAATAATGCACGAATCACAGATGAAGATGAACGGATGTACAAATTGCCAACTATATGGAGAACACATGGGAGATACTTGGCCTTGTAATTGTTAGGTTTGATAAGACTACCAAATGGTGCTGTCATAAGAGGGTCTGGCCAGGTTTCGCCTTCTTATCTCTTCCGATATTTCCACATTCACCCCATTAAAATACCAACAACAAGAGCATCCTTTAAACCAAATTTTGTTTCACGAGATCTTGATATATTTATGTTGATTAAGAACAAAACCAATATCCCCAGAGTGTCCCAACCCAAAAAATATGTGTGAGATTCTAACTTTCGGATTAAAATTTTAATATGCAACAAGGAAGCTTAGGGTGATCAAACTCATTGTCATCACATGATAATAAGTCATCAACATATAGACTAAAAGAAATGGTTCAGCACTGGTTGTCTCTCAGGTGGAAAGTGATGAATCATATTGGACTCTTGTGTGAAAGAAAAGGTAAGAGGAAAATGCTGAAACCCTTTCAAACTAGACTCGAGGTGCCTCGCCAACCCATACAAAGAGCATCGTAGCTTACAAACTTCAACAGAAGTCATCATGACATACCGGGTGGAAGTTTCATGTAAATCTCTTCCTTAAGGTCCCCATTCAAAAATGCATTCCTTACATCCATTTGATGTAAAGGCCATGATTGAGAGGAGGCAATAGCAAGAATGGTTCTCACCGTGGTTATCTTAGCAACTGGTGCGAATGTCTCTTCATAGTCGAGGCCATATTCCTGTTTATTGTCAAGAGCAACCAACCGAGCTTTGTATCTATCTAATGAGCCATCAGATTTGAGTTTCATAGTATAGACCCACTTACTACCAATGGGCTTAACATGTGGAGGACAAAAGACAATATCCCAAGTATGGTTTTCCTCAAGTGCTTGAAGTTCTGCTTCCATTACTTGTTGCCAACACTTATGTTCCATAGCCTGTTTATAACAAGTGGGAATGGAAATAGAAGACAAAGCAATAGACATAGCCACAAGAGTGGAAAAACCATACCTTTCAGGAGGTTTAAGAGGTCTAGAGCTTCTACAAAGAGGAGGTGGATCATGTGAAATGGGTTAAACAGGATCAGATGTCGCAGGAAGATATGGAGGAGCTTCAGGGAGACCTGTAGAGGGATCAGAAGCAGAAGGAGTGCATCGACGATAAACATAACCAGGTTTAAATCTTTGTGTTGGTGTTGGAGACTCAGGAAAATGAGGTAAAACAGATAGAGAAGGGAGTTCTGTGGGCTGTTGTGTGCTAAAGAAGGGTTGTGTTTTAAAAAAAATAACATTTCGAGAGACACGAGTTCTACGAGCATGTGGATCATAGCAAATAAATCCTTTTTGGGTTCCAACATATCCTAAGAAAGCACACTTGACAGATTGAGCAATAAGTTTATTTCTCTCATGTGTAGGAAGGTGAACAAAACAGACACATCCAAAAATATGAAGATTGGAATAATTTGGTACATGTCCAAACAAATGAAAATAGGGAGAATCATTGTTCAAGTTGGTAGAAGGTAATCTATTAATCAAATACACGACAGTAGACAAAGCTTCACACCAAAAATGAGAAGGAACATAAGACTCAATTAGAAGAGTTCGAACAACATCAAGAAGATGATGATTCTTTCTTTCAGCCACCTCATTTTGTTGTGGAGTGAAAGGACAAGAACGTTGTGATATGATCCCATGACTTTGAAGAAAAAATTGAAATTCATTTGACATATATTTACCACCAGAATCAGATTGCAAGATTTTAAGTTTGGCAGAAAATTGTGTTTCAATTAAAGCAAGAAAGACTTTAAACATAGAGAAGACCTATTTTTTAGTTCGAAGAAAATATACCCATGTAAATCGAGTGAAATCATCGATAAATGTAACAAAGTATCTATAATATTCATGAGAAATTATATGAGCAATACCCCATACATCAGTATGTACGAGTTCAAAAGGTTTGGTTGTGCTGGTTTTATGCAATAGAAATGGAAGTGTTTTGCTTTAACCAAGCTTGCAAGTTGCACAATCAACAATATCAGTCTTAGAAGAAATCAGATTTTTATTTCCAAGTAAACCAGATTTAAACAAGACTTGAAGTACATGAGAATTTGGGTGTCCTAAACGTCTATGCCATATCTAATTATCACGTTGAACAGCACTACAAGCAACATGTTTTGACACATGAGAGTGAGATGAAAACAGGGGAAAAGACGTCCCACTTTAGGTCCCTTCGCAATCATCTTCCTGGACACTTGATCCTGCACAAGACAACCATATTTTGAAAAATGAACATTACAATCGTCAACCAATTGTCCGACAAATATAAGATTAGTGGACAGCTTAGGAGACACAAAAACAGTATTCAAAGAGGCTAAAATATCACCAACAGTTGTGATGGGCAAGGAATTACCATCAGTAGTATGAATTTGAAGATCTCCTTCATATTTTTGGATATTTTTTAAAGGTAAGACAATGTTGGTCATGTGATTGGAAGCAGCAGAATCAAAATACCAAGGCTTTGAAAGAGATTGTTTGTTACCTGAAATGAAAGCAGAAAGGGCAGAAACTATCATTTGTTGGACCATTTAAGGAGTAATAGAAGACTGACCAGGATTAAGAGCATTTGAGGGACCAACCGAGACATTATAGGCAGTTTCAGATTTCTTTGGAGGTCGAATGGAACAATCTTTGATGATATGCCCTGTTTTCTTGCAATAAGAACAAATTTTTTACGTACAATTAGTGGCAATATGCCCAAATCCTTTGCAACTATAGCACTGGACATTAGTCATAGTTCTGCCTCCTTGAAACCTCCCTTGAGCAGTATAAGCAACAGGAATTGTGGCAGAATTTTGAGCTTTCTGCTCCAAGACAGCCTGTGTGACAATTCGCTGCTCTTCCCTGAGAAGCTGTCTCAACACAAATATCCAATGAAGGAACTGGTTCTCTATTCATCAGATTAGACTTGAATGCTTCAAACTCCCCTATTAACTTCATTAAAAATTGATCACGTTTGCTAGTCTGATGTACACTTTGGACAACAATGAGTCCTTCAGAAGGTACACTTGCATACACAATATCAGTGTATTCTGCCCACAGATTCCCAAAGAAAGAATAAAACTCTTGGATTGACATACTTCCTTGACTAAGTTGTCCCAACTCAAACTCCAGTTGAAACCTTCTTGTTGTATTGCTTTGGTTCTAGATATTCTTAAGGTAATCCCACATTTATTTAGAGGTCTTATAAGGCCTAAGATTAAGAAGTATGAAAGATTCCATACTTCCAAGGATCCATGACATAATCTGAGCATCTTTCACCTCCCATTTCACATATTTCACTCTCTCACGGTTAGGTGCAGGATTTGTTCCATCAATATGACCCCACAATTCCTTTTCTTTGGTGAAGATCTGAAACTGGAATGCCTAGGTAGAATAGTTCTTGCCATTAAATCGAACAAGAAAATGTTCAGATCATTCTAATGACATGATTCAATCTAGAAACAAGAGCTAGAATACCAAGTCTAAGAAAAACAGAATAGAAGAGCATGAAACAAAGACAACCTACTAAGATCTTGGACCTAGACAAGGAACCATAGACAAGATGCAAAGATTTTCAAAGTTTTGGCTCTGATACCATGACAAATATAATGAAAGGATTTCTGGAAATCTTTGCTGCCTTTTCATTAAGAGAATTACAATATATATACATATCAAGGAAGATCAAATCCCTTAATCCTAAAGTCTAATATGGTAAACATAATAAAATCCCTTAATCCTAGACCTATTATAGGAAGTAACACATCAGTAATTACAACAAGATTATATACATTAATAATGAATATTTTAAAGAGATAATCAAGGGATATAAAAAGCTTAATAAGGAAAGAAGAATATATTGACATGGTAATTGTCCTGGACCCACATAAACCCCTCCTGAAGAACTGGCTTTTTGTCAAGACTTCCCTATAGAGAATTTACCTTGGAAACTCTATCCAGCAACACTAGAAATCCTAATATTACCTCTCATTTGTCTGAATTATCTAAATTGTTCTTTTACCTTCTTTGTAAAGGGACACTTGATCATATTATCTCCTGTTCATATGGGCTTCTATTCCACGCTACCCCTTACATACTGCAACAATATCAATGATATATTTGAGCTATAACTGATAGCAAGTGAATAATTAACAAAAACCTAAAAAAGCTCATCCGTTTACTGTAGATACACACAAATTAGTGTGGATTTCAACAGTGTAATTATTATTTTACCCCTTAGTGCGCCTCAGACTTTGCCTTGGAATTAGGAGTATTTTTTATTTTTCAATGGACCAGTTATCATTACTAGAATGTTTGAGGGTAATTTAGACTTTGCCGCATATTTTTGCATAGTAAAAATACATTGTTACCCCAGCCAACAAACAATACATAGTAGCTGAACCAGGGGTATTTTTGATTTTTTACATGTCTCTGTACAGTAAAATAACCATATTACCTCATATAAGACAAAAAACAAGAACAACCTCTTCCTAACGTTTCATAATTTCTGAAAATATTTAAATACAGATATGCCATACAGATATTCCTAACATTTTCAAAATTGCAGAGTTAACTATAAGAGTGTTTAAGTAGTTTGCTCTTTTTTAATTAATTTTTCCTGCGGACACTTTCGGCGTGTTGTTCGGACGCGACGATGCTTTTCTTCGTCATGCCCTCTGCCGGTGACACATGCAAAGTCTTATGGTGGTGAAAAAAAATGCCCATCCGGTGTCTCCTCAGATGTGCTGCCATGTCCTCGGCCTAATGGTGGGGCGTGTGGCCGCCCATGGGGGGCCCGAAGAGGCGACGATTGTCGATTGATTTTTTTTGTACCATTTTTTTTCTCTCCTGAAGGCAACCTAAAAAAGCTTAGTCGTTCATTGTAGATACACACACAAATCACTGTGGATTTCAATAGTATAATTACTATTTTTCCCCTCAATGCGCTTCAGACTTTGCCTTGGAATTAGGGGTATTTTTTATTTTTCCAAGGGACCATTTGGTATTACGAGATTGTTTGGGGGTATTTTACACTCTCAAGCGTATTTTTGCACAGTAAAAATACGTTGTTACCCTTGCCAACAAACAATAGAAAGTAGCTGAAGCAGGGGTATTTTCAATTTTTTACATGTCTTTGCACGGTAAAATAACCATATTACCCTTATATAAGACTAAAACAAAGAACATTCGACGGGGGTCTTCCTAACATTTCATAATTTCTAAAAATGTTTAAATATGAATATGCCCAAATCAACAATTAAAAGAATAATGACCAAATCACGTATAAGAATTGAATGAAAAAAGAGAATGAGGAACATAATTGAAAAATAAAATAAATAAACAAAATGATAGAAAAAATAGCAATTAAAAGAATGAAGACCAAATATGATCAATGAAAAAAAAATTGAAAGGATGATAAAATTGTAAACTAATTCTAATTCTATAAATTATTTAAAATAAAAGAAGTAATAAAAAAAGATAAATAATTGAACAACTACTTGGAAAAACTGGAGGAATTGAAGTGGAGGAGGTGAGACAAAATAAGAGAAGAAAAGATCATCCATTGACCATATGTGTCAATCATGCATGAAGGGAATGTTGTGTATATTCCAACTCCATTTTGGAAGTTGGTGTCTGTTCAGAAACAAACAATGCATTACATATTACAAATATAATAATCGATATAATACTTAAAAATATTACTATTATTAATTGGTAAAATAACCCAATAAAAGGCAAGAATCTCTCATTTCATAATAGACACGCCTCTGGCCTGTTTGAGAGTATGGTTGCGGTTGTTTTTAAAAGTATTTTTTTCGTTCATAAATGTGTCAAAATGATATTTTTATTTTATTTTTTAAAAGTTATTTTTTTAAAATTATTTTTGACATTAGCACATTAAAATGATATAAAAACATAAAAAAAAATTTAAAGTAAAGAATAAAAATATATTTTTTTTTCTTTTCAAAAACGCTTTTAAAACACAATACCAAACAGATACTTCATCTTTGTCTTCTCTCTTCCCCTTCTGTAAAAAACACCAACATCCTTTTTTTTTCTCTCTCTCCTCTACTCTGCATCTTCTATTCTCTTCTCTTCCATATGTAGATATGTCTTCTCCTCTTCGATTTCTTTTTAAGTATGTAGATATGCCTTAAAAATACTTTATGAATCTGTTTTTCTCTTCTCTTCCTCTTTTTTTTGTGTTTTGTTTTTGCGTTATATATTTTGATCCTTTATGACCATTTTTTTTAAGGCTCGGATTACTGAATACCTCCATTGATGCGATGATGTCCTCTCATCTGTGCCATCCAGCTAATAGGAAGCTTCATGTGGGGCCCGGTATCAATGCGTGTCGCGCTGGCCCCACTCGATTCTGATTGGAGGGTGCATGCTGATAGGGTGGACACGAGGAGCATGGAGTAGAAATTGCTGTGCATGCTTCTCTGACTTCAATGGGGAAGATGGATTGCCCGAGAAACTAAACCCCAAGGCCTCCTGATTTCTTTCCACGTGTTGTTTTCACGACAACTTTTTTTCTTCGAAAACAATTTATTTTGATGCGTTTACCGGGGGCATTCACATATATTACATACGACTCTGGATCTTATGGAGGTGGGAAAACTGACAGATATTATGAGTTGCCATTAAGCGCCATAATCATTTTATAACTGAAAGTGAGTATGACCTACAGCAGGTCAGAGAGAGAAATTACCTTCGCAAAAGCAGCAATGATTTCTGGGAAGATGAATAAAACCTTGGCGAAGAAGTTCGTCCTTTGATCTGAGAGGATAAAAAAGGCAACAAATAAGCATGCTGTCAGGAAAATAAATAAATAAAATGCATTAATTAGTAAACTTTTGATTTTACCAATTATAGTTACACCGGTTTCATATGGTAAAATAAATATTATATAGCTTACATCTCAACTATTGAGCACAACAGATCATGTGCAATTTTGACTTCGAGGAGATTGTTCTTTATTGCAAATGGCTTAACCATGTACTAAACACCTACTAAGTAGAATAGGAATAAATATTGTAAGAGTCGGTAGAATACAAGGAAGAAGAAACATGAGAGAAATGGAAGTTGATGAAATTTTTGCAGTCCAATTTGAAAAGGAAGATTTTACATAACAAATCACTCACCCATGGAGAGATCTTGCATTCATAGAATTAGCATTTCTAGCAAAGTTCAGCATGGAAAACTCTGCTGGAACTTCTATCATGGAGTTCATAACTATTCTTATTACTGGTAGCATAAATATAGTATCAAATTGCTTCCACACACCGAGAGCTGTAGAAAACTCCCTTCGGAATCTGTGGAAAATTTCAAAAGCAACTTTTCTGTAAATTACATTAAAAAACTTAGAAGAATGAAAATATTAGGCCATGTTCCTCTGCAGACATTTCAGATGTGAATAAGTTACAGATGTGATTTTATGATTCCTACTACCATCTGTGACACCTGAATATTTCTAACCAGAATGAGTATATTTTGATGCATCTACTATGATTGAGGTTTTGTTCATCTGTCAAAATCACAGATTAATTTTGGAATATTGAAGAAGCTGGAAAAAGTCTACCTCTGCCTTATTACTACCTCGCGTTACCCTCAATTGACGTTACAAGAAATAGTCTTTTAGCTAGCCATGTTGTTCGGATTGCAAAATGAAATCACTTTTCTGTACCAAATTCAAAACTAATTGGATTTACACATCTCAGACATGCTCCCCTGAACTAAAAGTATAAGAAGCAGGAGTAGTAATTTACCTCACTTGCATTGATTCTGTCCTTATGGAGTAGGCATATTTGTCCGAGAGCTGTAACAGCAGCATCATGATTTTCTGGTTCATCATCACTGCAAGCTTTAAATAGCAACAAGAGTTCACTCTCACAGAACCTGCTTTTATCAATTGGTATTATGGAGAATTAAATTTACATTCTCTAACCAGATCAAAAAGGAATAGGTGTTTTCCTTTGTGGATTGTGCAAACGCAAAATGAACATAAGGACTGCAAATCAGAGACAAGATATAGATTCTTTTTATACAATTATGCGTGTGCATGTGAGTTTTTATATTTATCATGGAAAGCTCAGAATTAAAGAAAAGAAGAGAAGAGAAAAAAACACATGCCATGAGCAATTTACTGATAATCTCATCAAGGTAAGGTTGTGACATATTTGAAGTGCAATTCTCAACAAAGTGATAAGTTGCCATTGCAGCTTGCACCTGAAAAGATAGAACAAAAGAACGTAGATAATTAAAAATTCATTCCAAATGAACAAAAATCAACTCTACAAAGGCTGTGATTTCATTTCTAACACAGATGCTTCTTTCACCTTCAATGACACATCACTTGAACTTAATATTTTCTTAAGAAATCTCCCGCCCAAAGCTCGTGAAAATCGGGCCATGCTCCTCCAGAATATTTTCAATACACAAGCTGTGGCTTTCTCCTCCAGAAACTCAGTTTTGATTTGAATCATCCTGTTTCTTATCAGTGTTACACGCAGAAAATTGATACAGCAGCCATGAAACAATAGTAGTGATAATAATAAATAAATAAAGATCCAGAAATAGCATGGTTTATACTTGATCCTGTACCTGTTACTTGGGTTCCAGCATTGGCAAAATTATTGAACTAATTTTATGATGATAGTAAACGTTGTTTACAGTTTGCAAGACATTCATTATTTCAGAGTGAAGTCCATATATGAATATCATCATTTCATCCATCGCTTAAGTGCAAAAATCATTTTCTGCCATTTTTTTTCAGCTCATCAATTTGTTTCTCTAGTAATTTATTCAGTTTCAATTAAGAAGACTCACCTTTCATCATCTGATTCTTCAATGTTACCATCATCAGGCAAAGTGAGCCCCGCAGATTGAAGCAAACAAGGAATGGCTACCTCCATGTAAGGCTGGAACTTTTGGCCTAAACATTTGCAAAATCTGCCCCATGCCTGCAGTATCTTACATGTTTCAGTGATGAACAGGGTTGCTAGTAAAGAACCCTTTATATATATATACATATATTTTTTTTTTGGCAGTGGAAGCTGTACAACTACTATTAACATACTTTTAACCCTTGAATTATCATTGGGTCATGTATATCCAGATTTGATATGGGTGTGGAAGCAAGAAGCTGCACGACCTTGCATGACAAAAAAACAGGGTCAATAGTGCTACTGTATGAATGTGGTCCAAGAAAAACATCATACTAAGAAATTAACAATACATGAATCTACAACATCTTTGATTTGGGTGGCTTCAAGAGACTTCTGAGCCCATCTATGAATCCAAATTCAGTACAGTATGTAAGGAGCTATAAACTAGGTTGTCCAATTCAGATTACTGTTTCCAGATGAGAGGAAAAAGGAAAGCAGTAAGATATATTTTTTTACAACTTTTTTGGTAGCCACATTGTTCGGATTGCAAAATGAAATCACTTTTCTGTACTTCTAGACCAAATTCAAAACTAATTGGATTTACTCATCTCAGACATGCTCCCCTGAACTAAGAGTATAAGAAGCAGGAGTAGTAATTTACCTCACTTGCATTGATTCTGTCCTTATGGAGCAGGCATATTTGTTCGAGAGCTGTAACAGCAGCATCATGGGCCATTACATAATCTCGGTGCAATGCAATTAGATCTGTTATGTTAGCATTTAGAGCAGAAACTGGGATTTATTATATAAATACTGCATGTAGGTAATAACAAGACTTCATGAAGAATAAACTTGCTACCTCCAACCAGAACCAAAGGCTGCAGCAACACCAATTCCATGTGCAACTACTTGCGACAGTTCACGCTCTGATTTAGAGATTTTCTCTATTTATGAGGTGCACAACATCATTGTCACCGCCAGGCGGGGTCAGACAGACCTCTTGAATTCCTCTCAATTTTTCAGTTCTCTGTCTCGCTGTTTCTGAACCTCCATGAGTCATATTCACAGCATGGTATTCAACATATTCAGTACTCAAACAGTATGATCTAAGGAAAACAACTTTCAACACAATACTGAAGATTTTATGCCAGAAATTCCTCACCTAAGAATGGAATGGTATTGAAGCCTACATTACAAGAAAAGGCCAATTTTAAGCATGCAGATGGCCGCTCAACCTTTTATACAGATGCAAATGCTGCTCCCTAAGCATGAGACATCGACATACTGATTGGGCACTAACAGGGGAATCACAGTAAACTGAGCTTATGTAAGAAAGGAAGAACTGAAATCTGGTGATGAAACTTACCCACATATGTTCCATATGTGATAAAAGCTGGTCAAAAAATTGCAACAAGGAACCCTAGTAAGTTTTCATGAAAATCTTCAAGCAAGCACAGACCTTTATCGAGAAACAAATGTGTTGAGAAATAACACTAACCGAAATATCCTTACGTAAGTTTTCATGTATTAATTATGAACTACAGGATAACCTTAACCAGAGCTTCCACCAAAGCTGGTATTATATCAGAACACAACTTTTCAAAAGGAGATTTCTTAAGAAGCATTTTATCAATTGCAGCTTTCGACGATTTTAGTATTTCTGGCATGGCTAATCACAAAGCAGAAAGGAAATTGTGATTATTGGAGATGGTTAAGAAATGCATAAACAAAAATGATTGGAGACTACATTAGCTTTTAATTACCTAATGCAGCAGCTATTCTAGCCTCAGCATGCTGATAAAAATTGAGTAGTGGAACTAAAGTTTCAGCAACCTGCACAGATGCTCTGCCATTCTAAATTTTGTTCACATTTGCTCAGATAGGTCATCATATTTAAACATCAGGATAAATGGCGGGCTGAAGAAAAGAAGATAAACATCATATTTAAGGACTTGAAAAAAGGTTAGACGCTGCAGAGCTGTGATTCATGTTCGTTTATCTCTTTAAATGAACACATCAAAAAGCCAAAAACCTGCATGTATGTTTAAACTAGAAGGTCAAGCTTCCATACCTTTGAGCAATTCTTTGAAATAATGGAGAGTGAACTAACAGCTGCACGGCCTCTTTGCCATGCCTCAGAATTAAAGCATGATTCAAATGGCTAAGGAAAGCCCTCGAGAAAAAATCTCCCGCCCAAAGCTCGTGAAAATCAGCAACAATTACCTCTGCAAAAGCAGTAATGATTATGTGAAGATGAATAGAATCTCGGTGAAGAAGTTCGTCCTATGATCTGAGAGGATAAAAAACGCAACAAATATGGTAAATGACTTACACCAGTTGATTTTGACAATTATAGTTACACCAGTTTCATATGGTAAAATAAATATTATATAACTTACATCTCAACTATTGAGCACAACAGATCATGTGCAATTTTGACTTCGAGGAGATTGTTCTGTACTGGCAAATGGCTTGGTTAACCATATACTAAACACCTGCTAAGTAGAATAGGAATAAATATTGTAAGAGTCGGTAGAATACAAGGAAGAAGAACATGAGAGAAATGGAAGTTGATGAAATTTGCAGTCAATTTGAAAAGGAGGATTTTACATAACAAATCACTCACCCACGGAGAGATCTTGCATACAAGTAGATAATTACTATCCAATCATAGAATTAGCATTTCTAGCAAAGTTCAGCATGGAAAACTCTGCTGGAACTTCTATCATGGAGTTCATAACTATTCTTATTACTGGTAGCATAAATATAGTATCAAATTGCTTCCACAGATTGAGAGCTGTAGAAAACTCCCTTTGGGACCTGTGGAAAATTTCAACAACTTTTCTGTAAATTACATTAAATAACTTAGAAGAATAAAAATATTAGGCCATGTTCCTCTGCAGACATTTCAGATTGAGTCGTTGGGTCACAATAAGTTACAATGTGATTTTATGATTCCTATTACCATCTGTGACACCTGAATATTTCTAACACCTTGATAATATAGCTCTTGGCTGTTATTGCAGTCAAAAACAAGAATGAGGGAGAGCTGTTTTAGCACCAGACACAAATATTATACTGAATCTCTTCAGAGACACTATATTGACAATCCTAACACCGGAGCCATTTCTGCTGTGTAAAGAAAGCCAACAACATAAATTAGTCTGTCTTACCAACCCTTCAAGAGTTTGAAAGCATATATCCTAAATTTTGGAATATTGAAGAAGTTGGAAAAAGCCTACTTCTGCCTTATTACCACCTCACGTTACCCTCAATTGAAGAAATAGTCTTTTAGCTAGCCACGCTGTTCGGATTGCAAAATGAAATGACTTTTCTGTACTTCTAGACCAAATTCAAAACTACTTGGATTTACTCATCTCAGACATGCTCCCCTGAACTAAGAGTATAAGAAGCAGGAGTAGTAATTTACCTCACTAGCATTGATTCTGTCCTTATGGAATAGGCATATTTGTCCGAGAGCTGTAACAACAACATCATGGGCCATTACGTAATCTCGGTGCAATAGTAATAATAATAAATAAATAAAGATCCAGAAATAGAATGGTTTATACTTGATCCTGTACCTGGTACTTGGGTTCCAGCATTGGCAAAATTATTGAACTAATTTTATGATGATAGTAAACGTTGTTTACAGTTTGCGAGACATTCATTATTTCAGAGTGAAGTCCATATATGAATATCATCATTTCATCCATCGCTTATGGGCAAAAATCAGAATTGTACGTACATTCATTTTCTCCCATTTATTTTTCAGCTCATCAATTTGTTTCTCTAGTAATCTCTTCAATTTCTATTAAGAAGACTCACCTTTCATCATCTGATTCTTCAATGTTAGCATCATCAGGCAAAGTGAGCCCCGCAGATTGAAGCAAACAAGGAATGGCTACCTCCATGTAAGGCTGGAACTTTTGGCCTAAATATTTGCAAAATCAGCCCCATGCCTGCAGTATCTTACAAAAAAACGTGAGGAGTGCATGCCCTGTGAAAGTCAAAAGTTTGATTTAGTAGCAGGGAAATATATCTTGGTTTCTGATTCGGTGGCTAGGCAACCTCCTCTGTTAGGCAGTTGCTTTAAGAGGACTTTTGTTTATGGGTTAAATCCAATCCACTATGGGTGTATATGTTAAGGAACCATCTCATCTAAAAGTTTAAGTTTGTAAGTGAGGCCCCAGAATACGATTTATATTATTCTGCAACACACCCCTTCAAGTGAAAGCTCTTTGGGCTTGAAACGTGTAGAGGCCCACATCACCTTGTACTTGGTTTTTATCAAATAGAATGGGGGTGGTGAGATTCGAACTCGTGACTGCTGGGTCAACAAGGCTCGGATACCATGTTAAGGAACCATCTCAATTAAAAACTTAAGTTGATAAGTGTGGTCCCAGAATATGATTTATATTATTCTCTAACAGTATATATATATATATATATATATATATATATACACAGATTCCAATAAAGCTTATTAATTAGTAGGAAAAAGTTAAAAATATTAGACAAACCAGTGAAAGGCAAAGATGACTCTGCGTTGCGGAATAGTTATAAGAGGAGGACGAACTGAAGTGATATTCACTGTTCAAGTCCGTAGTAAAATAAAGTCCCTGAAGTGAAATCACGATATCTTTTAGCTTTATGTATAATATACACACACTAATTTAAATTTAATTGAATCAAATAATTTGTTAATAAATAAAAATGATTTGACTTAAAGAATAAATAAAAAAATAACAAAGAGAAAAAAAAGTATCAACTTTCAAATGATCAACAACACAAATTAAAAATTTAGAAATAAATTAAATAAAAATACAACCTCAATCAAAAAAGAAAATAATAAAAAACTCAAAAATATAACTAAAAGCATATACATATAAACATGGATAAAAAATAAGGACTATTTATAAAAAAAATTAAAGGAATCAAATCAAATAAAAAAAAATATCATGTCTTCTCAATAAAAATACATTTATTTTGTTTTTCTATATCACTTAATAAAAATAAAAATAAAATTTCAAAAAAAAAAACCTCATTCTCTGTTGCAGTAACTTTCCCCTCATTACTAATGCCTACAACCTTAATCAGGTGCTAGTTCTCTGCAGGATTTTATAATGTGGAAATAGTTGGTGCCACACCACTGTTGCTGAAAGTAATGGAATCGGCAACAACCTTATCACTAATGTGAAAGTCTTTGATAAAGTTCATCGGAGAAGAAGCGATCAAGATTATCTACATTATGAATGACTGGTTTAAGCTCCAAGTGTTGTAGCTGGTGGTGTTAGAGTTCATGTTTTTGTTTGATTTTGACGCAACAGAAAATCACAAGGGAATATGACCAACGTCAATATTCCGGAAATCAACAACAACGAGAATAAATCTCAATAAAACTCAGTGTTTATTCAATAAAATGATAGTTGAGTCGGCTGCAAGTTTTACAATGATACTTAAAGTAAAAACCCTAGCCTAATTCAATACAGAAAAGGAAAGGACATAAAACATTAAATTTGCCATAAATGGCAAATTTTGAGATAAATGTAGAATGTAAAAGGTCTATGAATCCTGAGAGAGTACCAATTGACCAAAGTCAATTCGGACTCTTAAATCAAAAGTTATTGACAAAACGAAACTTTCCTAAAATAGTAAAAATGACGATTTCGGGGCCGAAACTATGGAATTTGGCCACAAACCGGTCGAGGTCAGCAGCTTAGCTGCTGGATTCTTTCGCAAACGATGAAACGCATTGACTGAGTGAGTTTCGCATCATTTCGACTTCGACGACCCGGTTGCCGAAATTCAGTTGCCTTTGAATTTCGGGTGATCCCTCTTGAGCATGTATGATTCAGCAACCTGGTCTACATCAGACTCCTCTACTTGAGAAGAACTGGACCTCGAGTTATGTTCTGGATCGGAATCAGGATACAATGGCTCCTCCGCGTGAAATTGAAACAAATCTACAACATTGAAAGTCTTGGAAATGCCCATTGTTTCGGGCCATACTTCAAAACCTGATACGGACCATACTTCTTGGGCTTCAGCTTGTTGTAAGTCCCTACGGGAAACCTTTCTTTGCGCAAGAAAACCATCACTACATCACCCTTTTCAAACACCTTGCGGCGTCGGTGCTTATCCACCGCAGCCTTATACTTAGCATTTGTTGCTTCCAGCCTCTGCCTCACTTCTTCCTGCACGGCCTGGCCTTGTGTAGCCATGTTCTCAGCAGCCACACTAAATCCTGGACCTCCCTTGGGTAGGCGCACTAAGTCCACTGTGTGTCTCGGTGGTGTCACATATATCATGGCAAAAGGAGTCTTTCCCGTCGCGCTATGAACGACACTGTTATAAGCAAACTCAGCCTGTGGCAATGCATGATCCCACTACTTTGGTTTATCTCCACAAATGCTGCGAACCAAATTTCCCAAAGTGCTGTTCGTCACCTCTATTTGCCCATCAGTTTGCGGGTGCGCGGTTGTGCTCCGGTTCAGCGAAGTCTGAAACATCTTCCACAACGTCACCAAAAAGTAACTAAGGAACTTTGTGTTGCGGTCAGAAGTAATTGATTGCGGCACCCCATGGAGTCGGACCACCTCCCTGAAAAATAATCTCGCTATGTGCGACGCATCTGAGGTCTTTCGACAGGGTTTAAAATGGGCCATCTTCGAAAACCTGTCAACAACCACAAAAACAGAATCCACTCCTCGCTGGGTATGAGGTAACCCCAACACAAAATCCATGGACAAATCCTCCCAAATATCATTAGGAATGGGTAAAGGTGTATAAAGACCAGTATTTTGTGACTGACCTTTAGACACCTGGCACACATAGCACCTCTGCATGAAATTGCCGACATCTCTCTTCAGTTGCGGCCAGAAATACCGCTCTTCCAAGCTAGCCACTGTTTTGTCGCTGCCCAAGTGGCCACTCAATCCGCCACCATGAAGGTCACGGATCAATTTCTCGCGCAGCGACATCCGGGGTATACACAAATGATTTCCGCGAAACAGAAAACCTTTGTTCTCATGAAAATCGCTGACGGGCTGTTTCTCAATGCACTTCGCCCAGATTTGTTTAAAATCATCCTCCTGATACAACTCCTTCAGGCACTCAAACCCTACTATTTCATGAGCCAATGTTACCAACAGATTTGCACGACGACTCAGCGCATCGGCAACCCGATTCAAAGTACCAGACTTGTGTCGAATAGCAAAAGGGAACTTTTGAAGGAAAGTTGCCCATCTGACATGCATGTTATCCAAGTGCTTCTGGCTATTAATAAATTTCAGAGCTTGGTAATCAGTATACAAAACAAACTCCCGCTGCACTAGATAGTGCTCCCAATGCTTCAAAGCTCGGACCACCGCGTAAAACTCCTGGTTATAAGTACTCCACTTCTGACGAGCCTCACTCAACTTCTCACTGAAGAAGGCTACTGGTCGCTTCTCCTGGGATAGGACAGCCCCAATCCCCACGCCACTCGCGTCACATTCAACCTCAAAAATCTTCTCAAAACTGGGCAGGGCCAATACTGGCGCGGTGCATAGCACTCAAACAAACCATCTTTGCTCTTGAAAGCTGTCTTCCATTCGTCCCCTGGCCTGACCCGAATTTGGTGATACCCGCTGCGGAGATCAATTTTCGAAAATAACTTTGAACCCTCAAGTTGATCCAACATGTCATCTAGGCGGGGAATTGGAAAACGATATTTCACCGTTATTTTATTGATGGCGCGGCTGTCCACACACATACGCCAACCCCATCTTTCTTCGGCGTCAACAACGCAGGAACCGCGCATGGACTCATGCTCTCGCGGATAAAACCCTTCCGCAGCAACTCTTCAATTTTCTCCCGCAACACCTCATTCTCTTTCGGACTCATCCGATAATGAGGCAGATTTGGCAAGATGGCCCCTGGTATGAGATCTATGTGATGCTGGACATCTCTCAAAGGCGACAGATTATTTGGTAACTCGTCCGAAGTGATATCCCTGAACTCATCTATTACTGGTTTCAACCGGTCAGGAATTGTCACCGAAGTCTCAACTTCCCCTTCCACCACAAGGGCCTTCACTACTAGCACATAAAACTCCGGCGCACCCTTAATATCTGCCACAAACTCCGTATCCGAACTGGACACTATCAAAAAGCGGTCGCTTCTCCACTTGGCTGACCTTACAGGGACAACGCCTTTTTTTTATAAGGAGCCATAGCAATCTTATGTGACCCCCATGTGAACAAATATGTATTATCCCGCCCCTTATAAGTAATGTCAACATCATACTGCCATGGACGACCCAACAACACATGGCTAGCATCCATATCAATCACATCGCAAACTACATCATCCTTATATATTTTTCCAATGGAAATAGGAACGCGACAGATTTTAGTTAGCTTCACCGTGGGTCCTTTCTTAATCCAGCCAATTGTGTAAGGGGTCGGGTGCTTCTAGGTTGGCAGCTTTAGGTGCTCAACTAAACCCCTTGCAACGAAGTTCTCGCAACTCCCGCTGCCCACAATTAGATCGCACACCTTTTGACTCACGGTGCAAAATGAACGGAATATGTTATTCCGCTGCCCTGTCTCCTCCTGCCTTGGGGTGTAAAGTATGCGCTGCACCACAAAATTCACTCGCTCCCCATCTTCTTCAGCGAACTCAAATCCCTCGTAACAGTCATCCTCTCCTACGTCGTCTTCCGCAGCACCTGAACCCTCTTCTTCCCCTTCAATCCAGTTGACAGGCCTGCGCCTATGTGGGCAAGCATTAGACATATGCCCTGGTTTTCGGCAGCGATAACAGACCACAGGTGCAGGTCTAGCATATGGGTTGGAGTTCAAGTTTGTGTTCTGGTTCTGGTTCGTGTTTCACGGCATACCCCTGTTTACTTGGGCTGAGGGATTGCTGCTGCTGCCGCCTCCCTCTTTGCCTTGATTCAACACCCCTGCTGGGCTATTGGTGTTGTTGCCACCACCCTTGTCTCTATGACTAAATGATGGTTCTGGATTGTTTCGACGGAAACCCGAAAATCCTCCCCTTCGCTCCATCAATTCAGCCTTCAACGCAAGGTTGTGAGCCTCCTCCACTGTCCACACCACCTGCAGACCAATTTTGTCGTGCAATGATGGTTTCAACCCATTCATGTACCTAGATACACGCTGCCCCTCTGTCTCATTCAGGTTGTTTCGTTCTAAGAGTCGAGAAAACTCCGCGGTATAATCAAACACGGATCTGGACCCTTGTGAGCAGTCTTGGAGTGACTGAAACAGGTATTGCTCATAATCTGGAGGTAGAAACCTCCCTATTATCAACTGCTTCATCCGACGCCATGTCCGCACAAGGTCTTCCTTTGTCGCTGCCGAATTTTTCTGCAATTGATCCCACCAAACCGCAGCCCCTCCTTTCAACATGAACGCTACAAACCTCACCATCTTCTCCTCTGGTATCTCCATCATCTCAAAGAACCTCTCCACTTCGGTGACCCAATCAAGGAAATCCTCAATTCGCAGATTCCCATTGAAACTGGGCAGGTCTGCTTTCAACCGATAATCGTCCTGCTCCCTTGGCCTCCTCGCAGGTGGAGGTAAACCGTACCCCATAGCATCCTCTTCATCTGAATCATCATCACTGTCGGGTTGTATGCGAGGTGCTGGGTTGCGTCTCCTATCAACAGGTTGGCCTCGAGCAACTCCCTCAGCACGAACCCTGTCAACCGGTGGCCTGTTGTTGGCGTTGAGATTAATCCCGGCAGCAAGCATCTCATGAATCTGTGCTACTTGTTGCCGCGTTTCCTCCACTGCCGCCCAAAAGGCCTCTACTCCATGGTCTCCGCCAATAGAGTTTTTGTCTCCTGCTTCGTTATTCGCCATCGAGTTCGGCAAATCCGTGCTCTGATACCAATTGACTCAGCAGAAAATCACAAGGGAATATGACCAACGTCAATATTCCGGAAATCAACAATAACGAGAATAAATCTCAATAAAACTCAGTGTTTATTCAATAAAATGATAGTTGAGTCGGCTGCAGGTTTTACAATGATACTTAAAGTAAAAACCCTAGCCTAATTCAATACTATTAAAGGAAAGGACATAAAACATTAAATTTGCCATAAATGGCAAATTTGTTTATGGCAAATTTGAGATAAATGTAGAATGTAAAAGGTCTATGAATCCTGAGAGAGTACCAATTGACCAAAGTCAATTCGGACTCTTAAATCAAAAGTTATTGAAAAAACGAAACTTTCCTAAAATAGCAAAAATGATGATTTCGGGGTCGAAACGATGGAATTTGGCCAAAAACCGGTCGAGGTCAGCAGCATAGCTTCTGAATTCTTCCGCAAACGATGAAACGCATTGACTGGGTGAGTTTCGCGTCATTCCGACTTCGACGACCCGGTTGCCAAAATTCAGTTGCCTTTGAATTCGGGTGATCCCTCTTGAGCATGTATGATTCCGCAACCTGTTCTACATCAGATTTTTGACAGTTAAATAACCAATATTTATGCTAGTTATAGAGCCCCATAGCAAGCCATTGATTCAATCTCTTGATCAGGCATGTAAATCTTGTTGGGAGAAAAAGAACAAAAGTATTAGCTGAAAATAAAATTCATGTTCAAATTTTGGAGTGCTGCATTTTATATACAAGCTTAGGATTGGTCTGGTAAGAATTGAGCGAAGTGGGAGATCAATGACCTGAGGGACGGGTTTAGTTTGTGGTTCATGAAACTATAACAAGCTACTGCATTAAAAAAATATTGGTGTGGAATTGACTTTGTTGATATAAATATATTTAATAAATTAATAAAAACTTATTTATCTTCAATATTTATCAAATATTTTTAATATTTAATTAATAAATCTAATGTAAAAAAATATCTTTGAGACGAAAATGCTTTACAAAGAAATTTGTAAAGTTGTTATAGTTATGAGATTCCTATGGCATCAAAGAATTGATTCTAAATTTTTCATATCAATGCTCTATTGAGACCGGATATTAATTAGAGTTATTGATGTTGATACATTTTATTTCATTTTTTGTGATAAGAAACAATTGACTCATTTGAAAATTTCATATAGAGAGATCACTTGTCTTTATGGAAAACCTCACGTTATATTTGTGTAAGTAATCCTTGAATTTAAGATAATTGAGTTATCTTATATAGAGAGTATTATATTTTGATCCCACAGCATGTTTTTCTAATCAAGGATAACAAATGGATAGATATTGGGTATAACATGAACTATATAAGAACATTTAATTAATCAAGAGAGGATTCATAACCCCATATGCATTAGAAAAAAATATTTTATCTGTTATCAAATAGTATTGATTGTAAATCAGGGCGTAAGATGGAATGAATCCTATTTCAAATCTTATTCAAAGAACCAATGATTATGGTGTTGAAGCAAGCATGATTTAATAGAGTAGACACACTTCTTACTATAATATCTAAATTGAAATATTGTTGTTAAAAGGATAATAATTATACTAAGAAACCAATCACTGAAAAAATAAGTCAAACAACTTATGATTTTTTTTAATATTCAAATTAACATGCAACCTTGTTCATGAGATCGAGATAAACAAACTCAATGTTAAAGGATATAATTAAAAAAAAATACAAAAAAACCCTTGTCAACTCAGGCTAATCTACTAAACTCATGATCTAGGAAATGAAATTAGGATAATCTTATAGAACATATAAAATAAATAATTAAATATAAAATCTAATTTCAAACAAACAAAATATTGAAGAATGTAATAAGGAAAAAAAATACATGACTAGAGCAAACATATGGTAGTTTCAAGCTATAAAATATTATTAATGTCGAGGTGATAGTTTTTACATCAGCCCATGATACTTGTCATTTATCCAACGGTCCCACTAACTCTTGAACACCATTATGAGAATATTGTTTTCATAAATCGTAATATATAACTAGTAATTTGATGGAATTCACAATAAATGTTACATTGCATAGGTGACCGAAGCTATACCATAAGTCGGGTAAACGAAAAACTCAAATAAAGATATTGTTTTTAAAGGAGTAAGAAAAGTTTGAAATTGAATAAATTCAATTATCTCGGTTAATTTAATAATATATAAATATAAAAAGCAATAATTACTAATAAAAACAAAATCAAATGTTTGCCAATGTCACGACAAGCGTGTTTTTTACCCTTTGCGCACCACCATCCCTAGAAGGAGGAACGACATGCGGTAAAAGATGGGGTGTTTTATAGCCGTAAAATTATGACAATAAATCTTACGAGTCGCCACCTAATATTAAGGTTACTAGAAAACCTAATGGTCTACGAGATTCTTGTTGAGGGAACTTGTTGTGCAAGGGAAAGACGTATCACCCCCAGTGCACCCTACCTAAGGTAAGCTACATTGTTGTTTGATTGTTTTTTTGAATTTTTTTTTATTCATTGGTCTTTCCTAAAGCTTGAGGTAGAGCTCTCTTTGTGAAACTTAACCAAAAATATTTTACATTGCATTTATAAACCCTGTTTTTAACTATCTACGAGTGTACTTTACAATGCCATTTAACACCGCGATAGCTAAAACAAAATAATTATTAAATTATTTTGATATTTTGGCCAAATTCCAACGGATAATTGTAAAGTTGTGACGATATCCAATTTTCGCACAAAATATGTGAAAGAAGCAAAATATATTCTTTTTACAAAAAATATGTTTGAAAAAACCTTGTAATTCGACCGTATGCACAAAAACAACACGTTTGTTTATAATAATTTTTTTAGATTGGGATTGGGCTCCAGCCTAGGTGGCCTGAGAGGCCCACTAATTTCTGGGTGGTCGGGCGAGCACAGGGCCTAGCCCGTCCAGCCCACTATTTCGCAAGTGAATAGTGGACGTAAGTCCCACTATTCATATGCAGAACTATGGGATGGGCCCCTCTGCTGTTCACCATTGTGGTTATCAATGAGAAGGTGGTGAATGGAGTGTGACGAGTGGCATACTTGTCACTGTGACCATGAAGAGGAGGTCGAGGTGGTTCTTCCTATGGTAGTG
>CM055438.1:6531533-6593989 GCA_029228465.1 Salix viminalis | reverse complement strand
AAAACAATTTCTTACGTGATCGGTATGAAAAGAGATGTGAAAATCACCTACCTACTTCTACCTCTGGTTTGTTCTATCACTGGACGATGGTTCAACTCAAATCGCTGACCTGCAGACATCAATGTCCAAAAAAAATCGTAAGATATTTCTATTTTCAAATTCATTACATTACCATACTCATTTCAAAGTTCAAAGTTCCTCATGATGTTCACATTCAAGTGCTCCACCTTTACACCATTAATTCCGCATCACACAACAAACATGCATTTTCCGGCTTCAATGCACACAATCTCCGATATATCTCCACAATTAACTCATTAATTTTAGCATACAATATCCTTCAACACTTTTTCAATCAAACACACACATGAAATTTTCAACCAAAAACACACATCACTTTCCAGCACACAACAATACATGAGATTTCCAATTCAACACACACAATCTCCATCATGGTTCTGGCGAAATCATAAATTTGCGGCGCTACAAAATGCTTCAGCAATTTTCAGTGAGAACACATGAAATTTTCAACAAAACACACATCACTTTCTTTTGCTAACGAAATCGTAATGACAATCTAAAACTCACCCACTAATGCATTTCGTTGTTTGACGCCGCTTATGAAGAAGTCACTGCTACTCTCTTATGTCCACCGGTTTTTTGGCCAAATTCCATCGTTTCGGCCCCGAAATTGTCGTTTTTGCCATTTTAGGAAAATCTCGTCTCAACCATAACCCTTGATTTTAAAGGTCCGAATCGAATTTCATCAATAAATGTTTATCCAGGGCTTATAGACCTATCATATTCTAAATTTATCTCAAATCTTTCCATTTATGGTCATTTATGGTTCATTATCGTTTTTGCTTTAAACACCCTTGTAAAACCTCCGGTCGAATCATCTATCAATTATTCAGTAAGATTTCATGAACTATTTTGTAAGTTACCATTTTGTAAGTTCATCTTGTTGCAATCTAATTACGTATCATTGACGTTGGTCGTATTCCTTTATGATTTTTCCGCTGCGTCACCAAATCGACAACAAAAACTAAGTTAATCTCTATTATATATATATATATATATATATATATATATATATATTCCTCTGGGGGTGTTTACAATAAGCTTCCACTACTAGCATCAAAGTGACGCCAAACCCATTTTTAGATCCTGGTTTTATGGAACATTTAGTTAAGATTGTGGCAACATGAATGATAATGAGAGCCTCTAATAAAGTTCCTAGCTAGAAAGGGTGTTCACTACAGGTATGAGGGATATGGAATATAGAACCTTCTCAGCAGAGGAGGATGTTAAGGTTACAAGACATTGACTAGGGGAAAATGAGAGTTATAAATCAAATGCAAGTGTAGAGGAGTCGTGAATAAATTATGCAACTCAACTACTTGATTGAGAGTACCCACTCTTAGTGATAGACTATTAGAGATATGAGATCAAGAGAAATATTAAGATGAAAGGATCAACTACTCGATTGAGAGTACCCACTCTTAGTGATAGACTATTAGAGATATGAGATCAAGAGAAATATTAAGATGAAAGGATTTTCAGGAAAAGTTTGAAAATAGATATTACTCTTTGTGGCATAAGAGAGAAAACACGAGAGTTTTTGAATTTGAAACAGAGGGATATGACAGTTCTGGAATACAAGAAGAGATTCCGAGTAATTAGTTTCTGCTATAATTATTACACTCAGTTGCTTCATAAGTTTTATATACTATAGCTCTAGTTTTGATAGAAAAGTTAGCAATAAATTGTTCACAATAACAACTTACAAACTCTAGCAATTAAGATAAACAATCATAGTAAATATGTATAGGAAAACAAACATATTCATTCATTATATAAACTCAAAATAAATGGAAGAATAAATCTCATAATTCTTGAAATATAAAGGTTAGTTTGTCCTTGCAACCAAGAAAGATAGTTTAGCCTTGCATATCTATTGAGTAACTAACTACAAAAAATAGAGGAATGCTTGAGTTTGGGTTCTTAAGAGAAGTATTTGTAATTCTTTACTCTGAACCCCTCTCTTTTTTCTTTCCTTTCTCTTTCTTTTTTATAGCCTAAGAAACCTTAGTCCCTACTTTACAAAAATAGTATTCCATTAAGTAGACAGTTTTACATTTAAATAATTTAGTAACTATTTTCCCAAAAAGAAAAAATAACATTAAATCTTCAAGCTTTGACTTAGAAGAGCTTAATTGTTGAAATAAAAACTTGGATGTTGGTTTGGATGTTTTGGGATGTAATGTGGACTTGTTTCGTCACAAAACCTATATGCTGGAAGAATTTATGTGTCATCTTAGCAAAATCATATATCTCTCATATGAGCTCTTTTTCTTCTAACATTTGGTAATATGATAGTTCTTTAAGTCAAAAATCCAAAAACATTATGTTACCATGACATAGAGATCTAAAGCTTAAGATATTCAGGTTGGAATGATACAACAGCACACTAGCAGAATGCAAGATTTTACTTTGAAGACTTCACTTTCCATGTGCTTTCAATATTTATTTTTATTCCCATAAATTTCCAGAAATATAAGGATATTATCTTTCTAATGTCATTGAAATCACTTCATTTCAACCTCTAGAGCTCAAGCTCTACACAAAACATTGACTAAAGGTCAAATATACCAATTACCTCCATTTTACTTTTTTTTGAATCTTTCATCCAAAAATACCTTCAAACATAAAACAAGGAATATCAAAGCATTATATATATATATATATATATATATATATATATATATATATATAACATAGACAAAACACTATGTAAATATTGGTAAAACTAT
The DNA here is from genome assembly GCA_029228465.1 of Salix viminalis. Lineage (NCBI taxonomy): Eukaryota > Viridiplantae > Streptophyta > Magnoliopsida > Malpighiales > Salicaceae > Salix > Salix viminalis. Next base: position 6,591,176 of record CM055438.1, on the reverse strand, counting down.
TGAATAATATAGTTACATTAGCCTCTTATAAGAGTTAGGACAAATAGACTTAAATATGCATTGAATGGGCTAGTTGAGAGCACATGGAGTAAGATGGACCTAAGAAGGGATGGGTATTTACAATTAGCAAATTTGATTCTTGGGTTTCAGAATAGTTAATGATATCGGCGGGTGACGTCGATATCAGTAAAATTTATAAATTTGATTAACTATTCGATTTCAGAATAGTTGATGATATCGATGGGTGATATCGATATCGACAAAATTTATAAACTTGATTAACTATTTGGTTTCAGAATAGTTAATGATATAAGCAAAATTTATAGACTTGATTAGCTTTCCGAGGTGAAAGCTAATGATGTCAATAATTCTTGACATCGACATACCCGAGAACTTTACAAGGTAATATGGAACAGTGATTAGCTATTTAGTTTTTAAAAATTAGTTTATGATACTAACGGTTACGTTTGTGTCGATATTTTCATGAAACTGATTAGTTGTTCCCAGGACGGGCAACTAAAGACACTAATGGAGGTCATTAGTGTCGACTATAGTCTTTTCGATGTGGAGGGGGGGAGTAGTCAAAAGAAACAAATTTTCTTTTATATAACCTTAAAATAGTGTATATGGTTGTATTTAGAATCTCATATGATTTAAGTAGATTGATAGATATGTTGTTTAAATTTCTTCTGTAAATTACTTGTATTTACTTAATTGTTTTTACTTATAAGGAAAATCTATATTTTATAGGTTCCTCTCATTCCCGTCAGGAATAGATTTTAAGTCCTTGATTCTTTTTTGTATAAGTTAGGAACTTAGAGATTTGTGGTGTAATTTTGTTATGCGGAAAACATGTAAATTGTATAGAATATTATATTCATAATATTTTGTTTCTGGAATATTAAATGTATTAACCTCGTGCTTGTTAAAACACCATATTTATTTTTATTTTTATTTTTTTGGAATTTTTATTTTGCTTTTAATTACTAAAGGCTAAATTAGACATAGCAATAAAATAATAAGGTCTTTTTGTTGAATCAGAGCTCACACAAATTTAGGACATTAAGCGAATATAATGTGCATCTGTTATGATTTTTTTAATTTGAAATTAGGTACTCAAAGTTAAGGAATTTTAAAAATGCCTTAATTTGTTTTTCTTTCATTTTTTTTTACTACTACTATTATTATTATAAGATGGAAGGCTAAATTGGATAAGACAATAAATAATAAGGGTATTTTACTTGAATGAGATATCTTGACAGCATGCTCTCATATATTTGCTTAGATATATTTATGAAAGATGTAAGGAGATGCTGATAAGTTTCTACTTGGCTTATTTGTTGAAGACTCAACTACGACTGGAGGCATTTTACAGTTTCAATGAAAGATTTGCAAAAATTTCGTAGCAAGAGATTCAAGAAAGCTGTTAAAGGGATCACTGGAAACCAATACTCTGACATGATAGATGATCTTGTGGAATAAGTTTCTAAAAGTACACTGGAAATATATCTGGGAAATCTGGTGACAATGAACCTCAGAAGCATTCAAAGAGAACTGCTTCTGGAAAAACCAAAGTGGTCCAGGAAAAGGACTACCGAGGAGCATGCTTGTCCTGAAGTTGAGAATACAGAGGCAGCTGTTAGGCAATGTAAAAGGTAGAGGGGGAGGCCGAGGAAGAGGAAGGGAAAAGGCAAATCTTTGTTCTGAACTATCAGATCCTATTGAAAAATAAAGACTAAAGATTGATTCCAAGCCTACAATTAATGTCAGGATTTTTACTATCTTTAAATTATTATGTTTCCTAAATAAGATCATATTGATTGATCAAAGTTCTAGTTTCCATTTTAAGTATTTTTCCTATTTAGATTATAGAAGAGGAAGTTGTAACCAAATGGGGAAACCCTATTTTGTAACAGTTCATATTTTCATTATAAATAAGAGAAGAGGGATAGCAATAACCTCACCTTTTGATTCTGCTCATTCTTGCTATTTCTTAGTGTTCTTCATTGTTCTTTATTTTAGCACAATTCTAGTTTTGAATTATGTAGACTTTTGTTTCTTTGATTTCCAACAGTTGTACTAAAGTCAAAGAAACAAAAGTGTTCATCCTGCTCCATTGTTCTCTAAAAATTGTTCAACAAATTGTTAATGGTTTTTCACTACCAATTGTTCCCAATAAAAAAATTTATATGTGTTCATCCCGCTCCATTAATAAAGCTCATAAATAGCCCTTTCAATCTACCAGTTTATCTACCACTGTACCCCTTGATCTTATATACACCGATGTGTGGGGCCTAGATCATTCTACTGGTTTTGATGGTTCTCGCTACTATGTTATTTTTGTTGACCATTATACTAAATATATATGGTTCTATACTTTGTAAAACAAAATTCGATGTTCAAACTATTTTTCCCCAATTCAAAACGCTTGTCGAAAATCGTTTTCAAAGCAAAATTAAAACCCTATACTCAGATAATGGGGGTGAATATGTGGGCCTCAAAAACTTCCTTGCTCAGCATGGTATAAGTCATTTGACTACTGCTCCCCATACACCACAACAAAATGGTGTTTCTAAGAGGCGTCATCGCCATCTAGTAGAAACTGGTCTCACACTGCTTCATGATTCTAAGTTGCCCCTTACATATTGGCCTTATGCTTTTAATACAGCAACATATCTTATCAACCGTCAACCCACACCCTTGCTTCACAACTTGTCCCCCTATCAGAAACTTTTTGGTCAAAAACCTAATTATCTCAAATTACGAAAAATTTGGTTATCTGTGTTATCCCCTCACCAAACCTTATAACAAACATAAACTCGAACCTAAATCCATAACTTGTATCTTTTTAGGTTACTCTCTAACTCAAAATGCCTACATTTGTCTTGACCCGCAGTCAAACCGGACATATATTTCTCGCCATGTCATCTTTGATGAAAACCAAAGCCTTTCCCTACCAACTAACCCACATTCTGGTTCACATCAAAACCTTAGCCCATTACCTCACCCAACACTTTGTCCAGCCCATTCATTATTTCCCCCACTAAATCCATATCTAAACACATGCCCATCCTCACAAACAAATCCTTCTCCATCATCGAGCCCATCACCACTACCCGTCCATCCTCCTCTCCAGTCCTTATCAGCGCCTACCATGCCTCATGCCATTTTGCCACCAGTGCCTCCGGCAGATGCATAACAATCGATCACCAACCCTCCAAGTATGCCTTCTCTTCCTTCCTCTGTACATTTTCATTCTTCCATGTCATTACCATCCAGTGCATTAACCTCTATTCCGGCAAACCAAGGATCGCTCCGTTCAACAATCACCTCCATCATCGTTGATTCCCCTTCCTTAGGACCTTCCCTTGAACCCAGACAGGTTCAATTACATGATTTGAACCCTAGTCACCACTAATAACTCATTTTCACCATCATTATCCCGATCTCATCCCATGATCACACGATCCCAAAACAATATTTTTAAACCTAAGCAGTTGAACATTGTCACCAAACACCCACCAGCTGCCTTCATTGAACCTACTTGTGTAAGTCAAGCATTATCTGAACCCCACTGGTGTAATGCAATGTCCCAAGAAATCACAGCCCTCATGAGTCATGGAACTTGGGATTTAGTCCCTCCTCTCAGCTCTTGTAATCTTGTTGGATGTCACTGGGTTTTCCGTGTAAAATGTAACCCTGATGGGTCAATTGCCCGATTCAAGGCCAGGCTTGTAGCTAAAGGTTATCATCAACAGCCAGGGGTGGACTACACAGAGACTTTTAGTCCTGTGGTCAAACCAACCACCATTCGGATTGTCCTCTCTATTGTTGTGATGAATGGCTGGGGGTTGAGGCAAATGGACATTAATAATGCATTCTTGCATGGGAAATTAAATGAACTTGTATACATGCACCAACCTCTTGGGTTCAAAGATGACAGTAACCCCAAATCATGTTTGTCGTCTTCGCAAAGCCATTTATGGTCTTAAGCAGGCTCCTAGAGCATGGTATTTAGCCCTGAAAAATGCCTTGCTTAAAACTGGATTTTTGAACTCCTTGGTTGACTCTTCTTTGTTTATTTACATTTATGGCTCAATTACCTGTTATCTACTTGTCTATGTTGATGATTTGGTGCGTACTGGAAATGATTTGAACTTTGTCAATTACATTGTTAATTATCTTGGCCGTCAATTTTCCCTCAAAGACATGGGACAATTATATTTTTTCTTGGGAGTGGAGGTGTTACCCACTCCGCATGGTGTATTTCTATCCCAACATCAATATATCAGGGATCTCTTGACCACTACTAACATGCTTGGAGCCAAGCCTGTTTCCACTCCACTCTCCACCAGTACTCCTCTCAAGATCATGGATGGCACAGCCTCATTTGATAACACCACATATCGTCAAGTCCTTGGTAGCCTCCAGTATTTGTCCCTTACTCGGCCTGACATTTCCTTTGTCGTGAACAAGCTCTCCCAGTTCATGCACAAGCCCACTCAAACTCATTGGACAGCAGCTAAGCGTCTCTTCCGCTATCTCAAGCATACTATTTTTTATGGCATTCATCTCACATCTGCATCACATTCCACTCTCACTACTTTTTCCGATGTTGATTGGGCAGGTAATCTTGATGATCGCACCTCTACCTCTACTTATATTATCTTCCTCGGCTCCAATCTAATTTCGTGGAGCTCCAAGAAACAACGCGCTGTTGCGAGATCCTCCACAGAAGCAGAGTACAGGGCCCTTGCTAATGCTGCCTCTGAAACCATGTGGATATCCTCACTTCTGCAAGAACTTGGTTTTTAGCTTTCATCGTCTCCATCCCTATATTGTGACAATTTTGGGGCCACTCATTTAAGCTACAATCCTATCCATTACTCCAGAATGAAGCACATTCAGATTGACCTTCATTTTTTCCGAGATATGGTTAACAAGGGCATTCTCCGTGTTAGTCATGTCCATACCAATGATCAACTCGTTGATCTTCTCATTAAGCCTCTATCTCAGCAACGCATTGACCTTCTCAAGAGCAAAATCTCATTGGCCGATGGCAGTTCTATTTTGAGGGGGTGTATCAAGGCAGATCACAACAACAGAAAAATCAGCACAACCAGATGAAGATCAAGACAAACATTCTGCAAATAATGTTAACATATCTCAATCATAAATGTAGCATAATTTCAGCATCACAGTTATCACACCTTCTATAATTAGAAATCCTACCGTTACAACGCATCACAGTTATCACACCTTATGTAATTAGAATATCCTACCGTTACAATTATATCTGTATAAATTGAATCATGTGACAATAATACAATTAGTGGGAAAAACATTTCTTCAACACTCTCTGTTTCATCAACTTCTTTAGTTATTTCATCATAAAAAACAATATCTCCAGTCTCATGTAGCCTCATCATCTTGTCTTTCTGCACAAAACACTTCTTTACAGGATGGCTAATCAAGCGATGGTATTTATAATATTTTGGGTTATCCACTTGGTTAGCTTCTTCGAGACACTATAACTTTGGTAACTTGATAAGATTAGCCTCAAGTAGATCATCTAGCATCCTAAATACTCCTGAGTTAGGGAATGGATACAGTTTTCCTTGTTGCTTTTGAGGGATGGCTTATTTCTTTTTCCTTTTTGAAAAGTAGTCAATTTCGCACACAAATTTCATTTCCCTCAACTTTTTTAGTGCTCTTTTCAAACCTATGACCTTTAGACTTATTTCTTTTGTGATCTTGCATAGGTAATAATGAGCTTTAGTTGTTGTAATGCTAAGTTCCATATCTTGGGCTCGAGTAGCTAACCCTTCAAAAGACTTTGGTTTGATGACTTGTAAAATATAGTGTAGCCCCTAATACATCCCTTGAATACACATATCTAGCGCATAAGTTTCACCGAGTTGATCTTTATAGTTAAGGCTAAGGTTTCTTCACCAATGAATGTAGTCAAGATAGACTCCTCCTTCTGTTAACAGGAATTGGTGAGTTCTATCATGACAAATGCTATAAAAACAGTTAAGAAACTCAACTCCAAGTCAATGCACTAGTTAAAGGCATTATCTTTCGAGAAACATACAAACTGTTTTACCATGATATCACCATTAGTTCCAATATCATTGCAGGTCTCTATAAAATAAGCTATATGTTTCCTAGGATTCCCTTTACATCAAATTATTGAAACTTTGGTGGTTGATAGCTTAGATGCATTTTAAACAAGTTGACTCTTTGAGTATATGACTTTGCATATGAATATGAAGGTTGACCTAAGCTTTCTACTTGGTCTGTAATGGCTTTCTTAATGAGTTCTTTTATTTGATTTGAAGGGAAGATACCATCCATAATACCACGAACATTCCTTATAGTTCCAATTATAAAATCCTCAATGATGTCTAGTTTATTTACTTATAAAGCCTTGGTAGTCGAAGTTTGACCTCTCTCATTCATGCTCTCGAGTTTATTTATTAGCCTTGTTATTTTTTGGTCTTTTTCCTTGAGGGAAGTCGAAAGCCCTTCAATGAGTTTTGTAAAGTTAGCCATTTGATCTTCCAAAGATGTAGTCCTTGTTGTCATCACTAACATGGTACCAAAACTCAAAGCCTTACATGGTATGGTGATTGACATGGAGAAGCCTCTATGAGTGAATCACCAAAGTATTCACTTAGAGTAATGAAAAAAGTTCTACATACCTCATTGGATTGTTTTTCCCTCTCTGTCTTAGGTTTAAGCCCTCTATTTATAGAGTTTTGTAGGGGCTCTTAGGTCCTTTTCCAATGTCACGTGACATGATTTCATTGGTTGATCTTTATTGATGAGATCTTGTATCTATGACAAGATATCTTGAATATTTCACCCCATGTGTCAACCTTTCATTGACCAAGAAATATATGAAGGTCCATTTATTTTTCATGTCATTTATCTCAATTTTATTTTACTCTTTCATGTAAGAAAATAAAATAAAAAATACCACTTGGTGAAATTTGATTGGTAAAAAATTTTGATTTCTACATCATTCTCATTTATGTTAATGATATCATTATTACTAGCTCTAGCACAATATCCACTGATCTACCAACAGTTCTTAATTTTTCTAGTTAAGGATTTAAAGGCTTTATCCTCCTTTCTTAGTGTTAAAATTTATATCAAGGTCATGGCATATATCTCACCCAATAAAAGTATATTGTAGACCTAAATAAAAAGGAAAACATGGACAAAATGAAACCTTGTTCAACACCTATTCTACCACCAATCACCTCTTTAAATTTAAATTATTTGACTTCAATGATCCTTAACTCTACAAAAGCACTGTTGGAGCTCTATAATATCTTGGATTTAAAGTGTTGTACATAGTGTTCACTACCAAGTAAAGGATACTCATTGGCAAGCAATGAAAAAGAATTTATGATATCTCAAGCACACAATTTCATTTGGAATATGATCTACTCCATATAATGATAAATCCCTTCATGGACTAGTGATGTAGATTAGGTAAGTGATATTGACAACCAAATAAGTGTTGGTGCTTATTGTAATTTTCATTGCTACAATCTCATTTCATGGAGTTGTAAAAAACAACAAATCATGGCTTGCAACAGCATAAAATTAGAATACAAAGCTCTTTCAAACACGAAAGTTGAGATGTAATGGATTCATTCCATGCTTCGTGACCTGCATAATACATTACCTAGTTGTCCGATGTGATAATATTGTAGCCACATATCTCTCTTTTAATCAATTTTTCATGCTACAACTAAACACATTAAGACCATCGCTGATCATGCATAAGGAAAGAAGTATGAAATCTTGGGATTCAATCATATTGCATACGTGAAATCTACTGCAAATTATCGATCTCCTTCACTATAAATATATAGTGCTGTGTTCTGGGAAAGAAATAAGAAAAACAAATATTCATTCAATTATCTTCATGGAGGTAGTATTGTAGACATTTTTCTAAATATAGGTTTTGGTGCGGGTCTCTATGGACAAGTGCCTTCCTAACTGCCCGCTCCTCCAAGGCACCCTTGTAGGTTTGTGACTGGTGAAGCTTTTCGGAAGTGCGATATAGGAAAAATATTAGAGTTATTTATTTATTTTTTGAAATCTAAAATAAAAAAATCTGATCCGAACATGAAACTCCAATTATATATGCACCAAATGAACTCAATTCTACTAATGGAATGGAATCAAATTAAATTGGATCAAGGAATTGGTTCATGCTGTTAGTAGTAAAGCTTCAAGCATTCACTGAAAATGGACGAGGTGAAGGGGTTTAAATATAAATCCTGAAGGGAGTCTATTATAAGGAGGACCAACACCACGATTAGTCTAAAACAAATCCACTGTCATCTATATAGGCGCCATCTCTGGACTAAGCACAGGAAGCCCTAACAAGAGGTGAAGTAGCCTGTGCTGCTATGGCAAGCTCGAACTGCCTTAAGGTTTCAGATTGAAGGGAAAGCAACTCCGGAGAAATGAGGTTGTCCCAGCCGTGGACGGGGTTGGAAGTGGGTGCTGCGGCGTCCCACCCTATGTGTGTCACATGCTTCACATCTGTTGGCGACCCAATTTCCATTTCTTTGATCTCTTCTTTGTACGCTGGAAAAGTTAAGAGATCGAGTTGAGTTAATAGCTGGAAATTAATTATTTATTGGCTTCATTGCATGCATGCAAGGCCACACACCAATTAATTAGTGTGTCAAAGTTTAACTAGAAGTAGTGTTCACCTCTTCTATAAAGATCTCAAATTTGAATCTCTCCTTTATATATATATATATAAAAAAGGGAAAAAGAAAGAAAAGATGGGTGAAAAATAAACGTAGACTGACCAAATAATTGAGGGAAGTTCTTGAAACCCTTGACTAGCCTATGTAATCCAATGGATATGTTAGGCTTTGAAAGAGCGAGGAACTTCAAACGAATTCTTCGTACTTTCTGTACTTGAAGAGCTTTCCTCGTCTTCCTCTTTTGCTCCTTCTCAAGAACAATAGAAATCAAAAGTAAATAATTAAGTCTACAGAAAGAGGGATGGCGAGAATAAAAGAAGGTGAAAAACAAGTGTTTGTGCGTGTGAGTGTGGGTGAGAGAGTAGAGAGAGAGAGAGAGAGAGAGAGAGAGAGAGAGACTTGTTGCAGATAAGTTTGTGTCTGTCTTTGATCTTCGAGGATGGTGGACGCCTATGGCCACACTTGACTCGGAGACACAACCGAAGGAGAAAGGGAGAAGAACAAGCCTTTCCATTCTGTCTCTCATTTCTGCATCAACAAGCGAAGAGACAATAATATAGGAATTCAGCATGAGGTGGTAGAGTCAGAGAGAGAGTAGGAAATAAGAAAAAAAAGGTGGTTTAGGAAGCTACAAACCCTACAAATGAACTCTGTAATCAAGCTCCTATAATTTTACTGACAGATGCTATGCATACTATGAGTTTAGTTATAAATTATATTTTGAAAAATTTATTTAATAGTTTAAATTTTTAGATGAGATGATTTTTAACATGGTATCAGAGTCTTTGTTGATCCAACGGTCTCATCATCCCATTTCTATTTTGATAAAAATCAAGCATAAAATAATATGAGCTTTCACTTAATATGATGTGTTAGAGAATAATATAAATTATATTTTATAATCTTTACCTAAGAGCTTGACCTCTTAGATAAAATGGTTACTGGACTCATAATTATTATTATTTTAATTATTTACAACCAGAAACTGATTGGTAAATAATTTATCATTTATTTTGGAAGTGCGATCAGCCATATTAGGTAGAACTACTGCCATGTTATTCCCACTCTCACTCAAGATAGAAGCAAAATATTGATTATCTTTCCATTGAGGTTATATAGTGGGCTCAAACCTTACTTGCCATTCTTATGGAGTAAGATAACATTTGCGAAAAAGTTACACTTTCTGTACACGCGTGTGCTTTTTCTTCTCTTTTTTTCTCAGTTGGTTCTCTACACCGAACTTGTAGAAGTGCATCTCAAGCGATTGTTCCCTTAGACTTTCAAATCAAATCTTCGCAATGGAGACCAAACTGCACTTTCTCTTAATTCTAAAAAAAGAAGAAAAAAACATGATTGATTGTTAGAATAAGTGTGAGAAATTTGATGCGAAAATGATGTTCTTTGGAGTGGGGATTTTGGTTCTAATATAGTAAATGTACTTTTGGAAACTGTCTTTTCACAAAAATAAATAGATCAACATATAACTATGTCAAACTATTTTTATTAAATATATGTATATATATAAACACATTAACAGTTTGAGAAAAAAAAATTACAGTGTTATACTTGACCAAATAGATCAATTTTAAACTCTCTCAACTCAACTCATTGTTTAAATCAAGTTTTCAGTCAAAGTGAAAGTTAGCTCGACTTAAATTAATCAATTTTAGAGATCCAAGTGCAACATTGATGACCAATAAAAATATAGTTGAGCTTTAAAAAAAATCAAGATGATAACTTTTAAAAAACAATATTAAGATAATGATAGATTAAATTGATCTCGCCCCCGCGATCTGGATCATGGATCTTATTGGGTTTAATAGTTTTATTATTATTTAATTATTGATAAAAAAAAATATGCTCAAAATTAAACACTAACCTAAAAATAAAAACTTATTTGAGACAATTACTCTTATAGAAAGCAAATAAAAATCGATGTAGTTAATTTCCCAACCAATCCATTATTGAAAGATAAAGTAAAAAAAAAATACCTAACAAAAAAAATTCCAATAGGTGGGTAAACATTTCAAACCCATGAATCACATTATGGATTGGCACGTCAACCCTGTAAACCATATTATGTACTTCACTAGGATTATAATCTTTTTTATAAAAAAAAAAATTATTTAAGTATATAATAACAAAAATAAATAATCGCGAACCTCATATCAAGATGTTTTTTAGACCTTGATAACCTCATAAAAGGAAAAATAAAACCAATAATAAAACTGAAGAGGTCATGGACTTTATAAAGTTTAATAAGATCACTTTTCTCCAAACTATTTTCTTATCTATATGAGAAAAAGAGATGATAAAAAGAACAAGTTCAATTATAAAAAAAAGGAAAAAAAAACACCCTACCATATTCGTAAATCAAAGCAACCTCGGTTATTCTAGCAAACTCACAAATCACGCTAACATACAAAAAAAAAGACAAAATAAAAAAATATATAATACAAAGTCAAGTTCTCAACCATCTTAATATTAAGGAAATCAACAAAAAAAATGAAAAAAAAAATCCTAACAAAAAGAGAAAAAATCAAAATACTATAGACTATTATTATAATCTATAGTGCAATGGATATGAGTGAACAATGTTTCCCCACACTCTTTATTTTTGTTACTTTATAAAGTGTAATAATATAAGCACATACAACTTGCACCCCTTTGACTATGCTCTCTATAGTAGTGGTCAACTCACTTGAATGGTGCAGATTTGTTTCTATTCATCTTGGGGTTTGATCTTCATCGTGTTTTTTTTCCCTATTTTCCTTATAAAAGAGTGATATTAGGAGGTAAAACTATGTGAAAGAGAAATAGAGGTAGTGGGAGAGGTAATAGTTAAAGAGAGATGAGAGATAATGACAGAGAAAAACCTAACAAGTCAAGTGTTTCTAATGATAAACATTTTGGGATTAGAGAGAACATAAACATATTGAGAGAAGTCCAGGAACCCTAGAAGTTGAATGCTTCATCATAGACTTAGATTTTGTAGTTTAGGAATGCATGTTCTATTTTTCTCATACTCATGTTCATGTTTACCTCCCTTTAGTTGTAATGTTTATGCTTGTGTTTCTTTATAATTATTATATGATTGTTTTACCTTTGTAGTTGTTATGTTAATACCTTTGTGTTTATAATTCATGATGTGTATTTTATTTGTGATGTTTTTTTTCTTATCCTTATATTTGCAGTGTTAATATTTTCATGTTTTCACTTATAATATGCATGTTGTCTATGATGTTTCTATTTCTACTACACTTTGGTTTCTATTTGCTCATTGTCCTTGATACTTTTGTGCATGTGTATGTTACATGAGGATGATTCTTATTCTTTTCTTGAAAATAAGAAATGTTTGTGTCCCTCCTATATGGTTCTCAACTAATTTGAAAGTGTTGAGTTATAAAGTGTTTCGATTCACCTTTTTTATAACTGTTAGTGTGTGTGAAATGGAAATATTTTAAGTTGCAACTATGATAGTTTTTACTGCAAAACCTTAAACTTTGATGTCTATAAGTTTCTTAATAGTGTTTAGGGTAGCTAAAATACCTTTTTTAAGCTTGTTGCGGTCCTTCTCTTTCCTAAGATTTGGTTATTTCTAGTAGCCATGATATTATCTATCTCACATTTTTTTGTGATATCTAAACAGCCTTGTGAATATTTTTATATGTTTATAGTTAATATGTTTGATTTGTTACTAGAAATGAAGTATAGCTTCAGTAATTATAGTTTAAGGTTTCCTCCTTTCAATTAGTTGAGTCAAAACCAACCGAAGTAGGTTTTCTAAAATAATGTTCATTTCCCCAAACTTGTTTTTGAATCTTCTCTTCTTTTTTCGTGCATTTCGGTTCAACCTCTTAAGGTTATATTTCGGCTTCCTTATTTGTGTTTTTATTCATATTTGTTTTATTATTATCCTTAGCAATATAATAGGCTTTCTTGTATGTATATAACACCTCAGCATTCGATAGTGAAGTGTTGTCTTTTGATTCAAATAATAGAAATAGTGCTCTTATTCATTCATGCATATTTATAGGTCTTGTACCTTGGTTACAAGGCCTGTCACATGAAGGACACACATCAAAAGGCATTGCTTAACAAAGGAAAACAATCTTTCTAATAAAATATTCTTTTAGGAAAATCATAAAGACTCCTTTTTTAAAAAAAAATAACATTCTTTTAACCATTGTTCATCAATGATATCGGAAGTTAATGAACCATCAAAGGTTGTTACTATTGGTGTTGATTATAGGTAACAATTCCATTCTATTTAGATTTAAAAAAAAAAAACTATCTTTTGAAATGCATGAGTTTCTTCGGTTATGTCATTCATTAATGATGTCAAAAGTAAATTAATTATAGATCATAACATTTGGTGTAGATTTGGGGTAGCATTTCCATTCTTAGGTTTTCAAAAATGAAGTTTTTCTTTTGAGATGCATTAGTTTCTTCGGTTAGATATCCATCAACGATTCCTAAGAAAAATGAATCCTCATAGGTTGTTACTTTTAGATGTCGATTAGGGGTAACAAGATTGTTGATGCATTTATATATAAATGTCCTTTCCTATCAAATAATGATAAGAATTCTAATAATAAGAATTTTGACCTTGAATTTTGACATTGTATACTAACAATGTCAATGCATAAATGAGTCTTCACATACCAATATGTGTATAGAAATTCATCGTGGACAACATTATAAGAAAAAACCAATAAATAACTAGCATAACAAAACACATCACAATAAATGAGTTATTTGTTATCCTAAGATTATACAACTTTCAATATAATAAGAGACATTTATTTTAGATACCTTTAGAACTTGCATATATATAGATGAACTAACAATGGGCACTACTTGAGTACAAGGGAACATAGGTAGATAATCATTCGGCTAAATTGCTTGTGATTTCAACCGAGATAAATAAATGGTCACAAGTTGTTGTCCTAGAATGTTGGATATTCATTGATGATGTTTGGAATACCATTTTAAGTCATAAGCCTCAGTGATGAATAACACATTCATGTATGATCACTCAATGATTGTTCCTAGAATAAATGAGTTGTTACAAGTTATTATTTTAGCAACAATGACGAGTGGCAACATGATTTGAACCTTATGCAAGATAAACTTGCCCTTAGATCTTATCCCCTGATTTAAACCAATCTTCAACTATATAGGTATCCATACACTAGCATAGATAAACCCTTATAAGTATGTGTTTTAGGAGTGGCATCACAATGTGAACCTCAGGCAACTTGCCCTTGGATCTTATTCTTTATTTGAAACCAATCTTCAACTATACTAGAACTCTCAGATGAGGGGATTCTCTATACTAGAACTCTCTTTTCTTCGCCGAGATTCGCAAGGAAGAAACAAGTTTATAGATTAAAGGATATTATAACCAAGTTAAAACAAAAGCTATCTAGAAGATAAACAATTTTGCTTCAACAAGTTTCAATTAGTTCACAAGTGAAATTTGAAGAAACCATTTGACATATATATAAATGTGCTAATTGTACAAAAGAATATCATCTGTCTGGAGTCGACCAGTTAGCATAGTGCTTTCGAAAGAAAAAAAAGCTGCAGGAAAGAGCGTAGACACTACAAAAGGTGAACAAAAAATATAGATGTATATCAAGTTTGCCTATATTATTACTTATAGAGGAGGATAGAAATAAGACGACAATGAAAAGCAAAGGAAAAGTAAGCCACCAATCGTAGCAACTGTCCCTTGCGAGATTTTAGATGCTAGCATGCTTCCACCCACTACTGCCACGGAAGTGCAGATAGTGTGTCCCAAAGTAGCCCCCACAGCTACACCGAGCGCATTTTTGTGCGTTGCCAGCTGCAGGACCAAATATTCTTGTCAAAAATTTACAAGACAGCGACAGAATACTTGGCTTCTACAAAATTGCAATTTGAGACTCCAGGAACATAAAACACCCAGCAACAAGAAGATAAGTCATGTTTGATATTCTACCAAAACAATTGCGTTCATCACTAGATGATATAAATGTTAAAGTACACAATTGCATACTAATCACAGTATCTTCCCCTTCAAATCACTCTGGCTAAGCAAAGCAAATAGCAGACATCATAATTACGAGGAACCATTTTGATTTTTCATGCAATAGCACACAATTTGAGGGGGTTGACAGCTTGCCTACCCAGGACTTTTCTTTTCTTTTGTTCTTTTTTCTCTTTCGATAATTACACACTTCACTGATATAAATATTGCACTGTTTAGACGAAACTCTAAAGAAACGTTAATGCAAAAACACAAAATCCCATTACATTCAAGAAAATGACTAAAAAAATCTTATTACAAGACCTCACAAAAGCTTTATAGAACTCTCTACAAAACTAGGAAGCAACAGATATGACAGCCTAAGAGACTAAATTCTGCTGTCAAAATGTAGTTGCCTCATTACTGCTTTCTTGTACTGCACATGGCCTTTTCTTGTTCTTAGCATGGATGTCATATCCTCTGTTTTTTTATTATATTCAATTTTCTTAATGAAATTATTTCTCTACGTTAAGAGAAAAGACCCAAAATCCTATTGCAGCAATCATTCAAGGAATAAAATCCTAATTTACAGGACATGAAAGGGAAACCAAGCACTCAAATGATCAATTGGTACAAGAAGAATACAACAAATAAAATGTCACCAGGCAAAAGGAGCAGTTATTACTTAGCCATGCCACTACAGTTTCTATAAGAGCACAAGAATCAGAAAATGAACTTACAGCAATTGTAGCAATCTGGCTACGGTCTCCCCACTCTGCTAAAAAGGTTAAAATAAATGCCTGCATAGAGAAATAAAAATGCTTCTGCTGAGATTCTATCAAGAGAATTATAACATAAATACCTAAAACAAACATAAACTTAGGCAGTTATCATCATACTTAAATACAGAGTAGCAAAAGGACTCAGCACTGCAAAATCCCATCACTATATAACACATTGAAGAATGTTATACTTCATGAGACCATAATGATGAACAAGCATGAGGCAGAACATGTACCTCCAAAAATATTGGTGTACAAAATCTTGAAAAGAAACGGCGGAAGGATGTTTTCCCTTGACCAGACTCAAGTTTTTCTTCTACCTGAACACAAAATGCATAGTTTCAAGATAATAGGTAATACCATCTCAGGAAAGGCCATCGCAGAGTGAAGGGAATCAAATTTTAAGCATAAAAAATTATCCATAGAGTTTCTTACGAAAAGAAATCACAATAAAGTATCACCATGCTAGGAGCCTCGAATTATCAAATTAATAAAACTACGTAGATTACATAACAGATCATGTATTAAGAAAGAATATGGACAGTTCATGACTCTGTGGAACATAGAACTTTTAGAGAGAAATAAAACGGGGCAAAAACAAGGCAATATTGACTTTTACAAAAACAACAGGTGAAGAAAAGTGAAAAAAGTTGGATCAGAAAACTGGTGATGATCAGGAACGTAAAAGGCAACTTGGCTAAGCCAGCTGATTATAGTGATATTATGATAAAGGCACAGTTTACCAAAGTACCCAAAGCCTATCAAAGCATTAAAGAGAGGGAGGGAGAGTAGAGAGAGAGAGAGAAATATAACTCCACAGATTAAACATACTAACATCCTATCATCAATGACTCATCCACAGAGACATCCCAAACCGGAAATGAGAGCTACAAGAATCTTAAGCTCTTGTTTGACGAGAGATTTTATTTATTTAACAGCAATGAAAGAAAAATGCATCTTCCAATTAACTAAAATGAATGAGGTGAACACCATGTAGCCAAAATTGTTTATCCCCTCACAAAATTGTGGATAACCCTTTCATTTTTTTAGAAATTCATTTTGGTCTTCGAAGTTTTATTTTGAATGATTTGATCCTAATTGAAGGCTAAATGATTTAGATTTCTTAGGCAAAGGTGAAATTGAAAAAATTGGGATCAAAATTAAAAAGACATCAAACATGGATAGTGTCAAAAGTTTTAGGAAAGATACATTTTGGTCTTATAACTATAAAAACAAAACAAATTATATGATTTATGTGCCTTAATTTTTTTCAAATTCAATTTTAGTACAAAAAAAAATCCCTGATTAAGAGAGGGAGAGAGAGACAGAGGTCGTTGGATTTTGGCAATAGAGAGAAAAATATCACTAACACCGATTTAGATCACCAAAACAATTGATGTTTGCGTCAAATGGTTCCATTTGAAGAAGAGTTCAAATTAGTTGTTTTTTTACCTTTAAGTCCATGAAAAAATAGATCTAAGCTCAGTTTGATTTTTAGTTTCGGATTGATTTTTAGTTTTTGTGATGGATTTTTTAGACCATAAAGGTTTATTATAGTTCTTAAGGTGTTTTGAGTAAAAAAAATGGATTGAAAAAACAAGATTTTAGGTCAAAAAATAAAAGCCCTGAATTTCTAGCCAATGTGGTGGCCAGAATCTGGGGAAATCAGACCATTCGTCATATTTTCAAAATAATTTGGGGCGGCAACTTGTCATCCATTCTAGTTACATGAAAAAAGAACTAAAGGCCCGGTCGCAAGGGCCTTGACAAAATGGGCCAAACAAGTTGGCCTGGGCAGCAACATCTAGCCTTTATTTTTTTATTTTTTTCTAAATTATTGTTTTTCTAATTCTTTTCAAATTAATGCTTTTTTATATGGGTTTTTTATCTATTTTTTTATATTTAGATTAATACATTTTTTCTCTTTCATTTTGTTTAGAAAGCATATTTTAAATGACAAATTTATTTTTTATTCATCTATATATTCTTTTTATCCTTTGTATAAATGAATTATTTTCTAAAATAAAAATATATATATATTTTTTGATAATATTTGTAATATATGCATCCTTGTATAGTGTTTTTTTCCTTTTATTTTATTCAATCAATTTAATTTGTGCCTATATTTCTATTATTGTTTGGTTGAATAAAAAAATTATTTTAATAAACAAATTTAGCAAACACAATTGGGTCAATGTCTCAACTTGTTAGATTAAATATCTTGATCTACTTTCATCTCCCAATATTTTGCATTTTTTATTTTTAGTTATTGTTTATAGGGTTTTTTTCATTTACTAATGCACAATTCTCGATTTATTTGATTACATGTATGCATGAACTTTTTTATTTTCACTTAAAAAAATTAACTACAAAAACGTATTGGAAAAACTTGTGAATATATTTTTTTATTTGAAAAAAAAATATTTGATTCGCGGCAAAGCACGGGTCAAGTATTTAGTTATAATAGGTGGAGAAAACAGATTTAAGAAAAGGAAAAACATACCTCCTCTATTTCTTTTTTCTGGGATGATTTTGAATCTGATCTCCAGGCAATGTAAAGCAACCGGAGGCCAAAAAAGGCATACAAAACTGCATATGGAAAGAATAGAATGATTAGATTTCATATTTAACCTGATTCTAGCACACAAATAAGATTAGCCAAATTCCATTTGCCATCTGAAAATGAAATATGAATTCAGAAGTCAAACTAAGATTTCTATGTTTTATTGACACTGTTGATGACTATGACAGGTACAATTTATATAAAAGGACACAAAAAGCTATTGACATTCAGTTTTACTCTGCCTCTGGGACTAAAATTCCACTATGTACATTATTTATCTAACTCATGGAATCTGACAATACAGCTGACAAAGGTCCCCTTAATACATTTATTCAACTATAGTTGACTCTTCGAATTCTTAGATATTTTAAAAATATATGGAATTCATCAAGGGGCTACAATTTCAAACGTTATTTTCCTTGTAGTTGATAAGGGCACCAGTTAAAAATTTGTCTGTGGCACTTTCTACAAACAGAATTAAACCACAAAGATGACAGGGTACAAACTTTGTAACATGAAGATTCATCAGGTCAACATTAATTTATTTTTATTCTTGTAAAAATTTCACTGTTGTTTAGTTCTTATATAGATTATAACAAGGAAGGCAGCAACACCTTATTCCAATCATTCATAAGATTCTGTTGTTGAGGTGACATTTTGCACTACCAAGAATCATGTTTACTTTCAGAAAACAACTTTGTAGTTTCCATCTCTAGTTTTCTTATTTATTATAAAACGGATTTTTCCATGGAAAATTGTGGAAACATGTTTGTTGAACACAAATTTTCTAAAATGGAAAACAAGGATATTGTTACTTACAATTTAGATAATAAAAGAAAGACATGAAATTTAGTGAACCAAACAAGGCCCTTGTTTTTAACGCTGGAGAATTTGGAAAAAACAACTTTTACATGTTTTCCAATTTCTGGACAAATAGGGAGGAAAAATGTGTTGTATTGTTGTCTATTTTCTAAATTTTGTTTTCAAAGAAAACTAGACAAGCTCCCACAAGTAAACACGACCCTAAAATTTCCTACTCTGGTTCCACACATTATAGAACATGAGAGTCCAATAGGTGAATCCCGACAAGAAGATTTGCAACCATTTAATGTGAAAACGAAAGCTATTCTTCCAATATAATCATGATAACAAGACTAGAGAAACTGATCCCATTTAAGTGACTAATAGAAAAGAAACAGTACATTGATAACACATTTCTTGATGGAGTGACTGAATGGCATCCTTGCCCCCATCAAGTTCCACAATTGCCTATCATTGATCCTTCCATGCACATATCAATTCATACTTTTATATGCTAGCATATTGTTCCAAGTGAATGTAATTAAGAACCAAACAGTGCACTGAAATTATTTAATCAATTCACATTTTGTAGAGGAAGTATTTAATAATGAATGCTTAAGATTTAATTTAGTTTTGAAAACTACATATTTTCAATGGATGTCTTGCTAAACTAAACAGGGTTTACTTAAAGGCCAAAATTAACAAGTTTCGAAAGGTGTTTTAACAAGGAATGACAAGCAAAATTTAATGCTGTTTCTCCTCATTCACAGGCAACATCTGTATCATACAATGAGACATCCACCCTTTCGGTCTCTGAATAAATCATCCAGTTTTCAGAATTATTTCTAAATATGAAGAATTAGAATACAGGCCAGGGCAGTTTTGAAATATGGGCAAAGACTAAAACTGAGATCTGAAAATATAATGTGACACATATATCTAGAACTTAGAGTTAAGAAAGAAACTATGCACCAAGTACCAGCTATTAGCCTTCCTAGGTTAGATAAAATGTTTTGCAATAATCCTCTTCAAATCCTGCCTGGAAGTTACTGTAACCACAACCAGGTATCTCAATTGTCGTATTCATGAGTTTTCCTCCTAGCATGGACACATTACTCATATTTGACTTCAACCCAGTTCTTCCTTACCCCTATTAAACTTAAGATAGGGCAAGAAACAGGAACAGACTGAACATGGACGGAAGAACTTTCATGGTCCAAAACAATAGAAAAATCATAAAATGCAGATAATAGAACATATAGATTGTCCTAGTTCACCGACCTCCCTAAAGCCATGGACTAAATAATCTTAAAACTGCAAGCAAATTACAGAAATTGCAAATGATCATAAGGTATAGCATGGAAGGCATTTCTAGGGAAGAAGAATAATATAAAGAAGATATACCAACTGGTATCTGAGAACCAAAATGAATGTAATTTATATAATACGTACTTGTGGCTGCACTATTTGTATGCTTTCTTGATATCAAATTTGGCACAATCCTACCTAGTCCAGTAGAAAGTACCTAATTGATAGCACAACAGCTTTAATCTTCACAATATTGAGAATAAGAGAAGTGCAGTGTAGTTGCTGGACATTCCATTCAATGCTATCCAATCACTTTGCAATGTTAGAAGAAAGAAAGGGAAAAAAAAGTGATGTGAAACGATGAAAAGGTAGAGGTCTTTGGTTGAAGTAGAAACTGAAACAAATAACCAGTAACTTACTGTCATAACAATCAATGCAGTGAGCGCGCCAGACAAAACAGTAGATTTAGGGTGTCGCATTGCCATAAGAGCTGCTATTATAAAAGTCTCATCTCCAATCTAGCAATCACCATAAAAGTCAAGCAATGGAAACATTTAATAAAATCAATGTCGAGAAAAATTAAGATGATTCAGCCGAGCACCAATCAGAAAAACTTGATAGTAGCAATTGTTTTCCTTCCCTGGTTAATCTAAAAGATAAAGTAAGACAAGAGTAGATAGCACAAACCTCGCTGACCATAATCATTGAGAAGCTAGCAAAGAATGCATCAAAAATTCCAAGACCAGAGTCCAATTCAATAACGGATTTGGCATCAACACCATTTGTAACAATCTGCATCCATAAATGAGTATATGAACAAAATAACCATTTGTAACAATCTGCATCCATAAATGAGTATATGAACAAAATAAGGTTTTCTTAGAAACAAACAAAATGATAATAGCAATAAATACCATGCCACGGCGGCCGAGATCTTGAAAGGATCTTGATCCATCTCCTTCATTTTCCACCCCATCTGCCTATAACAAATAATATCACAAGGAAAACAAGAACACCCATTAAGATCTTATACGGATAAAAATTATATATATATATATATATATATATACGGATCAGAAGTAACTGACCTGAGCAGCAGCGATGTAAGAGAAGGAGAATAGTAGAAGAAAAGCAGCAGAAGCAGCTACATAGAGAAATCTAAGGTTTGAACGAAACTCCATCAGAGAGCAAGTTTGCGAGTAGCGAGATCTCTGAGAAAAGAAAGCAGAGGCAGGCGGAGGAGAGGTAGCAAGAGATCTTGCATCCAGACAAGATCCCCAATAAAAAACGAAGCGTGCTTTGTTTGTAAGCCCAAATTTTGTAATATAATAATAAATGGTTAGCGCGTTGAACCGAAATTTTACAATTAACTACAAAGCTAAAGTTGATCAGGGTGGTTTTGCATAGTGAAATTATTATACATTTAGACATGTATTATTGTAATGGTAAAATTATTATTTTATTCTTCAGTGCACAGTAATTTTAGCCTTGATTACAGGGGTATTTTTAATTTTTTATATTTTTTGAGTATAATAAAATAATCATAATATCATCTAATAAGAGAAAAATCAACAATTGACTTCGGGGTATTAAGGATATGGCATATTTTCTTACAATATATAAATACAACTATACCCCTATATAAGACAAAATATGACCGTTATCACCGGCGGTATAAAGAAAATTGCATTTTTTTTAAATGTATAAGTACATGTATACCCCTATAAGACAAAATTCAAGAGTTATTGTAGGGGTGTATTGGTAATTTACTATTTTTAATTATATTTTTTGTCATGATACTGTGGACACGTCTTCGGACATGCCATCAATTTCTGAGCACGCGCCCGTTTTGGACAGCGCGTGTCCATGTGACCTCTAGAATGATTCTTGTCATGTTATCTTCATCATAGCGTGGCATGTAAAGATGGTTGGAGACGTGATGATGGTCGATTGAATTTTGTTTCCTCCTTTTCTCTCTCCTGCATGTTAAATTAAATATCAGACCCCTTTGTTTATTGGATTTTCATTGTAGTCCTTGAACTCATAGTTGTCAATACTGTTCCGGTCGCCGTTCTGGTTTTTTCGATTGGAACGGAACGTTCCGGTTTCGGAGCGTTCCGGCGTGCCGTTTCGGTGTCGTACTGTTCATATATATATATATATATATATATGAAAAAAAAATATTAATTTAACAAGCATAATTAAAATTTGAATTCTTTTTTATTTAAAATATTTTGGTGTTTTTAAATTATTTTGATGTATAGATGTCAAAAATAATTTTTTTTAAAAAAAAAAATTGAACCCAGAACGGCACGCCTGGAACGGAACCGAGGCGTTCCGGCCGGAATTTGGCCGGAATTTCCGGAACGGACCGGAATTAAAACCGAGACGAAAACGACGCCGTTTTGTCTCGGTTTTTTGAACGGAACGGAACGGAATTAACAACTTGAACTATGGATTGTTTGGTATGGTCCTTAAATCTGTTATAAAATTTTTGATTTATTTCAATTTTGTCCTTCAATTGAAATTGATTACATATTTAGGTTTCATTTCGATCCCCAGACTTTTAATTTCTAGATTAGTTTTAACTCTTTTAATATTTTCGGTATCAAAGTTTGGATTTATTCAATTTTGTACTTGAAATGAAATTGATTATATATTTATTTTTCATTTTGGCCCTTATACTTTTAATCTTTGATTTTATTTTAATTTCTTTCTTTCTTTCTTTCTATATATATATATATATATATGAAATGGTTCCTATTTTTATCCATATTTGTATGTATATGCTCTTAGTTTTTGTTTTTACTTTTTATTATTTTCTCTTTTGTTAAGGTTGTATTTATTTTAAATTTTGTTCTTAAATTTTAATTTGGGTTGGTGATCATTTAAAAATTAATATTTATTATTTTTTCTCTTTGTTCTTTTATTATTATTATTATTATTATTATTATTATTATTATTATTATTATTATTATTATTATTATTTGTATTTATTCTTAAAGTCAAACATTTTTTTTAATCTAATAAATTTTTTTGTTCTATTATTTATTTTATTTTTTAATTGCTTTTTTTTGTTAATATTTTTAGGTGTTAAATTTCTAATTATTATAAATAGGGCATTCAAAATAATGATAATGATTATTTGTAAGGTTTTTTCTTATAAATATGTTAGACTAATTATATATTTTGATATTTGTTTAATATTAATGCCTTAAAATATATATAAATAAATGATCTAATTTTTTTTGAAGAAAAAAAACTCAAATTTATTTAATATCAGTGTTCTAAAATATTTTTAATATAATAATATTAAGAATAAATCATATAAAATAAAAAAATAATATATTTTTTTTCTAACAATAATGATGGTGTTAGCGATCGTATGACCAATAATAATTAAAATATTAATTATTTACAATAATGGTTATAATGAAAGCTATAATAATTGTGATAATTTAATGCTCATGATAATAATAATTGAAATAATTCATCATTTGATGTTATTTTTAAAAAAAGTTGACTTTTGCAAAAAAAATATGCATAATATTTCAGATTTAATATCACATAAACAAAAAAATTATACAAAGTCACATGTAGACAAAACAGAAGGAAAAATTGGGCCAAATAATTTACAATAAAAAAAAATATGAGTCACTTGCCCTACACTTTATTGTGGTCAGAAACAAATTTTTTAACGAGCAAAGATGTATAGATACAAATAAAAAATTAAGAACTATCTCAGAAGGATCGAAAAAATCAAGGGATCAAAACTAAAATAAAAAATTAAAAACTAAAATACAAAACAAAAAATTATATATGTTGAAACTAGACAACAAAAAAAAATTATCTCAGCGGTCGAGCACAAGTTTATGGCTCGTATATATTACTGGAGTGTGATGATCATTATTTTCAAGATATTTTTATTTAGAAATAAATCAAAATAATATTTTTAACATTAATGCATTAAAATAAATGTAGAGATTAATTTATTCTTTAGCATTTGATTTATTAAAAATTTGTATTCATGTTTTTTTTAATCTTTTTCTTATTAAGTTATTTTAATCTTCTATCCATGATCATAAAATTAGCGAGTTAACCTCGGTTGACTAAAACCATTTTATTTATTGTTTTTTTTTAATTTATTTTACATTGAATTATTTGATAATTATTCTTTATGTTTTTCTTTAGTTTGTTTTCGTGGGATTACCCTAATATTACAATTAAATCACAATTTATCATGCTAATAAGGATGGGCTCGAGTCAGTTTTTTTGTCTTTTTTACATTGTTACTTTTTATTTATTTATTATCATTCTATTTTTTGTATTATTTTAATTACCTTTAATTTCAATCCTAAGCATAGTTATTCATATATTTTTCAGGTAAACATGATGTTTCCTCAACTCTCAAATCTGGAATTCTCAAGAATTCAAGAAACCTTATATTTTCATGTGTTTTCATGTATTAACTTAATCTTCATACATTCTTGGTGTGTCTACATCTCTAATTACACACCATAATCAATCAAGAACCTATATTTATTTATTTTTTCTCTTAGCTTAACTTAGAAATGTTTATTTTTATGGGATTTTCTTTTATTGATTTCACCTCATTAGACATTCTACCTATTTTCTCCTCAAGGTATTATATTTGGCCTGCAATTTAGGAAACTATTATGTTTATTTTTTCATTTTGAAAATAATTTTCATAATCATTATTTTATTTATTAATATTAATATTATTTTATTTTTTATATCTTTAATTTTTTATCATATACACAAAAATCTACTTCATCTTTCCTTTTCTTGTTTTATTGCAACCACCACCACATTTTTTTTTAAAAACCAAGGGTTTTATACCTTTCCCCTTCTTATAAGGTCTTGTTCCTGAAATTTTAATTTTTCATACCCGAGTCTTTGAACAAGTTCCGGGTTTTCCATCCTCATTTCCATTTCTGTTCTTTTAAGTCTTTTTTATTTAGAGCTCCTCCACAATACTCTTACTAGTGGCACATTTTTCTATTTAATGTTTGCTTTGTCCAATCAAATATTAATTATGTTTGGTTTAATGTAAAATATTTGCAACTAAATCCTTATTTAATGAGTAATTTTGTTTAGTCTCTAAAATATCTTAGTACATGAACCAACATATTAATTATGTAATGAAAATAAATGTTATGATGAGTGCTATTCACGAACTATGAACATTCATGAATATTTAGGATATTCATAAACTCCTTCACGAATTATTAATATTCATGAGTTATGAGTAATTTAAGAGTTATGAATATTCATCAAAATTAAATAAACATTCATAAGTTCCGAACATTTTAAACTATATAAAAAAAATAAACGGAATAGTTTTATTTTTAAAAATTCCATATCACAAGAGTTCCATATCATAGAACTCTTCACAAACTCATAACTAAATCTCAAGTGATTAAAATTTACAATTTACTAAAAGTAAAGCACAAGTCTATAATAAAAAAAAAAAATCTAACTCCTTTAAAACACAAAAATGATATAATAAACGTGCAGGAAAATAACCACAAAGAAAGGTTAAACAAATAATATTAGAATTATATCCCCTTTGTAAATGTGAAAGAACATTCTATCTGTTTTTTTTCCCTTTGTTTCATTTGCATCTTTCTTCTTCTTCTTCTTCTTCTTCTTCTTCTTATTTTCAAATTTGCAATCAATCGGTTTATATTTAGCTGCCACCAATTTTGCAATTTTGTATGCAATTGCAAACAACCTAATCTATTATACTATATATATATATATATATATATAAGTTTAATAAGTTATGTAGATTTATTGAATAGGGAATAATTATTACATAAATTTTATGCTTGAGAAAAATTAAATGGAAAACATTTAAATTTTTTAGGATAGATTATATTTACCCCATCAAAATTACATAGACCATCTCCATTTAAAAACAAACATGACAAAACATCTTTTTATATAAAAAAAATACCCTACCCTTAATTACTATTTATAAATATAGTTGACTTAGGAGCTTAAAAAAACTAGAAAATCAATATAATAAAATGGGATATGATTTTTTAAAACATGAAAAATATTAATTTCTCCATTTTAAGAAAACATGAGAAGAAATTAGCAAGATTTTAAAGGCTAGTGACTAATATTAATTTATCCAGCTAAATATCAGCTTTGACGTCAACGTGTAGAAAAGCCAGAAGAGCATACACATGAATAAAGAAGCCAGGACAACCTCAACGTGTCCTAAAACTAAAGAGAGTGGAGTTGAATTTTACAGACGAGAGAATACGTAACATTGGTGTAGAAACAGAGTAAACTATAGATTAGCTCTTCTAGATTAATAGTCCTTCTAATTTTAAAAATTAGTTAATTAGTCATTTGTATCCATTTGATGTCCCTTTCCAATTTATTTTTTTAAGGAAATTATGGAAAGATCAATGAGAAAAAAAATGTTTTTTTTAAATAATATTAAATTAAGCATGATCAGCACAAATTAAATAATTCCAGGAATTGGTCAAAAGGTTAACGAGGATTGCTCATTTTATTATTTTTTTGTAGCCTCTTGGAAAATTTATTAAATTCTTCTAAATGCTTTAGACTAAGAGTGCATTAACTAATAAGCTGAAACAGATCAGTTCGTTTCATTGTAGCTGTAGATACAAATTATCGTGGATTGAATGGTGAAATTATCATTTTACCTCTCAGTGCGCTTCAATTTTAGCCCTGAACTTAGGGGTATTTTTCGATTTTTCCATGAGACCGGGTGACATTACTTGAATGTTTTGGGGTGTTTTGGTCTTTTTCGTGTATTTTTGCATAATAAAAATACTATTTTACCCTTACTAGCACACAATAAGCAATTGCCTACCCAGGGTATTTTTATATTTTTTATACTTCCGTGCATAGTAAAATAACCACATTACCCTCAAATAAGAAAAAAAAAAAAGAGCTGTCTACAGGGGGTGTTTCTAGAATTTAATATTTTTTTAAGCTGTATAAATATGGATATGTCCTTAGAAAAGACAAAATTCAAGAGTTGATTGTAAGGGTGTATAGGTAATATAATATTTTTTTTTCCTGTAGAATACTGTTGGCCCGTTTTACTGACAAATTAGACGAGCCGATGATATTTTGCCTCATGTTCCTTTCAGGCGGCACGTGCGACGTCGGATAATGGTGAAAATATCCATTTGACATCTCGCGGTGGCCGAAGACGTGAGGTGGTCGGTCGGTATTTTTTCCTATTTTCTCTTTTTTGCATCGTAAATTACACGAAAGTCCCTTTGGTTTCTAGTATTTTCATTGCAGTCCCTAATATTTTGATTGTTTTGTATGACCCTGATTTTTGTTATATAAGTTTTGATTTGTTTTAATTTGGTCCTACAATTGAGATTGATTATATATTTTGTTTTCACTTTGGTCCTTATTCTTTAAATTTTGGGTTTGGTTTTAAATCCCTTAATATTTTTGGTATATAAGTTTGGATTTTTTCAATTTTATCCTTCAATTGAAATTGATCATATATTTTGTTTTCATTTTGGATCTTATACTTTTATTTTTGTTATTAGATTTTAATTCATTTTTTTATATTTCTTAAATAGTTTTTATTTTTGTCTATGTTTATATGTATATACTCTTAGTTTTGGTTTTTAATTTTTATTATTCTGTCTTTTGTTAAAGGTTGTATTTTTTTTTTTAATTTAGTCCTTAAATTTTAATTTGTGTTGGTGATAATTTGAAAATTGACATTTCTTATTTTTTTCCATTTGTTTTTTTTTGGTTTTTTAATCTTTTGATTTATTCTTCAAGTCAAATGATTTTTTAAGCTAATAATATTTATTTTTGTTTTGTTATTTTTTCCCTCTTTTCTTAAAGTTGTTTTTTGTTTTTTTATTCTTAAGGGTAATTTTATTTTTTATATAATTATGCAATAATAAAAATAATTTTAGTTTTTTTCTTGCTTACTCTTTTATTAGTTGTTGAGTTTTTTTTAGTCCCCAGGCTAATTTATATTTTTTAAGCAGGTAATAGTAATTATAATTTTAGGTATTATAATCATGGTAATAATAGTGACACTATTAATCATAATGAGAATAACATTTGTATTTTATTGTAAGAGTTATAGTGTTAATAATTATGACTTTGATGGTAATAATACTAATAACTCATAAAATAATATGAAAATATCAATAATGACAAAAATAATTATAATAATGATACTACTACTACTACTACTTATAATTGAAAATGATATTAATAAAAATAACGGTGTTGGTTATCATAATAATTGTTGTGGTAATAATGACAACAATGATAACAATAATGATGATTGCAACGATAATATAGTCAATAATAATTAAAATATTGTTTATTTACAATAATGATTATAATAACAGCTATAATAATTATGATAATTTAACAATCATGATAATAACAATGAGAATAATAATTGAAATAATTCATTTGTCGATGTTGTTTTTGTTAAAGAATGATTTTTACAGGGTTTTTTATGTATGATATTTCAGATCTAATATCAAGTAAACAAAAAATATATGAAGTCACATGAAGACAAGACGGGTGAAAAAATTGAGCCAAATGATCTACAATGAAAAAAATATATGAGCCACTTATTCTGTGCTTCATCACAACTGAAACCAAATTTTTTAACTTGTGAAAAAAAAATATTAATGGTGTGAGATCTTTACATTTGCTTGAAATAATCAACCTAAATAACTTTTGATTATTTAGGTTCTTTATATATTCATTTTTATTATGGATAAGTTGTTTAAAATAATAATAACAATTATTTTTAAGATATATTTGCATAAAAATATATGAAGCAAATTATATATTTTGATTTTTGTTTAATATTAATGCATTAATATATATATAAAAAATAAATTAAGTTTTTTTTTTAAATATCAAATTAATTTAATCTTATTTGTTCTAAAATACTTGTAATATAATAATATGAGTAATATATCTTAAAAAATAAAATAAAAATTTAATTTATTTTTAAATAAAAATCAATTTGAACTAAAAATACACCAAGCCATACGTAGACAAACAAATGATAAAAAACTAAAAGATAACAAATCATTGATGACAATAGAAGATTCACTGTACATGCATAAGAGAGAGGTTTCACTCTCATTTCATATTATCGAATCTAAACTTATTTTGTTTTTTAATGCAAATTATATTTAATACAAAGATAAATAACAATAAAAATTAAAAGTCAAAACTAAAAATATAAATAAATAAATACGAACCAAAAAAAATCTATCCCAAATGAATTGAAAAAAAATAAAAGGATTGAAACTAAAACAAAAAACTAAAAAAATAAGAACCGAATTACAATATATATTAAAACCAAGAATTTTTTTTTCTCGTTGCGGCGGAGCGCAGGCCAATTACTGGAACCTAATCTTAGTTGACGTGCACCATGTGATGGCATCTTTATTGCCAAAAAAAAAAAGAGAAAAAAAAGACAGAACTGATGAGGACTAGTTAGTTAGGCTTGAAACTACAGGGTCGATGTTCTCATTTTAGAAGACTGAAGAGACTAGTGTGTAATTTATTATGTAAGAACGCATGTAAGGAAGGAAAAAAATAAAAAAAATAAAAAGAAAGAAAGGGAAGGGTGCCTGGGTTTGGATTGTTGGTTGGTTGGTTTTTATTCTTCCTTGAGTTTTTGTGGAGAGGAGGACACTACGCCCACTTTTTCTCTCTTTCTCTTCCTCTCTCTAAAAAAATAAATTAAGAAAGGAAAAAAGAAAACAAATAAGCATACTCTCTCTCTCTCTCTCTCTAGAATACTCTCCCCTTCGCTAAAACAAACACAAATTCTTGGTTCTTTTGGAGGGTTTGATAGAGTGAGCTTTTGTGTATTTGTTTGAATGGGAATTCCGGCAAAGAATGGTAAAGTGTCAGTTTCGTAACATAGAGAACGATCAGACTAAGAAATGGATTTTGATGCCGGAATTCCGATGTCTCGTGGTGGTGGTGGTCTACCAGTTGTAACCGAGGGAACTTCTATGTCACAGTCTTTAAGCGAAGGTTCTCGTGTTCTTTCTTTTCTTCCTCTCTTTTTTTAAATAATAAAGATTTTTAAAAAATATATCAGGAATTAGTTTGTGGTATTTCATTAAGAATAAAATTCATGCAGAAAAGAGGAGAGAAGAAAAAAAATGCAATTCACGTGCTGCTTGCCTTGGGGTGCTAGTTGGGAATTTTCTGTTTTACCCTTTGTCTGACGTAAATTTTGCTTGATCGTGTCTGAATTTGTTCAATTTCCAACTTGTTTCTGCATTAAAACATAGGTTTCGGGTTTTTTTCTTCTATTTGTTTTGAATCTTGAAGGTACTAAGAAATTCTGGTTTTGTCGGTGCTTTTACTCTGTTTGGTTAAACGGTCAGAATTTTTGCCTGTTTTAATCACTGCAACTTTATATTTTTTTTTAATTTTTTTGCATGTAATGAATGACAATAATTTCAACTGTCTAAGACTCTAACAAGTGTGTTTTTCTTTATTATGCAAAATCCCAAGTATTTATCCTTCACTGAAAACTTTTCTCAATTTTTGGAGCCTTTACTTTGTAATTGAAGCAACTCTACATATACAAACAGGAGAAACAGAATTTTAGAGATTTTGGAGAAAATGACTGTTGGGAAATCATTCTCCGTTTCTCTTTGATGAAATTTCTCATAGATGTTTGAACTCAGCTATCCAGTTTCATTTGCAGATGCAATGTGGCAAATGAACCTGAGATCGAGTGAAACAATGGATGCTGGGCCGTATCCTGTGCGTCCTGGAGAGCCAGATTGTTCTTATTATATAAGAACAGGCCTCTGTAGATTTGGGGCTACATGCCGATTTAATCACCCCCCTAATCGGAAGCTGGTATGAGCTGCAGTGTTCTTGGAATGCAAACACTACTGTAATTTTACTACATTTTCAATTGGATTCTTAGCTTGGATCAATGAAGGCAATTGAACTGAGCACCCGAGTCTTTGCAGATTTTGATTTCTGGCTTATTTGTAGAAATATTATAGAATTATTACATAAGCTGCTATTTGGTTGGTTACAATTAGCATTAACTAGTATATATACTTAACTGTGCGTATATACCTGATTTCATTGGTTCTATCACCAAATAATATTTCTGAATGTAGTCTGCTTCTAAAAGCTAGTTTAGTGATAAGTTCAAGCAAAATGCATGGAACTCCTCTATTAGGGAAGTATAGTCAACATCCCGAAGAAAGTTTTCTGAATTGTCATTTTTCCTTAGGGGTGTATCTGTTTCAGTCCATCACACATCAACACACCTAGCTGTGCATGTGTTTCTTTATCTGATTGAATGCAGACATCCAGTAATGAATGGTTGGATATGGGTGGAGGGATTTTTGGTATTGACAATTGTTTTCCCATATGCATATATTGGTGAGAATGTAAATGGTGATCTGCATGGAGATGCACAATCACAATGCATGTTTTGGCATGCTCATTTTCACTTAGCATTTTTTATATCTATGTTTCCTTGTTAGACAAAAAAAAAATAAAAAAAATCACATACGATTGATATTTTGAACTAAGATCTGTTGAGTTCCAGGCAATTGCAGCAGCCAGGATGAAGGGGGAATTTCCAGAAAGAATAGGACAACCAGAATGTCAGGTATGTTCTGCCTCAACTGTTCCTTAGCTTGTTTTATGTATTCATTTTCAAATTTACCATATTCAAGAACTGTCACTTATTTTACCATGAGGAATTAATATCAGAAAGTTGTATTTTTTCCTGTCTATATTGCAAAGGAAAAGGGAATTGATCTGAACCCTACCATTGTATCAGTGGGGTCTCAGTGGAAAACTACTATTTAGTATTCTTTAGTTCTCTCTTCATAAAAACTAGCTGTCTGGTAGAGCTTATTCAATATAGTAATCACAATACTCATCATAATTGCAAAAGTGAGAGACCGGGCCAAACGAGTTTGACTTTGCCTTTTTGTTTGACGTAACTTTCATCGGTTCACTTTACTCTGATATGAATGTTTTGAAGCAATTCTTCAGGTGTAGCCCCCATACCCTCCTCACATCTTCAATAAATGAGGACATCGAATTGCTTTTATGCTGCTTTTCATGTTTATTTGGTAAAACCTGTATTTTGTTTTAAGGATTAGAATTTCCATAACCCCTTGAGAGATGCTATTTATCGCACATGGATATTTAACTTCTCTTTTGTGCAGTTCTAAATTCTTCTGCTGTGTACATTTGTTAAATAGAGCTGGTTTACCTAACCTGTGCTGTTGTCTGAAATCCTCTGTTTTGTAGTTGTTTGGGTTGTGTCTTGGAGAATTGTTTTGTCAAGTTTGGGATTTCAAAGTGTATTTGTAGGAAGCTTAATTCTTTGACTGTTTACAGTGTAATAGTTGTGTCAAATCTACATATGAATGTACGTATTCTAGTTGATTTTTAAGCTCTCTCTTACTAATGTCCTGGCTGGGTCCTTTTCAAACTCTTGACCAATCGGCCACACAGATCTTATCCTACCATGCAAGACTTTTTAGTGACATGTTTTTCCTTAATAAATTATCTGGAAAGATATGGTTAGTTGAAGTTTTATGTCTTTTGGAAGGTTTAAAAACTTTTATTTCTTGTAATTCTTGTTTGCAAAACTAATTGTGTACTTCAATTGCTCTCCAGTACTATTTGAAGACAGGAACCTGCAAGTTTGGGGCCACGTGCAAGTTTCATCACCCTAGAGACAAGGCTGGGATATCTGGAAGAGTGTCATTAAATATTTTGGGCTATCCACTCCAACCGGTATGGGTCTTCTACTTTTTAACATAATTAAATAAGTGTATTTTTTTTTGCTACATTATATATTTGATTGATCTTCTATCTCCATTTGTATTCACTCTTGTTGATGATTCTCTGAGTAGAACTGTTTGTAAGGGCATAAAGAGGAATCTTGTGAAGTCTTTGCATGCTGGCATTTGTACTACTTTGGCATTTCATTAGCAGTTTTCAATTCTCACTACCATTTTCCTGTATGATCATTCCGATGGTTTCTTGAATATGTTTTCCCTCCCACAAATCATTGAGAAAGTTTCTAGAGTGAATAACACATGCAAAAAATGTTTAATAGGCATTCACTTATTGCTAGTGTCTTATCTGCTTGACGTGTCATTTGAAGATGGCGTTTAGATCATTTAAGGGGTCCTCCGCATCTTTGTTTTTTTTATTTTATGTTTGAAGAGGTCCTTGAACCATTGGATGAGTGGAAATAGAAACTTTTCATTTAAGAAGTGACATTGCACTCAATCAAAAACTTGTTTTTCTAGCATTGTTGCTTATTACTTTTCCTAAGAAATCCTATCTTTTCATTTAAGAAATTGATGATGGATTTCTGTGTTCAAATGTTAAGGTGCCAAAAGAGTTTATGGGATAAATAGGGGCACTACTACCATGTTGGGGGTCATTTTAGCTTTCAGGAATGTTCATTTGGTGAAGAAATGGTTTGGCGTGAGGAGTTTTGAAGTAAATATGTCCTCCAGCAGAATGGCTGGCTTCCAGGATTAGAAATAATAATGTCATTCAAGCTCATTTTTGTTCCATCTTGAATAACATGTGATGTGAAAGATGACCTGGTATTTGGTTCTGAAAGGTTTGTAGGGAGGATTGTTTTTCTGTAGCCATTCCATATCTTTATTGTAGTTCCAGTCCTCACCCTACTCCTATTTACAGTGCTCATGTTTTGGAGGATTTTAACCTTTGATTTTCACTGATATTAAATGGGAGGTTTTGGTCTTTGAATGGCTTGCAAATTAGTAAAACTTCTTTTGTTGCTCATCATGTTCGTTTCATGAATCCTTGTCTTTAGCCAGTCAAATTTGGAAAGTTTGATACTCTCTATGATCAATGTACTTGGGCCAGAGTTATTTTTCCTAGGAGCTTTAGAGGAATTTCTAGCTAACATTTAGAGAGGATGGAGTGGTGTTTTTTGTTAACGCCTTTTATTGTTGTGGAGAATCCCTTTTAATCATAATGTATTTTGTGTTCTTTTCTTTATGAATAAAACTATTTTTTAAACAAACAAACAATCAATTATGATAACATTTTGACATTTTAGTCTAATATCTTCATGTTTGTTTGCTTTATAGCCTCTTTTTTTATTTATTTATTTTTTTACACTTTTTTGGGCATAGAAAGATAGGAATTGCATTTTGTCGTTTTATGTCCTGAAGAAGCTAGGGCACATGCATTACCGTATAGACATTCAATAATTATTATGTAGCATATGATGAGAAGTGCAAAATTTTGACCAAATTATCTTGATACAATTTTGACATAAATTATTCCAGACCACTCAATAGGGGTCGGCAGTGTGAAAACAAAAGTGAGGTAAATTGGAAGCTAATTGCAAGAAACTAAGTTAAGTAAGAATCCATAGATCTGCAGAGAAGAGCAAGAGAAATGTTTAGGAGAGCGTGGTGGACTCTTAGATGTCAATTTTCTTGTACTTACTTTCAAGACTTCCACATTTACTAATTTCCGTACTCCATCCATTAGTCTTTATAATTTTGCACTATCTATGTCCAAGGGCTTTCTTGGAATGAACGGGACATATTTCATGTTGAAAACTATTTGAGGGTTCCTTTTACTAAGATTAAAGATTTGGCTTGTTTTAAGTTTCTACTATTCAAATGTGCAATGCTTCTGGTGGAATAAATAATGTCTTTGTTCATTTGTGGTATGTGTTTGCCTTGCAAATCTCCTGTCTCTCCTCTTCTATATTGTGTGCGTGGATGAGTTCCATTTTTCCCCTTCATTTCTCTTTTCTTTTATTTCCTGCAGAATGAGATCGAGTGTGCTTATTACTTAAGAACAGGACAGTGCAAGTTTGGTAGCACTTGTAAATTTCACCATCCTCAGCCAACAAATATGATGGTTCCACTGCGTGGCTCTCCTATTTACCCTACTGTCAGCTCTCCAACTACCCCTGGTCAACAATCCTATCCAGGAGGACTTGCAACAACCTGGTCAAGGGCATCTTTTATTACTAGCCCACGCTGGCAAGCTCCTTCAAGCTATACACCTTTAATTCTACCTCAGGGAGTTGTATCAGTCCCTGGATGGAATGCATACAGTGTAAGCTGCTCTTTATCTTTTGTCAGAGAATGCATTTAAGAACAGTTTTTGGGTAAAATTGGAGGCTATTGAGCTTAGAACACACAATGAAGCTACTCCCTTAATCTCTCTAATCCCTGACATGGACTGATTTTTATCCTAGGTCACTTGGTATGCTACCCAATGATTTTGCCTGGATAAAATTTTTGCCTCCCCCTTTAATATTATGGTAAATTTGGTCTTTCTTGAAAAAGATTTCTATTTGATGCATAAAATTTTCTTTCTATCCCTAAAGATCTTTCCGAAACATATTTTAGCCCCTCAAGGATGCAAAGTTTTTTTCTTCCTTAAGAAGATTATAGTTTCATCCTTAAGAAGGGAAGTTTTGTTTCCTCCATCCCTAAAAGAGATGTTTCTTAACATGTTGAAGTGCTTTTTTCTACTACCCAAGAACAACAACAACAACAACAACAAAGCCTCAATCCCAAACTGGTTGGGATTGGCTTGCATCATTTCACTTGATCATTAACCAATCCACCTCATGTCTTTTGCATGTGTCAAAAAGGTCCTTCAGTCATGGTATTTAGTTTTTGACATTACTCAGGTTGCACATTGATTTCTTTTTGGTACTTAATTTTCTTTTCCTTTCCTTTTCATACATTAAAATTTATTCAACTCTTTGTACAAGTTGCTAGTGGTATATAAATAGTTATTGGAAGCTTTGCTTCCAATTATGATTGGAATAATGTTTTGGTAGCCTTATACAGATATTTTCTTTGTTCTGCTGAAAATTCTGGTAATTTTATACTCTGGGTCAAAATGCCATTCAACCTTTTGCATGTAAGAATCGGCTTCCCCCTTAGTTTGCACTAGGGGATGAGTCTGGAGCTGAAGCTTAGTCAAAGTTGATTGGAGTTGCCTGGTGATGATGGCTGGATGGCTACTGATTGTGGTGATGGAGTGACTGCTTATTTGGGGTAAAAGGTACTGGTGTTTGTTTTGGGGTGATGGTGATCTTGGACTTGGAGGTGGGAGTTTTTGGTAATTTTAATGATAGATGTTATGACAGAGTTGCTGAAAACTATAGGAAAGTTAACTGAGTGAAATTTTATTATTTCATGTGCACCAAGCTCACTGTAGTCCCTGAAAGTTATTATATTTTTCACACCCTGTAATATTCTAATTGGCCCCTCCTAAAAGTGTCAAGATTTCCAAAGAATAAAATGGAAAAGTTAATGTTTCCAAAAGTGTGACCAATCTTTTAGCTAATGCATTTGAACCAAGCTTCCTCTGAAAATTTTGGCACCTGTGTGTGGAGTTGAAACAAGGCCTGCAAATACACCATCTTGATCTCTAAGGTTGGTTGTGTGCAATACATTTCCAGATGTTTTTAATTTTATTTTGGACTGCTCCAATGATGAATGCATTGGTGGTAGGTTCTGACATCTGCATTTATGATTGCATCAAAGGCATAATGAATTTTTCTCATGCTCTTTTGTTTTGCAGTTGATATGTAAGCTTTCTGCATGCATTAGTTGAGTATCAAGAAATGTGACATGCTTGTTGGCCAATTTTCCAGGGCCAGCTTGGGTCGGTATCATCTCCAGAGAGTCAGCAACAAACAGGAAACAGTCAGATATATGGAAACTTACGCCAGAGTGAATCAGTTAATGCAGGATCTCAAGGGGCATTTTCTCCATACCGTTCTGGCTCTGCCCCCTTGGGATTATATGCCTTGCAAAGAGAGAGTGTTTTTCCTGAGAGACTTGGTCAGCCTGAATGCCAGTTTTACATGAAGACCGGAGACTGTAAGTTTGGTGCAGTTTGTAGATTCCATCATCCAAGGGAGAGACTAATTCCTGCTCCAGACTGTGTCTTGAGTCCAATAGGGCTGCCTTTACGTCCAGTGAGTTCAGTTTTCATACTCCCTTTTTTCTTACCATCTAATTATCCCCATTTAGTTTATGTGAAGTGCTTTCCCCAAAACCTGAGCTTAGGAGGAAAAACTGAGTTTCAAAATCTTGGCTCTTGGTAGTCACACTTAAAAAAGATTGCCTCAATTGCAAAACAAAATTGCTTCCTAGTACTCGAAGTCGAAAAAAGACCGAGATTTCTATATAAGAAAATAATTGTAATAATACATAGAAAAAGAAACATAGGTATAACCAAGATTGTCAAAATCGTTTTTTTGACACGACACGAAAAATATAATGTAAAATCAGATTGTAAAATCGTACGTAAATCTTTTTAACAATATATTGATAATTTTGGTCAATAAATTAAATTAAAATCTGATAAAGAGAGTTAACAATATTATAATCAAGTAGTGATCTAAATAAATAATAAAGATAGATAGTATAAATTAAGAAATCAATGATATGAAAAAATAAAATATCTCAATAAATTTTTTCAATATAGACAAACCACTAAATGGTAGGAAGTACACAAGAACTTGATAATATCTTGGTTGTTCTCATCATAACAAGTCCTAATGGACCTCTTTTAGGTTGCAAGTTAATAAGTCTAAACTAATAATTAATTAAAATAAGTCTAATAATTAAAATAAACTACTAAACAATGTTTAATGTGCCAGAAAAAAATCAAATTAGAAATAATTATTCAACATTAAATAAATATGATAATAAAAACAAAGTCTTCAATCAAAAAATTTTTTCCATGTTGTCCGACCTCTAATTTTCACAAATTCCTGGTAGATTTTAGTCATGATTTCAAACACATAGTTGTCTCACGTATGAATAAATTACTAAGCTTATCATATATATATATATATATATTTGTAAATATTAAGATATCTAGTTTCCATCCTATCTATAATCGCAACAAAATTCCATTTGTAACTCCAAATGTGTCCAAAATAATATCCGGATGTTTAGTTTGACAAATTTGACAAGATTCATCTGGTAACTTTGATTCTCTGAAATAATATGTTTCTGAACTCTGTTTAATCTAACAATTTACCAAAATATATTTTCATCTATCTAATATATAGTTTGAAAGATATATTTGATCTCACAAAATTGGTTAACAAATATTTGAAGACCAAATTCAAAACTAACTTGGTTCATATCACAAATTTAGTAAACTCGTAAAATCGGATCGATTTTACTGATTTTGTACTAGTCAAGTTTGATTTTACTAGTTTTCGAGTTTTTATCCAATTTAGCACGTAAATACATGTTGATTTGTAAAATCATAATACATCTGCAAATTACAGCTTACATTACTCATGATTTTGAAAAGTTTGGCTATAACATTACAGCTTTTCGAGCAAACCTGGAAATTACCAAAATACATCTGCATTCTGTAATTTAAATAAAAACATGTTAATTTATTTTTCTGTTGCATGCACTTAAAAAACAAATGGTAGCAAATCAAATTGTTTTATCAAAATGGAATTTTTACTCCCACTCAATATGTAAACAATATGATTGAAATCGCACTTCTGCTCAACCTACAAATAGGGTCTCCAATAAAAACACCAAAATGTAGGACAATAATGATGAAGTAGTGACGCCCTCTAGGTGCTGTCAAGAGAAATGAAGTGTCAAAAATCAGCTAAACGCATTTAAAAAAAGAAAGAAAGAACGAAAGGAAACATATACCACCATATAAGATCAATTTTGCCCACACAAATAAATGACAGAAGTTAAAAGTTTTTTCTTTGTAGTGGTTGGAGATGATAGAATTGAAAGTTTTAAAAGCACCTAGGATGGGGGTTGAAAGAGGGGGATTGAATTAGAAGCTTTGATAGCTTAAATTTTTTAATTCTTTAACACTTCAAAATGCCTAACCAAAGATTGTTATTGAATAACAATTCAAGATTTTTTTTTGCTTGTGAGACCTTACCGATACACTATTTTTTTAACAGGTTCAAGATTTAAAAAACCCTCCACTCATTTTTTTTCAAGGATCACGATCTTAACTTTTCAAAGATTGTCACACATCACAATAAAAAGAAGATTACAATTAGTTAAATTAAAGTCTTCATAAAAGGTAATCTAGCTGAAGAATGTGAAATAAATGATTGATGCAAATAAAGTTCAAAGCTTTAAAAGAATTATGAAAGTGGTGAAAGCTTTTTAGATTAAAGAGTTGGCTGGCTAGCATTGAGGGTATCTGCACAAGTAGTATTTATTGGCAAAAATGGTATTCTTAGTTGTTACTCACAAATCAGAATTTAGGTATTTGATCAGAGCTTTTTGTAAAAATAAAGAGTTCATTATGATAAGAGTCTTAAGTCAAATAAGTTAAGTACTGAGTGTAAGACAAGCTCATTCTTTGTTTTGAGTTCTTTTGAGTTTTGAGTGTTCAACTCATCAAAATCACTAAATTATTTTCATCATCAAAATTATCAAAACCATCGGTATAAGACTGTTTTGTATTAAGAATAAGACTGTTCTGTATTAAGAGGTGTACCTGCATGTAGAAGTGCAAGGATGAAGTCTGTTTATACATGCAAATACATATATCAAGTTTGTTTTCTGCTCAAGCATGCTTGTTAGATCTGTGCTTCGATTCTGATATTTTACCTTTTAATTCCTGTGGAAGCTGATGTTTTTGTTCATGACAGGGAGAACCCTCAT
Organism: Salix viminalis; assembly: GCA_029228465.1. Lineage (NCBI taxonomy): Eukaryota > Viridiplantae > Streptophyta > Magnoliopsida > Malpighiales > Salicaceae > Salix > Salix viminalis. The sequence continues at coordinate 6,551,232 of CM055438.1, read as the reverse complement.
GCATCTTCTACTCTCGTTACGGCATCTGCAAGTTTGGCCCAAGTTGCAAGTTTGACCACCCCATGGGAATTTTCACATACAATCTCACAGCATCGTCTTCAGGTGATGCCCCAGTTCGCCGGTTACTGGGATCCTCATCAGGATCTGCCGGATTAACTTTATCATCAGAAGGGCTTGTTGAAGCAGGCGCGACGAAGCCAAGGCGACTTTCACTATCAGAGCCTAGACAAATGCCCCCAGGTGATGATAATATTGACACTGGGGGGTTGAATGACGCCCGTCGCCCCAATATATCGTCCCAGAGTTTATGCCAAGTTTCTGTAAATTCATTTCCCATTGCAGGAGATGTACAGAGTTTATGCCGAGTTGCTAATGCAACTCAGCTGAGGGACTTGGACTACGAATTTCATATTGCCGCGTTGTATAAAAATATGTAAAATATTGTCACATTTGGTAAAATCCAATGTGAACATCTCATCTGTCTCAGATTCCCAATTTCTGATTCTTTGTTGTTCAGTTTCCCTTCAGTTTGTTATATAAAGCGTTTATTTTGCACTTACAAATTACAATGTGTTTTAGTCACTTTTTTTTTGTTTTGTTTTCAGTAATGTAAAAGTTTGCCAAAGATTCAAGAACATCCACGGAATCCCTGACCCCCCCCCCCCCCCCCAAAAAAAAAGGCATAAATTGTTTTTGCACCTTTGAAAAAATAGCCGAACTAGCAGTGTTCAAAAGCAATTTTTTTGATTTTTAAAAAGCGTAAATGTTTGCACTCAAGTTTCTGCACAATTAATATAAAAAACAAGACTAAAAAGACAATGGGCCTATTGATAATTTTTCATTTTCTACACCTGTCAAAAAAACACTGCTTCCAAGACAGAAAAAACAGAAAAATCACTTGACTAATTTTTATTCATAAACAACACAAAAATGAGAAAATTCCATTATTATTATATATATATATAAACATCCTCACTAATAGACAAATGAAAGCAATCCTTAATGGTGTGTTTGACATTGCGGTTGCTATTGTGGTTTAAGCAAATCAGTTTAATGAAAAACATTTTTAGCTGCGTTTCATAATTGAAATTGAAGTGTTTGGTTAAAACTGTGGTTAAGTTTGAGGTTTAATAAAAAACAATTTTATGTGTTTGGTTATCATGTTTTTTCTATTACTGTCAGCTTGTGAAAATTACTTTAAAGGACACACACACACACACACACACATATATATATATATATATATATATATATAAAATAATAAAATATAATTAATAATTCAAGTAAATTCGACATTTGTTTTTATTCTCCCATCAAACTACTTGCAATTTCATCACGAACTAAATCGATACGTGAATGCCTCTATGATCCCATGGTATTTAATCGAGGAACAACATCTGGTATCAATATCATTACAAACAATATCTGCAATCCAGTTGTAGAGATATGATTTCAAGGTCAAATCCAGTTGCAAGTTTCTGATTCATAATCAATCGAAAAACAACAGGTTTGTGGACTAAAACGAAGCCTTTTCCTTTCTCATGACTGGCCTCTATCTATACATTTTTTTAATTTTTTTAAATATATATATTTTTTAAAGCAAAATCGCTTTGGGCTCGACCCAACTACATGGGTCAGCCCAACCAAGTTGGGGTAAAATGCCCAACTCTGCTGAACTTGGGTTGGGCCGAGAGGAGGTCCAACCCAATTCCAGCATATATATTCAGAGTGAAACGATGCGTTGCATTGTTCACGTCTTCTTAAAACATAAACAATGTAGTGGGCTGTTCACGTGAACAGTAACGGTCGGTCGACGGTGATGAAAGACTCAATGTTTGATGCCGATGGGTAAAGGAGGTCGATGTGGTTCTTCCTGTGGTGGTGGCATCGAAAATGGTGGTTGAGAGAAGTGTTAGAAGGTTGTGTGTTGCTGCTGCTTCACGCTGGAATTGGGGGAGACGACTGCACTGCTGCAGAAGCTTTCAGTGAAGAGGAGAGGTTGAAGGAGGAGCTGCTATTGCTCGCTGGTGACTGTTGCTATTGTTGGAGGAGAGAGAGGTTACAACCATGACTGTTTCTAGTAAGAGAAACCTGCGACCGAGATAAAGAGAGTTGACGGTGGTACTGTCGGTGCCAAGGGTGGCAAGGTGGTCAGTGGCTATGCTACAAATGTTTTACGCACAACCATCATCTTCTTTCTCTTTGCATATATTTTTTCAAATGTAAGGAAAAGAGAAACGCAAGCAAAGACTCGGTCTAAAACGCAGCAAAAGCTCCAAAATCCTGCTTCTTGTAAATGGTGGTGCGACCGTGTTTTTGGTGAGTTCTATGGCCATTAAAATTACGGTAAAATGTTTACCAAATGGTTGCAAACTACGTTTTCCTTAAAACACACTTTGCACTGCAATACCAAACAACCACTAAAAAATAAAACTACAACTATGTATTTTGAATCACAAAGTTCCTAAAAATCATTGTGGGTGAAGTTTGCTGGTGGGACTACAAGTTCCATTATAGAAAAAAACAAGATCTATCTTAAAAACTCTAACTCTTGAAACAAAATAATCTTTAGAGTGTTACTGCATGTTGAGATGAGAGAGTTCTTTGGAGTTGTTGCTCGGTTAGTGTTATTGTTACTGTCTACTGCTAGCTAGAGGAATGGAGATTGAAGAAGAGAGTGAGAGGAAAAGAGAAAAAGATGGGTAATTGGTTGATTGTGACTACTATAAATGGGAATCCCTAAGTTTTCAACATATATATATATATATATACAAAATGTATTTTTTTCTCAAACTTAAAAGGTTTTTTTATTTAGTTTGGATAGGTATCCATAAGGTTTGAATACAACTGTCACCCATAAAAAAAGAAAAGGAAAAAAAGATTGAATCAATGAGACTTTGAATCCAATAATATTAAGAACGATCATCAATAGTGGCTAGAGTAGGCTACTCATGTTGTTCAAAGATGATGAGTTGTTCACTTGACTTTAAACAACTTAGTGATCCATTTTGGTCACTATTGATGAACTTATTCATGCCATTAGATTTATCTTGATGAGATCTTTCTAATGACACCAAAGTTCATCATTAGAGCTTCAATATATCTCTAAAGTCTCAATTTTTTTTCTTCTATCTCTCCTTTTCTCCTTTTTTTTGGAACTTGTGTCAGTCATTTACAATATTGCTATTTCCAACTTTAATTTTGACCAAAATATGTTATTTCTAAAATCTTATTGATTTATTCTAGTCTGTCTAAATATTTCTTAAATTGTATTCTATAGGAGAAATTTATGTATTGTTCAAAAGATGATGAGTTATTCACTTGACTTTAAAGAACTCAGTGACCCATTTTGGTCACTATTGATGACCTTATTCATGTCATTTGATTTATCTTGTTGAGATCTTTCTAATGACACCAAAATTCATCATTAGAGCTTCAATATATCTCTAAAGTCTTATTTTTTTTCTTCTATCTCTCTTCTCTCCTTTTTTTGGAACTTGTGTCAGTCATTTAAATAATTTCTTTACAATATTGCTATTTCCAACTCCAATTTTGACCAAAATATGTTATTTCCAAAATCTTATTGATCTATTCTAGTCTGTCTAAATATTTCTTAAAGTTTCTTATAAACTGCATTGTGTCTCCAAAAGTATCTATAACTCAAGATCTTGGATTTAGAAAACATTTGAGCATGTTTTCTAACCCTTTTTTTTTCATTTTTTCAGGAGCAGAACTTTCTAATATTAATATAATTATTTATCTCACATGAAATAATATTATTTATATTTTTAGGTTGGAATGATATTTTTAATGTGTTTAGTCTTAAAAATTAAACCATGAACAATATGATACACTAGCAATTGATTATTTTTCATAATAAAAATATTAGTTCTATCTTTAATTATTTTTATCTAATTATTAAAGGACTTCATAGCTAAAAAAATCATAATTGGTGTGATGATACTAATAAATTATAACAAGATCAATATTTGAAGCCTTAACTATTATATTATTTTTATTTGATGATAGGTGGGGACTTCACCTCCATGCGTCACAAATTAAGCATGTGTATGGACGGAGACAATGGAAGAAACCTAATTTGTTACTCTTTGATTGGGAGATTGAGCACATATAAACCCATGTTATCATATTTTGTTTAGTTTTATCATTGAACTTTCATTATATTCTTTTATTAGACTTTTATTCTCTATGTTAATAGTTTTATGAATTGACAAAAGTTACATAGTTGCAAACTTCTTTTCCTTTTCCATTCTCTATCTTCTTCTTCTTCTCCTTCTCCTTCTCCTATTTCTCTCTCTCTCTCTCTTCTTTTTCTTCTTCATTTTCTCTTTAAATCTACTTGTCCCATATCAGGTTGCGTGATCCAAATGTTTCATTGCAATTATTAAGCAATATAATTGATAAATCTCTCAACCTTCTTAACATTTTGATTCACTGAATTTTACTTCTCTGATTTCGCATTTGTTATTAACAATACTCTTGTGTATAGAAAATAATAGGAAAAACAATTATCATCTTGTATTTTTTTTGTTATTTTTTCATGCTTATTAACCCACCTTCTCATTAATATTTAACAACTAGTCATTTTTCTTTATTAATTGTTTGGCTTGTCAAAATTGGCAAAACATTGTGAGTTTTATTAAATTAACCAATCACACTTTAAAGGTCTAACAATATATATTTACAATTTTCCTAGTATATTTTATTCTTGATTGATCTCCACATTAAAAAAATAACTTTTACTATTGTTGGTTTGTTTTATGTATTGCTTGTACTTCTAATGTTTTCTTTCTTTCTTTTATTTTTATTACATGTTGTTTGACTTTGTTCAAGGTTCACTAGTTTCCATCTTTGGGAGGGTCGTATCTCATTTTTATCTAGTTTTTTTACAGACATGCTCTCATATTTTCCTGCCCTTTTAATGTCATTTTTTTTGCTTGCTTTAATGATGATTATTTGTCCTTTTTTTTCTTTCTAATTTTGCTTTGTTGTCTATTTATGTGATGTTATTGTTCAATTTGTATTTTTACTTATCCCCTTATAATTATTTTTTTTTACTTACTTGAGCCCGTTTTAAGAGTTTCTACAATGTTTTTATTTTATTTTATTTTGTTTTGCTAGCTTGGTTTGTGTTTCATTATGTGTTGCTTGGTGATTTGGTTACCAACCCTCCATTTACCCTAACCAAATATTCAACATAAATGCATAAATTCCAAATTGAATTTAAATAAACTTTCCAACTTTAATATAGGGTCTCTTATCCAAGGATAAAATAAGCCTTGTTTCTAAAAATAAAATGAAAAAAATTAGCTCCTCTTTCTCCCTCATTTGACCACCTAGAAATCTTTTTCTTTCACCTAAATCTTATTGATGCGACCATATTATTTGATAGTTTCATCCATATTTACTTAGTATTTTGCATATGTTTTGTATATTAAATGTCTTGATATTCTTTATTTTATGTTTTGAAGGCATTTTTGAAAGGAGGTAATTGGAGCTGATTGATAGATTTGACCTTCAGTCGATGTTTTGTACAAAGCAGAAGCTCTAGAGATCGAAATGAAGTGATTCTAGTCGAATTCAAAAGATAACATCCATAACTTTCTGGAGAGATAAGGCAAAATAAATAAAATAAGGAAGAGCATGGAAATCACACCCTTCAAAGTCAAATCTTGCAATCTGCCGATGTCGACCTTTGTCCATTCCAACTTCAATATCTGGAGCTACAGAAGTCTGATTGATGCAAACCCAATTGTTTTGGATTCAAGACTCAAATACTTATACACTCTACAAAGTTTAGCTCAAAAATATGTGTTATAAATGAGATATGAAGTTTACAAGGGACAACTAAATTCTGCCAACTTAAGGAAGGACTATATTGTAAAATAGATACTAGGGCTTCTAAGCATATATAGAGGAGGAGAGGAGCAAGGAAGTTTTGGCCAGCAGAAAAGAAAACACAAATCTTCCTCATCCAAACCCTAAATCATGTTTTCTTCCATCTTTTTATTTAGTTGTTCAATGAACATGCAAGGCTAGGCTCTTTTGCTTGGTTGTAAGGACACGAAAACCTTTAGATTTCAAGAACTGTTAGATCTATTTTTATCTCAATTTTTCAGTTAATATGATGAATATGTTTATTCTCCTATGCTTATTTTTCATATGATTGTTTATTTAATTGCCAAGAGCGGACTCAAAGTTATTATTGTAGACAATCTATTGCTAAGTTTGATATCAAAACCGGAGTTGTGATATATGAAACTTGTGAAGCAACTAAGTTAATAATTGTAGCGGATCTACATTATTAATCTTAGGGAGAACATTCAATCGAACTAAACATATATTGCGGACAATTATGTTTCTTAATTGATCAATTTATCAAGTTTTAAATGCTGCCATTGAATCAAATTACTAGTGCAGACACTGTGGTTGTTTGATGGTAAGGGTAAATTATACGGCGGATCCGTTAACGAACCAATTTTAAGAAGAGATAAATATTCAGAATATAAATTGATGTGTCATTTCCATAATCAGTTTCTGATTTCTGTAGGTGGATGTTGATTTATGACCAAGGTTTGCTTTATTAATAAATTTTAGTATTATATAATTTTCAGCTTAGTTTGCTTTAGCCTAGCCTAGACAACCCCCAACCCCCCCAATTGCATAACATAGCACGAAAATATGAACTAAATCGTCCTCGTGGGATCGACCCCTTGCTTGCTCTATACTATTTTGTTTGATTTGTTTTAAGCTAGGGTAATTAATTTGTGCGACCTCGACATCGTAACACTTACCTTTAAATTTTCTCCTTAGATTAAGTCTCCCTCTCTATATAATTAAGTCTAGCATAATCTTATCTAATCTCAGTATTCGTCACTCAATTTTGATGGAAAGATCATGAAAACTCATTCCCTCTTTCTTTCCCTTTGTTGAAGTAGAGAAAAAAGGGTGTTTATATCTTTTTTATTTTACTTATTTGTAAACTTGAACCCATTTACTTGATTGTTTTAGTTTGAACTCACATTTGTTTTCTTTTATAATTTGAGCTATACTTTTCCTTTATAATTCCACCCTTTGAATTTGAGTTTAGTTTCTTTTTCTTAATCCAACCCATATTTCTGGGTTAATTTATCTATTTTGAAATATCTTGACCAAAAGAATTTATACCTTGAAATTTATGATTCCTAATTTATTTAAATCAATACATTTATTCTTTTATTTCCATTTATGTTGTATATAGATGTTTATTTTCCTAGGGCTTACATTTAGAGTCATGTTTTGACTCTTTGTTTGAAATATACCTTGTGAGGATCATTTAGGAAGTTACAAATCTAGGTACCCACCTCAACGATGGGGTCGTGTCCACATTCCTAAAGGTAAAACATTTTTATATTATAATCTAAAAATGCTTCAAGGCTAACTGTTGGAAAGTTTAACTAGAAGCTTTACCAGATAGGCAATTCTACTATACCTTTTCTCAAATAAAATCTCATCCATATATCCCAAGACTGACATAAGCCTTTTTATATTATCTATAGAGCAATGTTCTATGGTCATGTGCTAGAGTTCAAAAACCTTATCCCTTGGGAAATCCTCTTTAACTAATTCCATCCACATATCTCAAATCTTTGATGTTTTCTTGTACTTTGAAAAGTTATAGAGTCATGGCCTAAGCTCATAAAACCTTGTAGAGTTCATGTTTTGATTAGGTTTTCTCTAATAAAAAAAATGAATTATTAAGATGGCCATACCTTAGACATATGTTTTAAAAAAAGAAAATACTAGGGAAAAAGTAGGCAGAAGAAAGGTTTTCTGGCTTAGGGAGGTGTCTACTACCATTGTTGGCTTGCCATGAAAATGGTATAGAAGTTAATGGATTTTTTTTGTCTCATGATGTTGGGATGACCTGGCTGGCGTTGTCACTATTGGGAGGAAAAGATGATTGATATGGCTAAGAAAAAACCCCTAATCATGGCTTAGAAGGCTAATGGGGTTGAGACAAAGATGAAACTACTATCAAAACTAAAATGAGGAGTACAATAGAGGCCATGATGGTATGAAGAGAAGTACAATGGATGAAACCTACACCCCTAATTTTTAGGGAAATGTTTGCTATTATAATTGGTGAGACTAATACTATTGTTATGGAGAAGGGAAGTTAACTATAGAAGGTGTAGCTTCTTGGAGTTGCTGGACAATGGAGAAGATGATGGTCTTCTTGCTAATGAAAGTTGAGCTATCATGGGTGTTGTTGGAAGTTATTGTAAATGGGTTATCATAGTGGGGTCTAGGTTTAGTGGTTGTGGGTTGCTAGTAAAAGACGTGTAAAAGATTTTTTGAAAAAAACTTTGGTGCAAGAGCATACTTTTGCTAACTCTTCCTCCTTTTCCCATTGATTTCACCACTATTTCTAGGAGATGAAAGAGAGATATGAGGTATTTGTCTAACTTAAATCTTGCCCTTTGATTCGAATTGAAATGATTCCAATTGTTGTCCAAAAGTCACCATCACAAGCTGCGAAGGCAGATCAAGCAACTATCTTTAGGGTGATGTCGCAGTGGTTATAGAGGCAACCATCCAATAAGAATCATACTGTGGCATAGTACAATGTTGGGCCTTGAAATCGATACCTTGTTTGTCCTATTTATTGGAGAGACTAGACATTAAATGCCTTTGAAAAGTAACAACTTAGCAACTTTTCAAGAAAGAAAGTTAAATATGATGAATAGTGGTAGATTATACATTGCATGACATATAATCTTTTGTACCAAAACAACATTGTTTCCTTCCAAAACACATTGTTTTGGTAAAAACACATTGTTTTGGTAAAAACAACACCAAAACTCATTATTTCATTTTCAATGAAATGATGTTGTTTTGGTTAATTTTTGTTTAAAATTCTCCTTTTTCAATTTCAACCTGCAGTCTTCCAATTTATTGAATTAAGTTCTCAATTGAAATTGAATTTTGATTATAAGAATGAACTCAATTTCACCCATTTTAAATCTTAAAATGACCCTATAAGTTTAGTGCATTTTTAACTTGGTCCTTGGTCTTGGATATTGTCAATTTCATCTTTGATTAACCTTCAAATTTATAATTTCTTCACTTTCATCCTTGATTTCACCCAATTGAGTTACAAAATTCACATGCCTTTTTCCAAAAGGTTCATGGTATTGAACTTCTTTAATTTGACCCATAATCAACCTAAAACTTTGATTTTCTTGCAATTTGACCCTAATTTTATGTAATCCAATTTGGAAAAACAATATTCAATCCTTTAAAATTTTGATCTTTTTAATTATGCCCATATTAAGCTTTCAAACTTAATATTTCACCAATTAAGTCAAAATAAAATTTATTTGACCCTTTAAAAGCCTAATTAAGTCCTTGCACTTAATTGATTATTTTAATCTGATCTAGATTAATTATATAATTTAATTAAACCTTTAATTGGATCCATGATTAAATCAAATTGGTCCATTAAAAATATAATTAAGTTCCTAGACTTAGTTTTTATGCAAATTTGTTCAATAATTATTTAATTTGAACTTGAATCTGTATTATCTCTTTAGTCTTGGGTACAATGGGGTATAATTGGGCTATTAATTTTCTCCAAAATTATAGCTTATTTCCTTAATGTATTTGAAACCTTTCTCAACTTGTCCTTGCCAAGTTGGATTATGACATTTATTATTACTAATAAAAAACATTTTAAAGGAAACCCGCAAATTTGATTATGACATTTATTATTATTTAAATCACTTCATAAAATATAAGTTGCCATTAAACGAATTTTCTTCTAAGAGATCTATGATGATTATTAAAAAAAAAGTGAAAATAAAAAAGGGTTATTACCAAATACCAAATAGAGAATAAATGAACTAATAGTCTATAAGCTACATGTATTTCCAAAAGAAAAACGGAAGAAATAAAGACAAACAACTGCTGCAAAATATCTGCACCTTGCCAACTTCTCCCTCTCTTGTAGGAATTTATCAATCTTGTTAAGGAACTATCTCACCTAAAATTTTATACTTTTAGCCGAGACTCCAAAATATAATTTATATTATTCTCTAACACATCCCCTCGAAGTGAAAGCCCTTTGGACTTGAAACTTGCATCGACCCACATTACCTTGTGCTTGATTTTTATCAAATAGAATGGGGATGGTGAGATTTGAACTCGTGACCGCTGGGTCAACAAAGCTCTGATACCATATTAAGAAACCATCTCACCTAAAAACTCAAGGTTTTTAAGTGAGGTCCCAGAATATAATTTATATTATCCTGTAACAAATCTATTCCGATTTGTCAAAAATTAATGCGATTGCACGATAAGCATGGAGAGAATATAATTCTTATAAGAATATTATCAAGAAGTAGTGACTACATAAATATCAAAGAAATTGAGTTCCAAGTCTTAAAACTTAAGAACAAAACTGTCCCTATATTCCCCCTTGAAGTTATTTTAAAAATCCATCGACGGGTCAAGGTACGAACTCTAAAATTGCATAGTAAGCGATTAACACTGGAAGTGATGCCAGCATACCGAAGATCACACTGCAAAAAACAAAAAAAGGAATCAAATTATCATAAGTTTTGCGATTAAGACGGGGTCATGCCTATACTCTTTTTTGCTTTGGTATTAATGGAGGTTAGACAATTATACGGTGTGAAAAATAGAAAATATAAAAAAGGGTGGAAAATGAATAGATGAACTTACGCTGTGCTTAGCACCTCTGCATGCAATCCGTATTCCTTAGCAAAGATGAAGGATGTGATTGATTGTGGCAATGCTGCCTGCAAAATGGAAGCGAGTGAATCAGCTTTTTTTGTTATTTTTTTTTTAATTTTCAATTGTATGAGGACTGATTCAGATATTATTTTTCTTTTCTTTGATTGAAAAATATGTACTAAATCATTTCCATTATAATTTTGAATCAAATCGGGGACGTGACTGAATGTTTTACCTGAATGATAGCAACTCGTAAAACGTCACCGCGCAAACCCACAGCGATAGAGCCAATAGCCATAGCTGCGGGTCCAGCGATAAACCTTAAAATCATCCCAATAAAGGTTAGACTTGCACCGCAGGCAATCACTTTTTCCTGCAACGCCATGAAGATCCCTGCATGTATGTATGCCAGTTTCCCACTTGGATTCAATGAAGTATAATAATAATAATAATAATAATAATGGATGTAATAATAATGGATGTAATAATAAGTGATCATATATATATATATATATATATATATATATATAGGCAGTGAAAAGGCTCCCACAAGGGTTAGTAATTAATTAGTATGCTATATATGTTAGAGTATAATATATTCATATTCTGGGGCCTCACTTACAAGCTTAAGCTTTTAGGTGAGATGATTCCTTAACATGGTATCAGAGCCTTGTTGACCCAGCGGTCACGAGTTCGAATCTCACCACCCCCATTCTATTTGATAAAAACTAAGCACAAGGTGATGTGGGCCTGTGCAAGTTTCAAGCCCAAAGGACTTTCACTTGAGGGGGTGTGTTAGAGTATAATATAATCATATTCTGGAGCCTCACTTACAAGTTTAAGCTTTTAGGTGAGATGGTTCCTTAACAATATATATATATATATATATATATATATATATATATAGCAAATTAACTAGAAATGAATGAATTGCTCACCCATGCTAAACATGGCAGTGCCCGTGCCAGCTTTCGACATGATCAGTATAGATCCTTCCATGATGCTGGGCATCTCAAAATGCCACCTAAGATTATTCATAAGAGAAAAACATAGTTTTAAATAAATAAATCAGGAGATTTTTCTTACTAAAACTGAGAAACTTACTTGTACAAACCTATTGGATATGAAAGCCCAAACAAGCCCAATAATACAGGCGTAAGAATTAGGATTCATGGCCAGTTTCACCCACACCGTCTTCATCAAACACCAGAAGGCAGGTCTAGAGCTTCCGGTACTGTTATCTGCGCCTCCCTCTAAATCCTGGTCAGAGTTGCTCGATGGAAAACCAAGCCCTGTTCGCCGGAGTTCTAGCACGAGCAGCAGCAATGTGAGCCATATGATAGCCTGGATGACAGACGACTGAACAACAAGATCAACTGCTGCCGGGCCGTACATGGCCTTTGATTATGGGCACACCAACAACAAGAGAATTTGTTAAGGTGCAAAGAGAGAAGCTGGTTATGGACCAGCAGTAGCTCCCCTTGCCGCTCCACTTGGCCCAAAAGGCGAGCACCACCACTATAATGACCTTCGACACAGCATCAGCCCCGATGAAAAGATAATTCATCTTGAAAGGATCGACGTGAGCCGTGAACTCGAAGGTGAAGAGTGGCAGGGTGAAATAACAAACAAAGCGGTTTATAGCCCCGCACTGCTCCGGCGTAAACACCTTCCACCACCTGACAGAACCGTACCCTAACACCAGTGCAACGTAGAGTGGCACCATGGCCACCACCACCTTGTAAACATCTTCCCACCCTATCATCTTTCTTTCTTTTTTCCAAGTAGCGAGCTACGTAGTAAGCACCTTGGATCGAAAGAACTAAGCTTCTAGCTAGCTAGGTTTTGGATCTCAAGCATGCGCGCATATATACATGCACTGGCTCTAGAATGTGCTGAAGAGGTTAAGAAGAAAGCTTGATTGGGCATGTATTTATATCCATGCAGGGTCGATCCAAGCGTTTTACAATAATTCTATTTATTCCTTGTGGAAGAGATCAAAGCTTGGTGGGTGTATACGATTCTATGCCGTGGATTCTTGAGTCGTGACATTACGTTTTTTGCGTTAATTTGCATGGAAGTGGGAGGTTGCTTTCACAAATGGGCTAGGAGTTATGGCCAGCAATCGTGTATAGAATAAGGAATGAGGTCCAGAGATTATTCCACCCACCTCTGGGAATAGGATTTGTGTTTTCGAGTAATTATATATTCACGCGTAAGATTATCATATATTCTTAGTGGTGCTTTCAGAGATAGAGGCCAGCATAAAACTTTCACTCTTGCAATATTATTATTATTATTATTAAGACAGTGACACCTAACAATCCAACATCTGCAGGACACCGAGTGGCATCCATAGACTTGAGAAACACAAAACAAAACATCATTAAAAATGCATTAACTAGAACTTGATTGTGGCACCTGAGCATAATTAAGATGGATGGCTTTAACACAATATTGTCTGTTAGCAAGAACTACATCGATCACTAATTGTGTACGTCTGTGCTCGATCGATGTGTATTTTCATCATGAACTCGTGAACCCCACTTGTTATATTCCTCTACAATATATAGTTATCTCTTGATGGGATTTGAAATACGATTTCTGTGGTAAGAATTGATTTCAGTCCGTTCTTTCGCAAGTGGACTGAGTTGATGGATTTTCTTGCGAGTAGACGACTGGACAACTTTAAGTCTAATGTTTCGGAATACTTTTAATCTTCGAATAAGGAATATTGTTCTATATTCCATGTAACCGTTCGTGTGTGTCTCCAAGCATGCGGTGCAATCGATGAAAAAGAGGATTTTCATGTAATTTCAGTTAACCGTGTCTCTCCCAGATAAAGTAAAGAATATGAGCTGTAGTATTAGGACGTAGTGAGTGCAGGTACAGGAGTTTGGTTGGAGTTTAATTACTACTTTACATATTAAACCTAGCTTTGATGTTCTTACTAGTCTTTTAAATAAAGAAACGATAATAAATTGTGATATCCATTATCAGAAATTAATTGTTTTAAAAATGAAAACATCTATCTGTATTATCATGTATTTTTTTGTCGGTAATTTTTTCCGACAACCACACGGACGGAGACGGACGATTTTGCCTTCAACCGCTCATCCAAATCAAAATCTTGATGTTTAAAGAATCATCCCTGTATTTCTCCTTCAACTGACTATTATATGTTTTTCTAGAAAGAAAAAGTGTAAATCAAGTCAGAAGAAATCCAATGAAATGATATCTTAAGAAAAAGAAATTGAAGAATACCAACATATCATGAATTGATGAGTGTGACTATCCATAAACTATTGGTGCACTTTGTTCTTGTGGTCTCTACTCCACACATATGTCTCAACAAAACAACATGGAGCCTCCGGGCGTGTGTGGTAAGGAAATCTAGAAAATATTGGTTTTGGTTCCGTGCACCGGAATGTGTGCGTTGCATGAAATGCTTAGACATCATGTGCTCAATGTAATCCACCCATATTCTCTAAGATTTATGGTAGCCTGAATTCCTTCTAGATTGACATGTTTTTCCTTTTTAAAAGCTCTCTTACTCACGTATATTTTATTTCTTTTTTATGCGCTTATACTAGAAATCCTGCAAACTATACGATATCAATGGAATATTTGTTAGTAAATGAAAAATAAAACTGTGGTATTTGAAAAAAAATAAAAATTATCAACGACGCTGAAATTACCTAGTTGCATCGTGATTCTTCCACACCCTTATCGCAACATCATCATTAGCATCCTCCTAATCAAATTTTCTCTTGTAGTAAAAATTTAGTAACTCAATAATCTTGATAAAGTAAACAAATTAAAATCATATAAAAGGAAATAAAGTCATACTAACCTTAAACCTTCTAAGTCATGCATTAACCCGTGGTCTCCATTCTGTATTTTTTGAGATATGAGTCCATTGAAACAATAAAATCTCCATCAATGATTTAAAGGTCATTTTTATTATTCTCGTGACCTCAGAATTTGTAAACATAATTGTTTGTTGATAAATGAAATTAATTTTTAAAAAATTATTGAATAAATTTAATTTTGAAAACAAAAAAAATATAAACCTACATTGAAAGGTCACCCTTCCATTGGGTTCAATACTTGCGGAAATGAATCCTATTGTGAAGGGACAACCCCTCGAACTTTTAGCATCACACTCGATAACCCGGTGACCCCGCTTCGTAACTTGATGCATGTGCCTCAGTTTGTCATTAGTAACTAAAAACTTGTGATCATCAAAATCATTTCTATGAGAATTAACAACAATCTTGTCGCAATGATGCTCAATGGATTTTCACCTAGTCACCTTGTCCAAATCAACAAATATTCTACATTAAATAGTTCCTACATTTAATTTTTTTGACAACACCTCTCTTATATCTATATGGGAGACCACTCAAAATTTACAAGCCTGAAAATCCACAACATCATATATGCCACAAACTAGTTGATTTTATTCATTTTATTCAAACAATTTTGCATAATTCAACTTTGTTGAATAATTTTTATTTCTATGCTATAATATTTTTTAAATTAATCCTAAACCTGGAAAAATATATTCTAAAATTACAAATACTAAATAAATAAATAAAAAATAATGACAACAATAATTTAACTAAACACAACTTTTCTATTCAACTCTATTTCTCATGATGTTTTTTTCTAAGAAAAAAAAATAGTGTATTACTTCAAATGAATTGTTCAGATCTTACGGATTTCATTTATGAAACAACTACTACAAAGCTACCCTGCAAGCAAAGTGATGGCGGACGACTTGTTCAAGTAGTTTTAAAAATCAGTTATGTTACGTGTTTTTGTCCTTTTTGTTATATTATGTCATGTCTTATAATGTGATAAACTCTTCTTTTCTTTCTGTTTTATTCTTTATTTTATTTAGCATGTATTGCTAGCTCAACTGACATTAGCATTCCCTCCAAAAGAAAATAAAAACAGCCTTGAATTCAAACATCTTCCACGTAAATAGAACAACAACCTATAAACTTTCAGAGTTTTCCTTATTTTATTTTAACGCACTCCTTGTTTATATTTTGTAAGCTATATCATCAAAAAAACAATTTCTCTATAATCACCCTTGCAATAATCAACTTGTATAAATAATCAATCTTAGTATATTAATCATAAGATTTTGGTCATACAGATTTTTGAAAATTTTGAACTCAGCATAATAGCTAGATGACTCCCACGACGAGCCTCTGCATTGATGCAGCATCTGCGACCAAACCCATGATTTAAGACCATGCTAGTTACACTTAAAATTGCAAAACACTTGTAGTAGTCTATAGTTGTTCAGACTAGATTTTACAACATTATTGTACAACTCATCAAGAATCCTATAAATTCCCACAAGCTTATATCTCTAGTACAATGTATTAATTGTTGAATTGCTATGTCGACACAAACACACACATCATATAATAATTTCTTTAAAAATAAATCAATTTTGAAACTCAGTTGCGAAACCCCCCTCCGATCTATTCACAGGAGTAGCAGATGCAGATTGTTTCGTAACTGCAGCCAAGATGTCAGCGTAACCAACCACGCCAACTAAAATGTCATCACTATCATCCTCAATCACCCATACATGGGTTGCCCTGTGAGACAGCATCTGAGCCATCACCGCCGCCAATGAGCTTGTAATTTTACATGTCAGGGGTGCACTTCGTCCCCTATACATGCTCCTGCCCATTCTGATTGAGCCACCTGGATTGAACCCAATGCTTCTGCTGCTGAATTTCGTCAGCCTTGTTGAACCAATCCCATTATCTGTGCTCTCATCATCAACTGCTGAATTAACTGCAAAATCCGGAGGCGATCTTACTGCTGCGTTATCCTCAACCCCCGTTACAAACTGCCCAGCTGAGAGATTGGCTAAAGCCCATGCTGCAGCCAGATAATCACATTTCCACAATCTGGAGGCTGATATTTCCCCTATGATCTTACACTGACCATCTGGAATGATCTCCACGACAGCTACTTCATTGGGATCTTCAGGTAGCTTTCTCATAGCTTCTATGGCTGGGAGAGAGGCTTCTACAGAGGTGTAGTTTGGGTTAATGGCTCCAAGGGAGGAAATGGAGGAAAGGGGTACTGGAGCTAGAGCACCAAGGCATCCAATAATAAAACGGATGACATCTTCTCTAGAGAGACAGCAAAATTTGTTGCGGTTGCAAGTGCCAGAAGATGAGGAAGGACGGTTGGTGTTTATGGTGAGGTTATTATTGCTGTTGCTGTTGGATGCATCAGCATTCTTTGAGCCACTTACCATTGTAGAGAAATGAGAATCGCTTGCTCATACCTTTCCATACCATGCTTTTTGGAACAAGAAGGCGCCTTACACCTTGCTTCATCATTTCCAAAGCATCTATCAATCTACCACAACCACCAAAAAGTCATTTCCTGATGATGTATATTTCTGAAGAATGCATCATAAATTGCTGTAATTGGTGCCATATCAGATCACGACATTATTTAACAATATCACACTATATAAAATCTATTCTCTTGTACATAGATAACATTGGCGAGGAATAAAAAAATAGAGAAATCCCTTAGGATTTCTTTTTCTTTTATTGTTTGCAAGATGACAGAAGGGAAAAGCAAATTGCCAATAAGCAGTGCACTCTGGCACAGATATGTGTTTGTCTCTAGATACAGATTAACACACAAATACATACAAACAACCCCAAGTTGGAGTCAGATGGAATGTGTACAAATATGAAGATTATTTATATCGAAGATCATGTGAGGGACCAAATTTATCTAAAAAGGAAAATATATATATACCTCAAAAGATCAAATTCTGAATTTGAAGAAAAAAAAATCAATTTTTGCATAAAAAACAATTACTCATTTCTTCCCACTTCATTCATCTTCCCATTATTCAAGTGACAATACAAGTCACCCAATAATGAAGAAACCAATTTCCTCCGCCATTTACAAAACTATACAAGATTAAGTCATTGTTCCTACAGCCCTCTTCCTCAACTTGACAATCCCCACCAATCTCACATTTCTCCTTCTCTACACCCTCACTTGACACAGTAAGGACAGAGGTATTTGGATCCCACCATCTGCTAACAAGGCAGTGTTTTAATTTAGAGGTTTATATATTTTAGGGAACTTGTTATTTAGGTTGATGTATATTTTTTTTGCATTTTGTTATTATTAGGAATTTTATGTTAATCAAACTTTTATTCTCTTGATGATTAGGGCCTTTGGGTGCCTATCAAAGCATACATTGTATATTTTGAGCAGCCATATAATGAAAGAATTGAGATTTGAAAATTATAATTTTGATTATAGAGGTCAATTTCCTCATGGCCTTTGAGATAGATCCCAAGTGCTCGGAGAAAGGTTTTTTTGTACTTAATCTTTCTTTTCTACTTTTGTTCTGCATCACCTCTCTCGCCAACTGATAACAAGTCAGCCCCTAGTGATTACCTAGCTCTTTAATCACTAATATAACAAACAAGTTTGAGTAACTAGATTATTCATCCAGTGACCAACTGGCTGACTGGTCTAGCAGCCCGTCCCCTTTACAGAAAGGTCAGACTGTCAAGTGCATCATGTAATGCTCAATTGTGAGAAATTGGTTCGATGACAGATTACAATGGGAAAGAGTGTAACCAGCTACCCAACCACCATAAATAACATGGTCCATGAAAAAAACCCTTCTATTAAATCCCATGATAGAGAAATGCATGCAGTAAATCCCATGGGATTAAGGGCAATTCCCAATGAAATTGCACATACTATGGTTCCTCGGGAACACATTTTTTTGTAGTGAAGTTCAAATTTCCACCATTATGATTACCATCGAAAGCCATTTGATAACATTCATGAGAGCCATCAATAGAGCTGAACAACAAATCCAATGAATTGAGATACACAATTACATATACCACAAATCCAAGAGAATATATTAATACTAAGTAGTGTTAAAAGAAATTAAATTAAAAAGCTACTAACCTAGTAGCAGGATCAACCTGTTTGAGAAGCGAAGCATTAGGAACAACAGCATGTGAGACCGAAGTCTTGATGGCCTTATCCTGATCCTCCAAGCACTCAGTTGAAGCCAAAAAAGACACAATATCAAGAGAATTAAGGATACCAACAAACCTCTGTTGTCTCATTTCACTGGTCTCAATCATGCCCACATGAGATTTCCTCTTCCAAACAGGAATCCCACACTCTGTCGACTCTCCAATCGCCCGAATCGCAGATTCTACCGTCTCTGTCTCGTAGAATTCCACCATCTCTGGCTTCCCCACCGTCAGATCTCCCACCACATGATAAAGAAACACAGATGCCATTGAAGAAATTCTGTTTCGTTTTTAAAAAGCAGAGAAGAGTGAAGGGGCTATAAGAGGGAATGGAGGAGAATGAGGAGAAGGTGAAAAGCTGTAATGGGTAATTTGGGGAGAATCAGAAGAAGCAGAGGATGAGCAATGCTGTTTATACGTGCAGAGATGAAGAAAGATATGGCCATTGATGAAGATGGAGAAGCAGAAGAACAAAATTGAGGCCCATCAAACTCTGGCTCTAATGTATCTTTCGTGGATCACTGAGAGGGGAGAGAGCGTAAAAATCGATCAGCTTCCAGACAGAGAGGGGAGACACGGTTGTGGATGAGATTGAATAAATAAAAAAAGAAAGGAATCGCTTGGTTGATTGGATATGGACAATGATTGGATATGGACAATTATTCACTGTAAATAATTCAGCCATGGTTTTGCATTTGCACTGTTAATATTTTTGTTGCACCAATAATTTTCTAGATATACCATTGGATAAATACTCAAGTGACGAAAGTATCTTATAATTTTTTTTTTAATTTTAAAATAGGGTTATTGATTTGAAAGGTTTAATAAAATTAATTAATATGATTATAAATAAAAAGTCAATGACAATG
>CM055438.1:6471749-6531033 GCA_029228465.1 Salix viminalis | reverse complement strand
TCAAAGACAATGGGTGTTGGCATCCTATGGGACGGACGTCGCAGCGAATTCGGCAGTGTCTGCTGTTTCGACAGCGAAGGCAATGCCACTGAATTCGGCAACGAGTTTTTGGTTCATGCAGGTCATGGCATGGTACAATGGACATTTCAAGGTGGCAAAACGCAGCTATCTCGGGAGAGGGATGTGCATGGCGCACACGTTGATGCTTGCACGGTTTACTTGCTGTGAGTTTTGATCATGGTTGCGATTTCCCCGTGATGGCAGCGAGGCAGTGACAGAATTCAGCACCGTGTATTGGTTCAAGAAAGTCATGGGTTCTAAAATAGCACGAACACGGGGCTTGGATGATGGACTTTCAAAGGTAGCAAAACAAAACTATAATGCCAGGAGAGGGCTGGCATTCAGACAAGCAAAGTGGTGGCGGGACTGTTACGAACATGGCTTCGCGGGGGAAATGGGTGTCCAGATCGTGGGGGGCAGGGCTATGGCTGCTTCTCAAGGCACTAAGTTCATGGGGGATAGAGTGCCTACTCTGCGTGTCGCGTGGCCATCAAGCCCGCACGCGTAGAGCTCAACTCTCTGCCCTATGAACTTAACTATGGACGGCGGGACTAGAGGCCTGCAGTAACAGCATTGAACAAGCCATATCCATATCTGTGCTGACAAGAAGTGCTGCATCAAGGACAGTGGGCAGTGGCAGACCGATAGGCATGGTCAGTCCGCAGCAAGGTTCGGCAACTCGCGAGGCAGTGAATTTGGCAGGCAGCCCACGAGGCAGTGAATTTGGCAGGCATGATAGTCTGAGTAAATTTCAGCAGCCCATTTCCTCCGGTGTCCGAATCGGCAGCTGGCCGAGCCACGTGTTAGCCCGCGAGGGGGCGCTCGCGAGGCTGGGGGAGGTTTCCAGGGACTTCCTCAACACGGGAATTTCTCCGCAACCACCCTACACATATGAAAGCTAAGCGTGCAAAGTTGCTCGAAAATTAGTTTTCCATGACTTTTTTAAGCGTGCAAAGTTGCCACAAAAAGTGGCAGCGAAGGTAGTGCCAGCTGATTCGGCAGCCCGAGGGGACGTGCCAGCCCGCAGAAAAATTCGGCAGCCAAGGCAGTGCTAGTGAATTCGGTAGCCCGGGGGCCAGCCCGATGCCCCCCACGCAGCAGGCAGGCTGCTGTGGTTCTCGCATGTTGCCATGATAACGGGAAACTTTCCACACCATATCAGACCAGTAAAATCCATCATCTTTTTGCGCGCCTTCCCCCAAAATTTGGGGTTATTCCAAGCTGGTTCCTATTTTATATGAATTTCTGGATTTTTAATGGGAGGAAAATACAAATAAATAATTCCCGATTTTTTAAAATTCGGAAAAAAATATTACACTTACATCGGATTTTTCCACAGCTTTGTGCCAAATAATTGTTTTGAAGGTTTTAGAGGGGGGGGCCAGCTGCGACCTAGAAGCGCCCCCCTGCAAGAGCTGAGAAAATACATTTTGCTCTCCAGGGGAGCACTCTCCTCCTCCATCGCTCAGCGCCCGCGCCCTGCCTGTGCTGCCCGCTCAGCGCCCCAAAGACGAAACACGCGCGCCCTGGACCCGGGGCATTGGGGGCCCTCGGCCCTTGGGCACTTGGGCGCGCGCCGACAAACCCCCACGAGGTACAAGCGTGTCAGCAGGGGCCAGTGCACGCGATGCGACATCCCTGCCAGCCCCGCGCGGGACAAGCCTTGGACAGTAGGGGCCAGCTCGCACGCGGCCATTCCAGCCCCAGTGCGGGACAGGCCAAGGGCAGCAAGGGCGAGCTCCCGCGCGATCCCCTGACAGCCCCCCGTGCGTAGCACGCCTGCAGCGAGCTCCCACGCGGCACCGGCCTGGGGCGAGCTCCCGCGCGCGGCCCTTCAGCCCCCCGCGCAAGACAGGTGTGCCATCTCCACGCATCCTGCCTGCCCCCCGCGCGAGAGAGGCTAGTTGAGTCTGGTGCCAGCCCGATGCCCCCCGCGCTGCAGTAAAATCAATCATATTTTTGTGAGGCTTCCCACAAAATTTGGGGTCATTTCGAGCTGGTTCCTATTTTTTATGAATTTCTGGATTTTTAATGGTTGGAAAATATACATAAATACTTCCCGATTTTTAAAAATTCTGAAACAAATATTACAGTTAGATTGGATATTTCCAAACCTCTGTGCAAAAGTTCATCTTCAAATTAATTTTTTTAAGGTTTTAAAGGGAGGGGGGGCAGCTAAGACCTAATAGTGTCTTCCTCTACTTAAGTTCCAATGACACTTATTGCTCTTTAGGGGGGTGCCCCCTGCCTGGTCTTGGGGGGGGCGGTGGCATGTGCCCATGGGCCGGCCACGGGTGTGGGGCTGCTGTGCAGCGGAAAAAAAGTGGGGGGAGTGGATGGCCCGATATGTAGCCCCGGTATGGAAGACCCGATTTCCGGCCGGTGAAGACCCGCCTCCGGCCGGCGAAGACCCGTTTCCGGCCACCGTCTCCAGGTCGCCTGCCAGGCTAGGGCTGCTTTTCCAAGGCGAGGGCGTGGCATTCATTTGCCGAGCTCATGCATAGGTGCGGCGACCCAGTCAGCGCCCTACATCGTGGCTAGCGTCCCGGCCGCAGTGGCCGTTGCTTGAGCTTGCAAGCTGGGGGCCCGGCTGACGTGTCGGACGTTGAGCGCCATCGTCGTGGATCGCGTGCTAGGGCTGTAGCTGGCGTGGGCATGGCATTAAATTACCAGGCTTGCGCCCCTGCGTCGACCCTCCCCGCGATCCCTGATCTCATGGCGTGACGCGCCTGCTGCTGAGTCCTGGCCTGCGGCTTCCGAGCTTAGGCCCCCTAGTGTATTGCCGCCTTCTATAATGACCCGTTTTCTGTCACTGCCAGGCTGGCGGGCGTGCTAGGGCTGCTTCTCCGCGGCGTGGGTCTGGCATTCATTTGCCCAGCTCGCGCCAAGGTGCTGACAGCCCCAGCACGCCCATTAGCATGGGGGTCGTCCCCGGCAGCAGGTTCCCCCGCTTCGCTTTCGCAATCGCGAGGCCTAGATGACGTGCTAGGCGCGGGGTGCCATGGTCGGGGAATGCGTGGAGGGCTGTAGCCGTCGTGGGCGTGGCCTGGTGTGCATCTGTCCCGTTTTTGTCCATCGCTTCGTGATGCCCCCCAGTCGTCAAGCTCAGCTGGGCCGCCACTCCAAAGGGTGTGCCTGACATTCATTTGTCAAGCTTTCGCCAAAGGTGCCGGCAGCCCCTAGCCCTAGCATAGCATGGGGTTGTCCCGGCAGCAGTGTCCCCGCTCGCCGCCGCAATGCGGAGGCCTCGCCGACGTGCCAGCGCGCGAGTGCCATGGTCGGGGATCGCATGGAGTGTCAGTAGCCGGCTGGGCGTGGCATTAAATTGCCGGGCTTGCATCCCTGCGTTGGCCCTCCCCGCGATCCCTGACCTCATGGCATGAAGCGCCTGCTGCCGAGTCCTGGCCTGCGGCTTCCGAGCTGAGGCCCCCCGGTGTATTGCTGCCTTCTATAATGACCCGTTTTCGGTCACTGCCTCCGTGACGCCCGCCAGGCTGGCGGGCGTGCTGGGGCTGCTTCTCCGCGGCGTGGGCCTGGCATTCATTTGCCCAGCTCGCGCCAAGGTGCTGGCAGCCCCAGCGCGCCCGTTAGCATGGTGGTCGTCCCGGCAGCAGTGCCCCCTACTTCTGCTCGCAATGCGGAGGCTTGATTGACGTGCTAGGCGCGGAGTGCCATGGTCGGGGATCACGTGAAGGGCTATAGCCGGCGTGGGTGTGGCATTAAATTGTCGGGCTTGCGTCCCTGCGTCGGTCCTCCCCGCGATCCCTGACCTCATGGCGTGACGCGCCTGCTTCCGAGCTTAAGCCCCCCGATGTATTGCTGCCTTCTATAATGACCCGTTTTCGGTCACTACCTCCGTGACGCCCGCCAGGCTGGCAGGCGTGCTAGGGTTGCTTCTCCTCGGCGTGGGTCTGGCATTCATTTGCCCAGCTCACGCCAAAGTGTCGGCAGCCAATACGCCCGTTAGCATAGGGTGTTGTCCCGCAGCAGCGTGCCCCCCGCTCGCTTGCAATGCGGAGGCTCGACCGACGCGCAGCGCGGAGTGCCATGGTTGGGGATTGCGTGGAGGGCTATAGCCCTAGGGGCATGTGGCATTAAATTGTCGGGCTTGCGTCCCTCGCTGGCCGCCCTCCCGACACTGGGGAGGTAGTGACAATAAATAACAATACCGCTCTTCGAAGTTTAGTAATTGGAATGAGTACAATCTAAATCCCTTTAACGAGGATCCATTGAGGGCAAGTCCGGTGCCGGCAGCCGCGGTAATTCCAGCTCCAATAGCGTATATTTAAGTTGCGCTTAAAAAGCTCAGTAGTTGGACTTTGGGTTGGGTCGGCCGGTCCCGCCTTTAGGTGTGCACCGGTCGCCTCGTCCCCTTCTACCGGCAATGCGCTCCCTGCCTTAATCGGGTCGGGTCGTGCCTCCGGTGCTGTTACTTTGAAGAAATTAGAGTGCTCAAAGCAAGCCTACGCCTCGATACATTAGCATGGGATAACATCATAGGATTTCGATCCTATTCTGCTGGCCTTCGGGATCGGAGTAATGATTAACGTGGGACAGTCGGGGCATTCAGTATTTCATAGTCGAGGTGAAATTCTTGGATTTATGAAAGACGAACAACCGCGAAAAGCATTTGCCAAGGATGTTTTCATTAATCAAGAACGAAAGTTGGGGGGCTCAAGACGATCGGATACCGCCCTAGTCTCAACCATAAACGATGCCGACCGTGGATTGGCGGATGTTGCTTTTTAGGACTCGCCAAAGCACCTTATGAGAAATTAAAGTTTTTGGGTTCTGGGGGGAGTATGGTCGCAAGGCTGAAACTTAAAGGAATTGACGGAAGGGCAAACTATTACATTTGATGAAATGAATTCTCGCTAGGTGTTATTTTTTTTTATCTTTGGGGTTCGTAAAAAAACATATTTGGGCTCAAGTTGATTTTTTGTTTCAGGGTGATTTTTATATCATTTATCGATAAAGTGTTTTGTATATGTTTTTGGTCAAAATAGATTGAAAATGGGTAATTAGATAAAAAAAAAAACTCTTAAGCCCTGATTTTTTAGCTACTATGGTGGCTAAAATCTGGACAAGATTAGGAGATGCGTCGCCGATAATAATTTTTTTGAAAAATAAAATTAGATGAAGGACATGTTGTCCGCCTCAAGTACAAGAAAAAAAAGTGAGTCACACGAGCCTTCCTAGTAGTTAAAAAAGGTATAGCTTTTTAGGTTGGGAAGGCCTAAAGCTCTTGGGACTCTACGAGCCAAAGCATGCGAGCCTGGAGCAGTTCACACGCCTAGGCCTTATGTTGTTGTTTTTTATAAAAAAAATAATCTTAAGAGACGTATGATAGTTCGTCTACCCCTTAATGATTTGAAAAAAAATATTACACATGTTAAGCAAAAGATGTTTGTCTCAAAACATGTTATCTTTAAAAAAAAAAAATTGTTTTTGAAAGGTAATGAGAGAAAAATTGAACTTGAGAAAGTTTAAGAGCTATAAATTGACATCCATTTGAACCTGATCGTGAGGTTGTCACATTGGATGATCATTATCAAGCTAAAAAACCATAACTCCATGGGGTATGACACGTTATACACTATTAAAATGTTGGCTTCTCATGGATGCTGAGAATGATGAGTTTTTATGATTGATGAACCTATCAACTACATATAGGCAATATATGATATTGATTCTAAAAAAATGGCTTAAAGCCATGAAACTTGAAATGGATTCTATGTTCATCAACCAAGTATAGATTTTGATTGAACCACTTAAAGGGATAAGACTCATTGGGTGTAAGTGAGTGTTTAAGGGAAAAAAATGGTATAGATAGGAACATTCAAATATACAAAGTTGTATTAGTTGCCAAAGGTTACAACATGTTGACTCTGATAAAAACCTTCTCGATGGTAGATATGTTAAAACCCACAAGGATTTTGCTTGTTATAGCTTCATACTATGATTATCAGATATGGCAAATAAATGTCAAAATTACATTCCTAGATAGGAATATTAACAAGGATGTGTATATGACACAACCTGAAGATTCTGAACCTTGATTTACAAACAAAGTATGCAAGCTAAAGAACTCATTTATAGACTTAAGCAAGCTTCAAGGAGTTAGAGTATTTATTTTTATGAGATAATCAAAAAATTTAATTTCATAAATAATATAAATAAACCTTGCGTTTATAAAAGAAATTGTAGGAGAAATGTTTTTTTTTTAATCTTATATATAGATGACATCTTACTAATGGGGAATGACATTCTTTTACTTCAATCCGTAAAGATTTGGTTGTCTAAGAATCTCTCTATGAATGATATGAGAGAAACAACCTATATACTAGGCATTAATATATACAAGATGCTAAAACAGTTTAACATGGAAGAACACAAAAGAAAATACTTACTAGTTTCACTTGAGATTCACCCTTTTAAAGACATGTATCCTAAAACACATATTAAGACAAATATAATAGAAAATATATTATTATTAGTCCTTATTAAGTACTTAACATCACATAGATATAATTAAAAAGAATTATTAAATACTTAATAAGGACTAATAATGGTTTTTTTGGTCTTTAGAGGAAATGAATTAAAAGTTAAATGTCATTTTTTAATCATGACAATAGCAAATCTCAATCAGGATATGTTTTTACTCTGAATGGAAGTCTTGTGAGTTGGAAGAGTTCCAAATAAGAAACCACATCATATTATGCAATTGAATTTGAATACATCTCTGTGTTTGAGGTGGCAAAAAAATTTGTTTAGATCAAGAAGCTTATTATTAAGCTTGGTGTGGTTCCTAACATTGTTATTCCAGTAGCTTGTACTGTGACAACAATTGAGCTATTGCACAAGTAAAGGAAATAAAGTATCATCAAAGATTCAAACATGTACTAAAGCGATTCCATTTGATTAGAGAAATAATAGGGAAAAAAAGATTTATTATAAAACAAGTTCCCACTAAAAAGAGTTGCAAATCTTCTCACATAGATGATATCCCAAAAAAAGCATCATCACCACATGGAAAGATTTGTTATTAGATACATGGTTGATTGACTTTAGTGCAAGTGAGAGATTGTTAGTTTATATGCCCTATAGTCAATCAATTGATTACACATGACACTATTTTATTCATGTAGAACAAATATAATCTTATTAAATGAAGACATTATTTATGTTTACCATTCACTTATATTTAATTTATGAGTTTAATGTCTGATAAATGAATCCAAAGTAAAATAAAGTTCAAAAGAAAATATTTTGCAAAGAAAATTATAAAGATGTTATAATTATAGGATTCTTATTACATCAAAGTATTGCTCTTAAATGTTCTTAAATTATAAAGATGTTTAATAATAGATGTTTACTAGTACATACTTTTTTTTTCCTTATATGAAATGAGCAATTAATCTTATAAACTAAGGTATGAGAAATACTTAAAAAACTAATATATATGTCAAATGATATGTATATTGATCTGACCTGCATGAGAATTTCATATAAAGATATCACTTGTTTGTGTCTAGAAAAAAAAATTCTCGTGATGATTGTGTAAGTGATTTTTAGACTTAAGATCGTCAAATTATCTTATACAAAGAGTTATGTTTTGATCATGTTACATGTTATCTTGGTAAAGGTAACAAATATATAGAGATTTAATATAGCATAAATTATATAAAAGTATTTAAGTGATCAAGAAATGATTTTATCATCCTAGATGAATTAGAAAAAATATATTTCACATGCTCTTAAATAATATTGATTGCTAAATTCTTGCACGAGGTGGAATGAGATTTGAAAAGCATTTCAAATCTATGACTATAATGTTGTGAATAAATATGATTTGACATGTTAAATACACTCCATGTTAAAATATCTAAATCATAATATTATTGATGAAGGGATAATGATAAAACTGAACCGATCAGTGAGAGATTAAATCAAATCACTTGTGACTTTTCTGATATTTAGGGGATTATAACACATTTATGATATTTAAGGGATCACAATACATTGCTCGAAGGTACACTTGGTTTTCAAATATAAATTATTTAATTATCAAACTGATAATAAATTAAATCATTTAATTTATTCAATTATATTAATTTAAAATTATAGTTTATATTTTAAATCAAAATAGATCATACATTAAAAATCATTAGTCACAAACTAAATTGTAATATAATTGATCAAATATAACTTGATTGAAAATAATTTTAGAAATTAAGTACTAGAATATATTTAATTAAGGAATTATAATTCTAGTTCTAGAATAATCAAGGACTTGATTGATTAAATTTTTAAAATTATTCTTAAATAATATATTAATATTATTTAAAGGGTAAACCTATATTTTGTTTATTTATAGAATTATCCATAAATATAAAGTTAAGGCTATGATTTAGAAGGGGAAAAAAAGCTACTTACAGGAAAACTAAGTAAACAAAATTAAAACTAAATAGACTTAGCAAATCCCTCTCTCCTAGATATCTTTCTAAATTGAGATTTAAAAGATTTATTTCATACATGACAAATCTGACACCGGACTAAAATGTGAAAAACCTTCTGCCCCTTTGCCTTTTCTTGTTCAATGTTCAATGCCAATTTTTATAACAAATCCACGGAACGCATACATCCATTGAACCGAAGATACTGTCCAACTCCCTGAATGAAGTATTCATACATTATTTTGAAATGTACACACACCCAAAACATGATACAATTATTCTCTTCCAAATCTCAAAGTCTCGTTCGGTAGAATAAATTAATTCTTCGCAGTTTTCCAACATCTAATGAAAATGTGGGCTCGGATCATAAAATTTCATATATTGCAACAGGTGACAAATGAGCAGAGTTCAGTATCGGCTCATGGAAGCAATCCGGAAGCAGACGATGTACAACCATACGGTGTGATTGGATACCTCCTCGCAAGGAGAGAATCATACCTGCAGAAAGCTTGCATACTTTGCACCTAGAAAGAGCCTTTGAATACAGAGGAGAGCGTTTTTGGTAACTTCAGCATTTTCATGGTTCATCAGTTTCATCACCCTTTCCTTCGCCTTGAGATCTGTCACTATGACCCGACCAGCAGGATGGTGCTGGATAAACTGCGAGAGATCAAAGCAAGAAACAGCCAGAGCTCTCGGATCACTGGATGTGTCCAAAATTGTGATGAGGACCCTCAGAATCTGCATTGGAAGACATTTATTAGTTCCATATTTTAAGAGAGAATCTAAAAGCAATAATTAATAAACCGGTTTTATTTTGTTCCGTGATTGTCATGTTTTGATGCGCATTTTTCCAGCCTTCAAATCACATGGAACAAAACCTACAATCTATACAGTGACATGTTTGGAACTTGCAATAGAGAGGTGATCTATCTGTTACAGAGCAAAAATAGGAAATGGATTTGGAATACAATCAAATTCAAGCAAGGGTCTGTATCAACTATACATTGATCCGAGGAGCTTAACACTGATGCTGCTAGTGTCTCAATCCCGATTGTAATGGAGACTCAAATAAGTTTGGTCACTTGGGGGGGTATTTAGAATTTTAGAGAATGTCGACCTGGGGCTCATTGGACAAGTTATAGCCTACAAGGAATTCAAAGTTTCAACCCCAAAATAAATATACAGAATCAATGCAAGGACCACCTGGAGATCCTTATGATTTAACAGTTTAGTGGGTTTGTCCTTCTCCTTGCTGAGTTTAAACAGCTAAAAGAAACCCAAGGATCCAGGCGCAAAATGAGGATGAGAAATTCAAGTGCAAATCAAATATATAAAAACAACAACAATATATATATATATATATATATATATATATAGGATGGCAATGTGATTTCCTTAAGCTAAAGCATTGATCATGGTATATTATTCTTCTCTTAAAAAAATAGAACAAAAAAAATAGGAAGCTTAATGATCAAATAGCAGGCTTCATCAAGACTCAGTGAATGATAATAATTTTAGTAACTGTAAGTTGTACCCTTCCAAGTTCGAATGCTTTCCAAAGAGAACAACACATGCAAGCCTCAGTGAGGGAGGGATGCTTTCACAACACTTGCTGTCAATTGGCAGCAATCTTCATACATGTTTAATCAATAGACAAATGGAGAGGAGATCATAAACTTTCTTTGTACTTAATTCTTTTAAATACCAATCTTGGCTATTACCAATTTATTTTAGAGAATAGAGTAAACATGCTAGACGGGATTAATAGCTACAATCTGAATTGCAAGGCTATGGACTTATATATATTGTAATCATGAATCCATTTCACAATTTTCTTTTCCTTAATATGGTGATTGCACTTTGTTTGCTGCAAGAATACAATAGTAATGCAACAGGAGTTTTTTAATATCCGAGAGCAAAATTGTAATGTGGATTTCAAATCTTAAAATACAAGTTTTTAACACAGACCGATCGCCTAAACCCATCTCAGATCATCAGGCTCTAGACAGAAATGACATCAACACCCAAGGCCACTGGACAAGAACCACACAAGATTCAAGAAAATAGTGCATTTGAAGAAAGGCCACTAGACAATTATGATTGTTTCCAACCATCATACTTCTTGTGAAGCTCATCAAAGTGCTTAATTAAGGTATGAGAAGATGAAAACAAGTACCTGGAAATCATTCTCTTCAAAATTCATGATATTTTCACGCCAGAATGCAGGATCTTTGTGCATAGGAGACCAATCAAGATGGCCAAGGAGAACTTCTTGCTTGTACTTGTCAAAAGAGCTCAATTTCTTAATGTTATCCTTTAACCCCTCTTCTAGTTGGTTCAGAGCCTCCAGTAGGTCCTGGGACAAATACAAAGCCATCCAAGACAAAACTAATTAAGAGATTATAGGCATAATTCAATACACAATCATTTTGATAAACTCTACAAGTAACAGAATCTCGTGATAAACTTCATGACACATCATAACAGCATTCAGACATGTCCATCCTCATATATTGTTGTCAGATTGTGTAGCCAATCCAAACTGATGGTTACTAATACATTAAATTACAATCACTATAATTTGAGCAATTGTGATTACAAATTAACAATTAAAGTTCAGAATAAAGATAAGAATAACAAACTCAGAAACAAAATGATAATGATAACCGAAAAGAATGAGAAAGGATATATAAGAATAAAATTACTGAAAGCCCCTTATTACAAGGAAAGAAAGAAAAATAATACATTTGTATTGTACATTTTTGTATGGAAAATATGGAGTAGACCAGCGTCCAGGAAGGCAATGAAGGAACAATACTTCATCATTTCCTTAAATTATGTATTGCATGTATCCTCAAATCAAAATTAATAATCAAATGGAGGGGGTTAAACTTTCTGCTTCTCTTACCTCATCACTCCATGCTTGTGCTTTCAAATTTTGAACAATTTGCGGCAATCCAAGGTCTACCATCTGAGCACCAAATGCACCTTTGGAAAGCAAGTTTTTAAAGGTCAAGACAACCACTCTGACAACCTAGCAGAAACCAATAGAAACAACTTGATAAAATCAGATAAATCCTAGCATATGTTCTCTGTCAAGCAAACGTAGTAAGTTGCCAAGAAATGGCAACGACAAAATCTGTCAAGCAATAGGGCATGTGCAGATTGCTCCTTGTGACTGATCAGCCCACAACAGAAAATTCCCAACGTCCAGAAAATGCAACATGAAGAAAGTTGATAAATACTTATATGCAATACTGGAATATAGATGAGGAATAAACCTCACCTTCTCTTTTGTGGAACTCTTCACAACATCTACTAGTCGTGGCAAGGATCTTGAAGTAGCCAAGTATTCAATTGCAGGCTCATAGTAAGACAGGAGCCAGACACAGAGACTTGTTTCATAAAGAAGCTGTGACAAAGAGAATAAGCTATCAATAAAATGAAGTGCGGCAACTTGTTAATGAGTTCTAGAATTTAAAGTTTGCATGAAAAAAACCACAAGCTGTATCCAATGCTCATCCAGCCTGTCAGATAACAGAATTTAATCATGTCAATGCCAGATTAGAGAGAGTGCAAAGTGTGATAAAGGTTACCTGAATAGATTGCTGAGTAGATGCAGGACAAATTAATGGAATCAGCAACTTCACACCATCTAGCCGTACAAACAAAGATCTAACCACAGGCTCCTTAAGCAATGTAGCTAGACAGCTAATTGCAGTTGGAATGGAACGACTGGGATGTGAAGGCTTCTTCAGCTAAATGACATTACAGTTCAAGAGTGAAGGGTGACAATGAGTATCATCTAAACTAAAACCTACTGAATTATTTTCTAAAACCAGTATGCCAACCTGGGCACAAAGCCATTCAACCAATCCCTTTAGCACATCATCAATGCAAGTAATTTTGCTCTTCGAGTTTGAGGCCTCTCCGTTTGAAAGAAGGCCATCTTCAGCTTTTGGCCTAGCACTATATCAAACACAAAAACTAACGAGTTACCATCTTGTGTTATGAAGAAATCGATGTGACTAAGTTCTTGAAACTTCATTCTGTAACAATGGAGGATCATCTTATCAATACCTTACAATCAAAGCAAGTATCTTGCAGCTCTTTTCTTGTATGAACCAGTTACCTTTCCAAAGCAATCTGAAAGTACACCAAATTGCAGTTTGTTTTAGTTTTCATTGTTTTGATAAAGATAAAATAAGTAACTACATTGTAAGTCAAACAAACAAAAAGGCTTTAGAATCTACATGTTGATGAGCAGCTAGACTAAATCAAATATTACCTTTTAAGCCTAGTTTCATGTGCAAACGAGGAAAACCGTCAAAATTTTCAATTAAAAAATTATCATCACAATTATGAATTTGCCACGAAGGCATCTATACTAACATCATAATAGTCACTCTAAGAAAAAACTTTAGAAAAGTTGCAGAGTTCACTGGTTCGTAAGTGAAGTTGATGCAAATGAAGCTAAACTCTAGTGAACTACAAAAACAACTGGCCAAATTGCCGAAGAAAAGAAGGGAGCACAAGACTGTGATTCCACAACAACCCAGGAAAGGGTGCAACTAATGGGGACTAGTTTAGCAGAAAACCAAGGACAGGGGTAGGGGGGAGTTGACCTGAACAATTACAATGAAAGAAACTATATAAACAAAATACTCAACTTAGGAAAGGCTCATAAGGATCATCATTTGCAAGAGACTTGTCATGGAATAATCTGGCTCTTTTTGGATTTGCTGCCAGAAGAAATGAAAAATAAGCTAAACAGATAAAAGAAACATATGATGAAAGGAGTATAAGCTAGTAAACATGAATTAATACCCGTAAGCATTTCATCAATCAAAGCCAGAACATATTCGACCGTTTCTTCCTTGAAAATGTCACGTAAAATGGTAACAAAAACCCGAACATAAGCTGGACCATCCTGCCATAGTTTAAATACAGAGGATTAAGTGAAGAAATACATTCAAGTAAAAAGAAATACACACGGAACAGAAAAGAGCAGAGTGATTTGATTTGAATACATCATCTAACAATTGTGCCCTGTAACTTTCCGGTCTATTATCATAACGCCTCAACAGTTGAAGATCCGTTCCAGAGATTAGCTTTGTCATCATGTAAGTCTCCCATGGGATATCCCTCTTAAGAACCTATTAAAAATAATAACAATTAATAAGCAAATAAGAAATGCCTAAAAAAGAAATGAGATCACCACCAACCTGCTCTGTAGTCAGTTCGGCCTGCTCCATTTCTACTGAAACAAATCAATAATAAATTAAATCCAATTCAATTACATAAAAAAACCTAACCAAACCAAAATATCCTTTCTGCTCCAAAAAAAATGAAATTCGAATTGCTTAGTAGAGATCTATCACTCTTTTTTTTTTCTTTTTTTTTGGATCCAACACTAAAAGGCAAATAATTTTAAAATCTAAAAAGAAAAGACTGAGGAAATGCAAGATTAATTATGATCAAAAGAATTTTACGCTTTCAGAAAGAAAATCGAAAGCATTATTACCATTACCATTACCATTACGATTTCTATTACAATTGAATTGCGATAAGAGAGATCGCGTACCTCAATTTTCTTTCCTTGTTTTTTTCTGGGTAAATCAATGTTGCCTTCAATTGATGATGCTTCGTTTTGTGATTGGAAAGATAGGATTGGCTACATGTGTCTCTATGCTGCTTTTTTGCTTCCTTTGGATCTGGACCGTTCACGTGGGCTATCAACTTGATCAAACCACCCTCTCGGCAACTGTATGGGTGAGTTGGATATATCTATCCTTAAAAAAAAAACAAAAAACAAAGCAGAGCAGAGCATATATGGATAAGTAATTTAATGGGCCTAGTCCATGGCGGTGAAGTGGGCCTCCTGAGAGATTGTTAGGTTATTTTTGAAGTGGGCACACTATTGAATTGTGGACAAAACTGTTCAAGTTCAATGAATGGTTTCTTTTTAAATTTTCATTTTAGTCACTTAACTTTGTTTTTTTCCCATTATTATCCTTTTATATGATGTTTGTAATACTTTATATATTCAGATTTTATTTTCCTTCCATTTTCTTGATAATTTAATGTGTTTGATGAAATTTTATAATTGATTAGATATCAATTTCATGAAACAGGAATTAGCTTTATTTATTGTGTTTTAAAAAGTAAGAGAATAAGGAAAAAAATATAAGGGCTTTTTTTTTATATTCACGCAGAAAAAAAAAATTTCATATAAAACAAACTCATTTTCAACCCATTTGTTATCTAAAAAACCTATAAAAGACTAAACATCTTGATAAAACTATGAATAACCATAAGAAACCTAAAAACCGTATAAAAACTCGAAATCAATCTAAGACTCAAACTCCTCCTGATTTTAAATCTAGCCTTTTAAGAGATTTTTTCAGGTTTAGAAACATTGAAGTGGAACCCCTATCACCAAATGTTATCCATTGGCACTACGATCAATAGTCTTTGTGGTCAAAGTCCTTATAAACTTTGATTTTCTCTTTCTCATATCGAGATTTAGCAAGATTCTCTTTCTTTTTTGTCTAACCAGGGACTAAAATACAAGAAAAATAAATTTAAAGACCAAAATTAAATCTAGAACGTTTAAAGAAACCTAAATTATATTATTTGTAAAACTGATGAACCAAAGTATGTTTTTTTGTGCTAACTCTTAACACATCACCCATTTTAGTCGTCCTTTTCATTTTTTGATCCTTTTTTTTTTTTTTTCAATGTTGTCTTTGTCTAATAAATCATACGCAATTGACCTTCAATTCAAGGTTAAATTACCAAAAAAAAAAGCTTGATGACTAGAGTAGAAAAAAAAGCACAGTAAGTCCATAATAATATGTGAGTGCATGAACAATGCAACACAATGTTTTTATATACAATTAAAACCCCATATATTTTAGAGTTTTCTATAATAGGATTGAATTCTTGAGATTCTTCCATTATAAACAAGGATCATGCATGACTCCTCCATTGCCTCTTATTGAAAACCATGTGTGAATAATGTATAAAATGGACCCAATCAGGTGATCAGAGCAAGACTACATGGTAAAATTCACTAATAAAGCTGTTGCATAACCAAGAATATTCAAATAAAAAAAGTTACAAAATCTGTTTTGCAAAGGAAAGAAAAACTCAACTCTTAAGTTCCTCTAAACTTCATGTTTTGCAACTTACAAAGTCTGTCCCTAAAACAATCTTAAGTCAATCTTCAATCTTTTAAATATATCATAAATCTATCTTATTTGGATTCCAATAAAACTATGACTTCTTTAAGGGTCAAAGCTAGTATCAATCAACTCATTCAATTCTTACAGAAGTTAATCACCATCTTCAAGCTCCAAATATGAAGGTTATTGCTTATATTTAAATTGTCCATCTCCAAGACAAGCTTTAATGGATATGACAGTTTATGTGTATCAATCAAACACCTACTAGACAAATCCTAATTATTTGATTTTTTTTTTATACTCTTTTAATAGTAAACAATCAAGGCAAAAGATCAACCATGTTTGAGATAGATTTAATCGAGATTGAAAAATCAACCATGTTTGAGATAGATATGATCACAATTGAAAAATTGACCATGTCCAATACTAGCACTAAACCAGAATATTTGGCTAATTCTATTGATCAATCAAGGCAGAGATTTGTGACCTTAAGATCAAGAAGATATTCCAAGAAACTTCATTTGGCTTTATCACCAATAAATACTTGACAAGTCATGCTTGTGAGGTTTTCTATTTATCAAAAGTGATTTTTTGGTACTCTATACTATCCAAAAATTTGTTTTTTAAAGATTCACTGAATGATCAATAACTGGTGCTCGTGGATGGTTTGCTCGGCATTTTGGTGCTTCACTTGTAAGATTTGCATGATTTTTGTACGAAGTTGAATGAATTGTGCGTAACAGACCAAGATAATGGCCATGCACAAAGGAATGCAGTGAAGTAAACGAATTGATAGATAGCATAACCACCAACGGGGCATGTTACAAGCTGGAAATTTGATCAGAACTGATATCTGAACTAATTGAAGAGTGCTCAAAATGCAATGCAAACGACTCCACTAGCTCAACAGCATCCTGAACTTTAAGCCGGGTTCCTTGTTGTCGAACAACTGTGGCCGCAACTCTGGCCGCTAATGTACCCATTCCTCTCAGATCAGACACACCCCGGAGGATACCATACAAAATGCCAGATGCATATGCATCCCCGGCACCACAAGTGTCGACAGGCACACACGGTGAAGGAGGGATATATACAGCTTCTCCTTTTACACCGATATAGGATCCTTTCGGTCCATCAGTGACCGAGACCACGGGTACAAAGTGACTAAGATACCTTGTAGCTGAAATTGCGCTGTCCTTTGCAGTAATATTGCATAAAGCTCTTGCTTCATCACTGTTCGCAAACACCACATCGGCACAGTTTCCAGCAATTTCCCTGGACAACACAAGGAGGGAAAGAATGCTTCAATAGGACAACATTTACGTTACAGGGAGGGAGGAAGTCTCCTCACCATTACCAAGTTTCACTAAATTAACTAACAAGTCTCCATCCAATGAAATTAATAAAGAGAATGGTTCACCAGATTTGGCATTAGAAATAACTGCACAATGCAAATCCTATTGATGGATGGGCAACAATGAATTTTCGTTTTTATGTCTCAGACCAGGAAGCAGAAAACAGAAATCAAACTGAAAGTTCTCAACAGACTTTAAATATCTGTCAGTGGCCTTGCTAGTAATTATTTTACATTTCTTATGCAATAGTGTTTCTAAACTTGAGGGTTTAAAGAAATGAACATGGTAGTTTAAGTTCATCCAAAACTGAAAGAAATTATGCATCAAATAGAATGTCACTAAACCACCTTAAGAATCTCGATTCAAGGTTTGGCTAGTGACTCCATTCACAAACTAAAAGGATTTAGCATGGTGGTGGAAACTTCAAAAGTTAGGATATAATAAGACCACCACACATGAGGCTGTTCCCCTCCATTATGACAACTCCCCTCCATACCCTAAATTTTAGCAAATGCATGAAAGAGTGACATATTCATCTTCATCACTTGAATTAAGAGAGACAAGTTACCCGACCTTCTATTGCAGCATAAATAGTAATGACTGAGTGTCTGGCAGTTCTATTCTATCTGTGGACAGACCCTAAATTATTTCAATATTAATTCTGCAGAACTTCGGGTCAAAGAGAACTGGGAACTCTTTCTAGAAGGCTTGTTTCACAAAACTGTAGTGTCATCACCATGTTTTGGATGTTCATCACTTCAAACTCAACTGAGATTGAATGGAGTTTTTCCAGCATGAAAGAAAACACGTTGAACACCATCGTGTTTCTTTCTAACAAACATTTTCAAAATTACTTTTATAGTGTTGGCTTGTCAAGAAAAAATCTTTAAGTGAAACTTTTTCTATAAGCTATCTAATGAGACAAACATGAAATTCAAAAACCAAATAAAATATTTTTTGTTTTAGTAAATCAAGCTACAATCTTACCAGAAATCATCATAGTGTCTTTCAATGCAGGACACATCTGATGCTGTAATTGCAACCAGCGCACCACTCCTGCGTGCTTCTTCACATGCTTTTGAAATTGCTTTAATTGTACCGGGAAGTTCAAATAGATAGCCTTCAACTACCAATATTTTCGTCTTGGAAATTATGCTGGCCAAGCATGGATCATAGTTAACAGTTGAAGATGTACCCTAAAAGATGCCGATATGTTAGGGGTCAGCTCATATTCCAAAAGATAAAGCAACCCAGCATATGATTTAATGTAATTTTATTGGCCTTTTATTGCAACAAATCCAGATACATCTGTTGATAAATTAAGCAAGCAGACTAGCTAGCTAATACTCCCA
This sequence comes from Salix viminalis, assembly GCA_029228465.1. Classification (NCBI taxonomy): domain Eukaryota; kingdom Viridiplantae; phylum Streptophyta; class Magnoliopsida; order Malpighiales; family Salicaceae; genus Salix; species Salix viminalis. Next base: position 6,512,620 of record CM055438.1, on the reverse strand, counting down.
ATATGTAATGGGGTTTATCAATTGGAAAAACAAACAATCCAGAAAGGAATCATGCACAAACCACATAAATATATGGCAAGAAGGGTGAAATTATCATGTCCAGTTTGAATTTTTGTGTCGTTACCCTTGAGAGTTTAGTACAGAAAGAAGAAAAATTATCTATCTCCTCCAATTTCTAACCCAGTGATTATTTTCATTTCAAAATTACAAATTATATGACTTGTACAGTTACTGATTCATAGTCATGTGAGTAATTCCTAGAGAATAAAAACTAAAATAACCACATGCAACTCAAGCTTTTAATATTCAATAAAAGTAAGACACCAACCACTAGAATGACAAGCAATTCTTGAAATCAAGGAATTTATATAAAAAATGATTCTTAAAAGTGAGTGAAGACTTATCCAAGTTTGGTACCTGCTTTCAACTTCCAGCTAATTCAGTAAATATTTTTGAGTCAACAAAGAAATATAACAAATGTATTCACCATATATGAGCAGTTCATTTTCCAGCAACACAAATCTTACATAGAATGAAACAGAGTTTATATATTTTACAGAAACATTGGGCTGTGTATCGCTGGACATGCAGGACAAAACTTGTGATCAGCTAATATAGTTTCAGGAAACGCATTTCATTCAAGAAGCACCATGCCCCGTGCATAATCCTTACCTACTGTTGCAAAGAACCTTCCAAAGGAGTTTGCAACTTCACAACTAGAAGCATCAGCTGTAAGCCTTTTATTTATTTATTTATTCCTCTGGTAAGCATTGAGCAAAAGTTGATTTTTAGGGAAAGACAGAAGCTATAAATCTCCAAAAAGAAACTGCACTCGAGAATCAGGATTTATCACGAATCTTATCCTTCTAAAACAGAATTTACCTGATATGAGAGCATGGTTCGCTGTGCATCAGGGGTTGTGAGAACTATCACTGTTCCTGTTGTCCCATCTTTCACAGGTTCAGAGAGAAAATTCACATTTGCCCTCAGTAATTTTGATCTATGAAACAAATCAGAGCATATTGAAAAACATCAGATCAATATATAAATTCCATAACAAGTTCCAAATAGTTCAAATCAAACTATGACAGGTCAGTTACCAAGGATGAACCTTTATCCAGAATGATTTACAAAAGCAGGGTTAGCAAATTAAAAAAAAAAAATGCACCTTTTGACCTAGATGAAGTGACAAGATAGACATCATTTGAAGCACTTGCTAGCACATGCCAGCTTCCCAAGGTTAGGACTTGAAAACTGTAATCACCCATTGTCGATTCATTGCAATTGGAAGGCTCACTCATTTTCCTTCCTCCTCAAGCCTTCCCACCCAAACACTGTGAAGGATTATCATTTGCCCTCTCATGTTTGGTGGTAACAAACACATTTACATAGATATGTATATAATAATAGGTGTGTACGTTGTGTAGAAAAAAACCTTCCAGTTTAATATCCTATACACATATGTAAAATGGAAGAAACTAGGGACTCTTCTATTATATGACTTAAATGGACTAAGTTTAATTGCTTCTATTTAGCTTAAGAGCTCTACGAGCTTCACAGACTCAAAGCTCTGCTTCATCTTTTGATCCATTATATAAAACACGATGAGAAATAATCATAAAATATGTTTGCCAACTCTAAAGTTTTAGTCAAATATTAGTGTTGCTCTAGATAGTCATTTTCTCTGGTTCTTTTTTTTTCTTGTCTCTAAAACAACTGTCTAATTTTATCTATGAACCTTTGTCATCATCATATCGGACCTTAGTTGTCAATGGCACAAAGAAAATTGAACAATTTTACTCAGAGCCTAACTAAACTCTAATTATATCACATAAATATCTAAATATGAAGATTCAAAACAGTCAAACGAACTGGCAACATTTATGGGCTGAAACCTGAAGGAGAAATTATTGCATGAGCCCAACGTCACAAAGTGGTGGGTTCTACTATCATTAGTGGCTCAGGGTGAGCCAGGCTCACCTAATATCTTCTTGCTGAAAAGGGACATTTAAGTTTTGACCATCTTCAATAAACACAGAAAATGGAAGGTTGCCAATGCCAGAAAGTCTATATTTCTATTAAATCACACCATATGGATCCGAGCACCTTATGTTTTCACGTTCCCCATATCTAGTAATCATAACCAAACAAAAGCAACTGCAAATCCAATAGTAACATAAATGCCAGACCAACAACTAAATCTTCTTTATTCTAAAAAGGGAGAATAATTTTGACAAGTATTTAACAAGTAACTATTTGAAAACCATATTCTTTCAAAGGAACATAGACGTTTGATAATTACATTCACCAGATTCCAGAGCTAAACAGAATTGGGAAAGGATGATACTTGTTCAGCTCTTTAAGTAACTAAGCAAAGTAGCCTAAAATCATGTGAATCAATGCACCAAAAAGAAAACAACAAATTGTCAGCTAATGATCTAACTACTGTTGTCTAGCTGACACTTTGAAGGCAAAGCTCACCAACAACACAATTTTATCAGTAAGCACATGCAGTGCACATATAAGCTGTTTGCAAGATAATTTCAACTAGTGAATAAAAAAAGAAAAAGAAAAAAAGATCAAGAACAAAACTTATCACTTTTATGGAAGTAACCAACAACAAGAAGCCTCAATTCTGGTTTTCATTCATGTACTTTCAATAGCAAAAAATGAGAAAAGAAATGAAAACAAATTCTTAAACTCTAACCTGTAGAAGCTACCCAATGGATCACTCCCTACACTGCCTGCCATGGCTACATTTAGGGCAGGACGTCCTCCTACAGGTTTACAACCAAGCCTTGCCAGGGCCACTAGGCTGTTTGAAAGAGATCCACCGGCAGCTGCCTTGTAACTGCAACCGTCCATGGCCTGCAAAACTCTACCCCTCTCCTCATGGTTCACAACCTTCCTTGTTCCCTTCTCTAATCCCAATCTTTTCAAAAATTCGTCATCAACAGTGCCAGAGAAATCCACCTAGAGATACAAAGTGTCAGAATTAATAGATTTTCTCATCCCAGAATATAGAGAAACAGAAAAGCATATAAAAAAGTTAAAGAGTAGAAATCAAAGAGTCAAACATTTAGGATGAACTACTCCATATTGACATGAAATAATACAGCAACAATGTCGATGGATTTTATAGCTACAATTAACAACAACAGCAGCAGCAAAGATACACAAATTGACTTGTTACAGAATCTGGTAATGTGGTTGCTTCCAACATCTCTTATCAATGTGATATATTCAGAAATAGTAAGAAAATGGCAAAGCATGCCTTACTAATAGAAATACAGAGTCATCCCGTATTAAACCTCAACCACCCCACAATTCATATTCTACTTACCAAGCAGCCATGTATTCTCTTCTCTTCCATTTGCATTCATCAATTGTTTGATATATAACCAAAGCAGAGTTTATTTAACAAATAACACATAACATAACCTTAAAAATAATAATATTTGTCTATCCACCAGCATCCACTGAACAAGGAGTAGAAACAAAAAAATAATTCAAGAAAGCAAAAAGGAAGGAAAGAAAGAAGTACCATAGCTTGACCAAGACCCAAAACATCCCATCTGTCAGGCAAATCAGAAGTTGGAGTTACGCCCTCTATTTCTTCTTCTCCATCATCGTCATCTTGGCTTCCAGTCCCCAATTCTCTTTCAAAGTTGGAAAGAGAAGAAACCCTAAAAGACCCATGTGAGATTTTGGCCATGGTATCAAGTTTAGAGGTCTGTATTGGTCCATGTAGAGAAGAAAGATTGGTTGATGTGGTGTTGTGGGCATAAAGAGATAAAGGGTTGCGATAAAGAGAGAAAATAGGAGAGGAGGGAGGTGGTGGATGTCTGGTTATGATGTGAGGATGAGAGGTGGTTGGGGGAGAGAGAAGAGAGAAGAAAGATGACATTATTGTTCAAAAAGCAAATATACTTTTTGATGGGTTTTTCGACTACTACTACTACTACTACTACACTACTATTATCATGGGATTTGTCTTGTCAAGGATGGAGAAGAAGATGGGTTTATCTCCATCCACAGACTCCTTAAATCAAACCTTCTTTCTAAAAACAAGAAGAGGATGAGGCACACCCCCATCGGCAAATCCAAAACTTATCCGTACGTAATGTTTTAGTATTTCTATGTATTTTATTTTTAGAAATATATTAAAAATATTTTTTTAATTTTAATTTTTAATATTAGTAAATTAAAAACATCAAAAAAATGAATTTAAAGCAAGAAAATACAGTCACTTTTTTTTCTCTTAAGAAAATATAGTTAGATCATGTAAATAAATACACCTTTGACCACTTTACCTGCCTTGTCTTTTTTTTCTCTCTCTTAAAAACATGCTAAATTGAGTGATTTGAAATTTCTTACTATAAAAATAGCAGAAAAGTTTTTATAAATTAGAAATTCTGAATAAATATTTATTGAATTAAAACATTTCATATTTAATATACAAATAGTTTTATATAAAATTTGATGATATGGTAAAATTAAAGGCATAAAAATAAATTTTAATTTGAAAATAACAACTTGAAATATATAGTTAAATCGTTAGCATGTATTAATAGTTGATGAGGATATGTCAGAAAACATCTACGGTTTGTTATTGCTTTCTTATATTTAATTATGTTTTGTAGATAAACAAATGGAGAAAATAAGGAATTTACAGGAGAACAAGGAAAAGATATTCATGATGTTCCAGATATAACAATAACTATTTAATTGTTTGCACTACGTTTCAGGTTGAGTAAATAATTTTTCTAGTTGTTGGAATTAAAATAATTAATAGATTTAACTAGTTTAAAATAAAATATAATATTTATACATGCAAGGTTTTCAACACACCCTATTATAACAACAATAATATTGAAGGTTTAACATATAAAAATATTATTACTATTATTGCTAAAACAATAAAAATAATTAAATTATTCCGAGGAGAAAAAACCTTGAAAACATTAATAAAAGAGGAAGCAATAAAAAAAACTAAAATTATTATTATTATTATTATTAATGGGAAAATAAATTCAATAAAAGAATAAAAAAAGCTCAAAAACTTTAACAAAGGAAGAAACAAAAAATAAATAAAAATAAAAATTATTAGCTAAAAAAAATCATTTGACGTGAAAATAAATAAAAATAATAAAAAAAAACCAAAAGAAAGAACAAAGAGAGAAAAAAAAAGAAATATCAATTTTCAAATGATCATAAACACAAACTAAAATTTAATAACAAAATTTTTGAAAAAAGAGTTTTCTCAACAAAAGAGAAAATAATTAAAATTAAAAACCAAAACTAAGAACACACATATATAAACATGGACAAAAATATGGACTATTTAAGAAATATAAAAAATTAAAGGAATTAAGGGCCGAAACAAAAACCAAATATATTATCAATTTCAATCAAAGGACTAAATTGAAAAAATTAAATAAAATATAACATTTATACATGTAAGATTTGATATAATGAAACACATCAATACACCTTTTTATAATAGCAGAAAGTTCGAAGCCTTAACATTTAAAAATATCATTACTATTAGTAATAACACAATAAAAATTATTAAATTATTCCAAGGGAAAAAATCAAAAACATTAACAAAAGAGGATGCAAAAATAAAAAAAAAATATTATTAATACTGCGTTAATAATGGGGAAAAATCAATTAAAGAAAAAAAAACCTAATAACTTTAACAAAAAAACAAACAAAAAATTTAAAAAAATGGAAAAAAAATTATTAGCTAAAAAAATCATTTGAGGTGAAAATGCAATAAAAACTAATAAAAAACTAGTAAGCACATGCATGATGAAATTCTATAAGCAAACATCAGTAATCCTACAACAACGAGGGGAGGCTAGTCATGGTTGGATTTCTACAAGAGTTTGCAAAGGGCATTTTCCTTAGAGTAGCTATGGAATCGCTACTCTGACTATTGAATCTTTAAAATTTTAAGATGTCATCTTGGGGCCTTAGTTTAGGTGGTTTTAGTGAAATATTGGATGAAATATTGTGAAGAACTCAAAGAAGGCATGGTTATACTTAAGTGCGAGTGGAATAAAAGTTAGGGTTAGACTGTCGTTTGTACCTTGCTCCTTAATCATGATTGGTTTTCAATGGTGGAGTTTAGGAGGTGTACAAAAAGAGAAAGCGGATAAAATAAGGATTGTAACATGAAGACTTCCTAAGAGATCACCCATCCTAGTACTATTATCGCCCAAACAAGTTTAACTTCGGTGTTCTGATCGGATTTGGTGCATTAATGTTGGTATGATAGCACTCGTAAATACATGCATGATGAAATGTTATAAGCAATCATCCCTGATCCTGCAAAAGCGAAGGGATGTTGCTCAACATTGTATTTTTACAAGAGTTTCCAAAGGGTGTTTTCCTTAGAGTTGCAATAGGATCACTACTCTCACCGCCGGAACTTTAGAATTTCAAGATATCATCCCAATGCCTTGCTTCAAGCAATTTTAGTGAATTCTTAAACAAAATATCATGTGGAATGGGGAGAAGGCATGACTAGACTTAATTGCGAGTAGAATAAAATCTAGGGTGGGGCAGTCATTTGTAACTCAATCTTTGATCATGGTTGGTTTTGAACAGTGGAGTTAAGCAAGGTGTACAAAAAGAGAAAGCAAACAAAATGAGGGTTGCAACACAAGGACTGGTTAGGAGGTCACCTTTCCTTATACTATTCCTGCCCAAGTAAGATTAACTTAGGGAGGCTTCTTCGTGTTGCTTTTTAAAGGGGGTTTTAAAGGTTTTTTTCCCCTTAGTGTATCTATTAGATAACTACTCTAACCGTCAGATCTTTAGAATTTCAAGATATCATCCAAAGGCCTTAATGCAGGCAGTTTTAGTGAATTCTTTGAAATATCATGGAGAAGGCGTGGCTATAGTTAAGTGCAAGTGGAATAAAATCTAGGGACATTGCTCCTTCATCACGATTAGTTTGCAATGGTGAAGTTAAGCAGGGCGTGGAAAAAGAGAAAGCGTATAAAATGAGGGGTGTATCATAAGGACTTCCCAATAGGTCACCCATCCTAGTACTAGTGTTGCCCAAGCTAGTTTAAATTTGAAGTTCTGATGGCATCTGTTGCATTAGTATTAGTATGATCGCACTAGCAAGCATATGCACAATGAAATGCTATAAGTAATCATCTTTTAGCCTGCAACAACGATGGGAGGTTGCTCGGTGTTGCTTTTTTATAGGAGTTTCCAAAGGGTATTTTCATTAGAATAGTTATGTGATCGCTACTTTGACCGTTGGATCTTTTGAAAATAAAGATGTTATCCTGAGGCCTTGGTGCATGCAATATTAGTGAATTCTCAGATGAAATATTGTGTGGAACACGGAGAAGGAATGACTAGAATTTAGTGCAAGTAGAATAAAATATAGGGTGGAGCATTCACTTGTACCTCACTCCTTGATCACGGTTGGTTTTCAATGGTGGAGTTAAACAGAGCGGACAAATAAAATAAGGGGTGCAACACTAGGGATTCCTAGGAGGTCAACCATCCAAGTATTACTCTCGCTCAAGAAGGTTTTAATTTAGAGTTCTGATGGGATCCAATGCATTATTGCTTGGATGATCGCACCTATAAGCACAACAATGAAGGTTATAAGCAAGCATCCTTTAACCTGCAACAACAAGGGGAGGCTGCTTGGTGTTGATTTTTGAGAGGAGTTTCCAAAGGGTGTTTTCCTAATCATAGTTATGGGACTGCTACTCTGACTGCTGGATCTTCGGAATATCATGATGTCATCCCAAGGCCTTGGTTCAAACAATTTTAGTGAATTTTGAACGATATATCACGAGAACACGGGGAAGGCGTGACTAGACTTCATTGCAGGTGGAATAAAGAAAAATCTAGGGTGGGGAAATCATTTGTACCATGCTCCTTCATCACGATTGGTTTTCAAAGGTTGACTTAAGTTGGGTGAATATAAAAACAAAAAGTGGAACACAAGAACTTCCTAAGAGGTCACTCATCCTGGTATCATTCTTCCCGGCTTTCACATCAAAAAACTCTTTTTGTGGAAATCCATTTTTTGTCTATCTATTTTATATTTTTGCAAAACAAAAAAAGAGTTGGCCTGCCGAGGCATTACTAGAGCCATGCTTGTGCCATGTCGGCAGCCATGCCTGCAACTTGCATATTAAGTCTATAAAAGGGGAGAAAAATTACAAAGAAATGGAGAGGAGTATGAAATAATACACAAACCATTGCTAACAAATGGGAGACAACAGAAAAAACACACACATAGAGGGTGAAACACTGAAACAAAACACACAAAGAGAGACACATACACTAGAAAAACCGATGGAGAAGAAGAAGAAGCAATCGGTGATAGTTGCATATTTCTCCTCGGCACTAGCACGACCACCGACCTTGCATCTTCTTCCTCAGCGCTGGCTGCCCTCCCCTCTCCAAAGTTAAACTAAGCAGCCAACAAGCCACAATTTGTTTGAAAACAAATCAACCCTGTCTCTCTCTTTTTCAACGGCTTCTTCCCCTTAGTATTGTGTAAGTTTTCTCTCACCGACCACCACCTGATCTCCTTCCTTAGCACCAGCAACCTCTTCGTGAACTCCAGTTTCGGTGATGTAGTAGTAGCAGTTTCGAGCATAGACCTGCAAGCTTCTAGTAGCTCTCCTAGCCACCACAAGACATCATTTTTTATGTCACCGCCACAGGAAGAACCACGTCTGCCTCCTCTACCCGGCGGTAGTACAAGGTAAGTCTCTTGTCACCATCAGCCAACCACCCTATTAATGTTCATGTAAACAATTTAGGAGTGAATTAATTCACTCTACACTATTCACACTACATGAACAGTGCAACAACCTGATTTTGTCTTCTTCTTTTGTTTTAACTCTTGGACTCTCGACCCAACACAGTTGGTTGGGCCAGGTCTAGCACAAGTCCAACATAGTTTGGCCTTTTGGCCCACCTTAGCTCGGCCGACCCATTTAGTTAGGTCAGACCTAGTCCCAGTCTTAATTTTTTGTTTTTATTTTTTAAAAAAAATATAAAAAATCACATTTAAAAACAAAAAATATGTTGTTAAAAATTGCATTTTAATGTGGAACGTGGAAAAAATGTGGCTAGACTTCAATGCTGGTGGAATAAAATCTTGGGTGGGGCAATCATTTGTACTTAGATCCTTGATCATAGTTGGTTTTCAATGGTGGAGTTAAGTAGGTTGGACAAAAAGAGAAAGCGAACAAAATGAGAGATGTAACACGAGGACTTCCCAAGAGGTCACCCATCGTAGTACTACTCTCGCCCAAGCAGGTTTAACTTTGGAGTTTGATGGGATGTAGTGCATTAGTGCTCATATGACCGGACCTATAAGCACATGCACGATGAAATACTATAAAAAAATCATCCCTAAATCTACTACAGCGAGGGGAGGTTGCTCGACATTGTATTTTTACAAGAGTTTTCAAAGGGTTTTTCCAAAGACTTTGCGATCGCTACTTTGATCGTCGGATCTTTAGAATTTCAATATGTCATCCTGAGGCCTTGGTTCATGCAGTTTTAGTGAATCTTAGATTAAATATCACGTAAAACATGGAAAAGACGTGGCTAGACTTCAGTACAGGTGAAATAAAATCTAGGGTGGGGAAGTTGTTTGTACTTCGTTCCTTGATTACAGTTGGTTTTCAATGGTGGAGTTAAGTAAGACAAACAAAAAGAGAAAGAAAACAAAATGATTGGAGAAACATGAGGACTTCCCAAAGGTCACCCACCCTAGTACTACACTCACCCAAGCGAGTTTAACTTTGGTGTTCTGATGAAATGCAGTGCATTATTACTGGTATAATCGCACCCATAAGCACATGAACGATGAAATTCCAGAAGCAATAATCCTTGATCCTGCAACATCAAGGGGAGGCTGCTCGACATTGCATTTTTAAAGGATCTATTCTGACCGTATAATTTTTAGAATTTCAAGATGTAATCCTAAGGCCTTGGTTCAGACAGTTTTAGTTAATTCTCAGAAAAATATCTTATTGAACATGAAAAAGGTGTGGCTAGACTTAATTGTTTGTGGAATAAAATCTAGGATAGGGAGTCATTTGTACCTCGCTCCTTGATCATAGTTGGTTTTCAACGGTTGAGTTAGGGAGGACAAAAAGAGAAAGCGGAAAAAATGATGGGTGCACCGCGAGGACTTCCTAGAAGGTCATCCATCCTCGTACTATTCTCACCAAACGAGTTTAACTTCAGAGTTCTGATGGGACTCGATGCATTAGTGCTGATATGATTGGACTCGTAAGCACATGCATGTTGAGATGCTATAAGCAATCATTCCTGATCCTGCAACAGTGAGGGGAGGCTGCTCGTTATTGCATTTTTATAGGAGTTTCCAAAATGTGTTTTTCATAGAGTAACTATGGGATCGTTACTCTGACCGCTGGATCTTTAGACTTTCAAGATGTCATCTTGAGGCCTTGGTTTAAGTTGTTTTAGTGAATTCTTGGATGAAATATCGCATAGAACATGGAGAAGACATGGCTAAACTTCAGTGCAGGTGGAATAAAATCTAGGGTGGGGCAATTGTTTATACGTCACTCCTTGATGATAGCTAGTCTTCAACAATGGAGTTAAGCAAGGGAGAGAAAGAGAGAGAGTGAACAAAATGAGGAGTGCAACACGAGAACTTCCTAAGAGGTCACCCATCCTAGCATCCGTAAGTACATGCACGATGAAATGCTATAAGCAACATCCCTTATCCTGCAAAAACAAGGGGATACTGCCTGGTGTTGTTTTTTTACATAAGTTTCCAAAGGATGTTAATCGGATCGCTACTCTGACTACCAAATCTTTAGGTTTTCAACGGTTATCGCAAACAAACGAAATGGGGTGAAAAGAGGGAGGAGTTAAGCAGGGTAGACAAAATGAGAGATGTAACACGAGGACTTCCAATGAGGTCACCCATCCTAATCACGAGACAACAAAAGAACGAGGCAAACACTATATATATGAACTCATAAGTCGTTCATGTTCTTCTTCCTTTTTTCAGCAATACATTACTCTTTCTAAAGAAAACTTACATTTACATATTGGAATTGCCAAGTACTTAACACACGAGAAATCTTGATCTTTCTCCTTTTTGTTTATTTCAATATTTCTCTAGATCACTTATTTCTTTTAATTTGTACATTGAGTGCACAACACCGGCCTCCTAGCACAAAGGCTCAGATGTTTACAACTTTGTAACAGAGAGAGACAGAGAGATAGTGATGATTTTGATAAGAAGAAGAAGGTAATAGCTTAAAGATAGTTTGGCAAAGTGATTTTCTTTTTTATCACTTCTATATATATTTGTTGTAGTTTCCAGTAGAGTATTCTATGATAAATCCTCCCATTGGAGATCTTTGTGGAACTCCCTTTCTTCTCTTAGCAGTCCTATAACTCATAGAAGTTGGCGGTGGGGTTGAGGGTGTAAAGCTTTGTGCTTTGCTTTTAGCACTTCCGTTGATAATGCTATTCATTGATTTTTCAATGTCTGGGTCATCCATCGCCTCGTACCTTTTCTTTTTTCTGAAACTCTTTGATGTCCCAACAACCTGAAAATTATATAATTTATTGAATTATGTAATTAAAATCAGCACAACAATGAACATAATTAGACTAGGACCTTTAAAAAAAAAAACAAAAGCTAGACAACATAAACTAATACTCCATATATAAATAAACAGTGGTAGCTTAAATCCTTTGCCATTTTCTTTTGAAGAGGAGGGGGTAGGTTGCGTGTTAGGCTATATTTAACAAAGACTACAAGGTCATTCTCCAAAAAAATAACATAAATTTAAAATGCTAGAAAGTACCATCACAGCATACTTTACCAATGAGCTCATGAATAGAAATAGTTCGGCAAAAAACCCTTGACGGTATTTTATAGTATGTCGATGAGTCAATAAACTTACTGATGGATTTAACGATGGAAAAAACATGCCCAAAAAAGTTAACTCATTTTACTCTATTAGTATATTCATCGGTAAATTTAACATATCATTGACAAAAAATCATATGTGATTTTATTTGTGTGTTTTTTTTCAGCCAGAATTTCCCATGGTGAATATAGCATACCATTGATAGAATACCATCAATGAAATAACAGTAACAATGACTTTTGCAGTAATTCTTTTTCAACTCTCCAGAATATACCGACAAACATGGTCCGTCAGTAACCCCTTCAATAATATTTAAAAATATATTGAACAAAACTAGAAAAATAATTGAAATAAATTAAAATAATATAAAAGTCAAATTATAAATTAATAAAAATTAACATAAAAATTAAATATTTGTATGTTTAAATACAATAAATTTAAAATAAGGATAACGCTGGAAGAAGAGGAGGAGGCTAGTTATCACCAAGACCATGGGGCCAATAAAAAAAACACATGAACCACCCATATGTAATCTCATCTCCATCAGCATTTACCGTAGTTTAATAGGCGAAGCCTGAAATTCCTAGTCACCTTCGTAAACTCCAAAATTTGAGTGCTCAGAACTGATTATGAGCATCCAACAATCAAAACACTACAGGTCATCTACAAGTTAATCAAAATTGTCTTCTTTTTTGTCAATTAACTCATCCTCATCTCCATCGCAATCTTCTATATTAATTTTGTCGCTATCATCATCTTCATCAACTTGTGTATATGTATTGGATATCAAAACATCATTTAACTCCTCAACATCAACATCACCAAAAATATTCTCGGTGATGAAAAACTTTTGAGTTTTCTCCCAAGTCATTAGATGAAGCAACCCAATATGGATCAACTTACTTCTAAAATTGAAAGACATTATCTCCCATAATTAATTAATCATTCTCATCCTAAACAACCTCTACACAACTTCTAGGTTTGATTTTCACTATGAATAACTAGTCCACTCTTGAACTATGCTTTTGAAAAGTAGCGGTGTACAGGTAATAAACTTGTTGACATTACTTGAAGATAAAAATATTGTTGATGTTGTGAAGTCTAGTCTATGAATTAATTTTGACCAAACTATAATGGGGATCTACTTTGATTTCTTTGTTAGCATTTTCATACTATTATTATTTGAATGAAAGTACTCTATTTTACTTGTTATGATATTGCTATTAGAATGAATCCCGAAAACTCTAATAGAATAAACATATGTCAATCATGACTCTTTATTTTATACAATATGTAATCCCTTAAATTCACCAACCATGATATGTTTGAAGTATCTCCATCAGGAAAACATGTTTTTTAATGATAACAAAACAAATCTATATCTATTCTAGCTTTGATGTTATCTTTTCTCTTCTCCTTTACGTCCATAACCGCGTTGAAAATATTCTCAAACACATTCTTTTTTATGTATAAAATCAAGGTTATAAAGGGGAGATTCTTCTTCCAATAAACTCCCAAAAAATACTTTGTTTTATCCAATTATGGATCAAACCAAAACCAAGAAACTTCTACTTAGCGGATTAAAAACTAAACACAATGTCGCTATACTCAAATACCACGTCATACAATTCTTCACCTTAAAGAAGCGGTGGTGCAATATCCTTATCAACTCTTCCAAAAAATTTTTTTTTGTTCTTTCTATATTTGTGATCTGTTGGTAATAACCGCCAGTGGCAATAAAAAAAGACATTTTATCACCATTTATTAGCTTGAATACCTTCTTATTTCCATATATATAAACATGCTAGTGTTCCATTCATGATCCAACCAAAAGCTATTTTATAAGCAAGAAAATAATTGATAGTCCACATTAAAGTTGTTTTTATCAAAACTTTTTTTCCTTGATACATCATTAATCAAAGACCCAAATGGACACAATTGATCTAACTCATCAATTAAAAATCAAAGATAAACATCTATATTCCAACCTGTATTATTAGGATCGGGGATGACTAGATAAAAACATGAACTCTAGTCTCATACACATCTCTAGTGGAAAGTTTTGAATTGTGAGTATTACCGACCGACAAGAATAAGGAGCATAAAATGAACCAAATCGATTAAATCTATTTGCACATAGCCCAAGATGCATGCTCCTTAGTTTTAATGAAAACTGATGAAACTACACCATTAAAATATTTCTAAGATTTAACATCACTCCATTAACTGTATAATGTAAATAGAGCAATGCTTTGTGCTCAAAAGTATTTCATGACATGACTAACCTCTATAATCTAGGTGTGTAAGGAAGTATCTAAGTTTTCTATGTGCCTTAAGAGTCTTTTCCTTGCTAGTTCATGACTTATAACAAAAATGCACACATGTTCTGCACTCAATCAACTCTTTATTTTCAAGGTAGTTTAACACGTAAAAGTTGGACACATGTTAATTATCTAATATCCTAGATCAATGGGTTTCCTCATAGACTTAGCAATATAAAAGCTCTATTTCAGCCTATTCTCTTAAGGTAAAATGTTTCTCGCTTATTCAATCTGTCACAACCAACCTCACTTAATCCATGATCTAATTTGATAGTGAGCAGTTAACTAATAACTTATTGTGATTTCTGCAACCATCCCATCATTGTTTATTAGAATCTTTTGAGAGATAAAAGAAATATGGCCACATTTGTATTACGTTCTTTATTTATAATTGGACATTGATCGACATGACCATGACTTGTTTCCATCGCATCCATGGATTCCTATAAGGATTGTTATTGTCATCTACAACTCCATGCACATAGCTTGAACTAGATGTTAGCCTTAACCATCATTTCTATCATGGTATCGTGAGGAACATATAGTTCTTCATGGTTATAATATCTGGATCCATAATTTTTTTATTTTTACACCTCTAGTATGGACATCTATAACTGCCTCCATTAATGTTGCATGAATTAAATAATGCTTAATTGTTTAAACCTTGAACCCGTTTACAATGATTCATCCTCCATAAACCTTGTTGGGTGAATCTTGATACAGCTATGAGCGATCATCCATTACTTAAATCAAACCTATATAAAATAATAATAACATGTTCTAGTTAACTATGTTAACTAAATAACCGTGGAAAAATATTGTTTTAACTTAAACTTATTCAATCTATTTTAATAGTACTCTTAATTTATTCTCAGTTATCTATATAAATTCGAATTTCTACATATTTACTAAGAACTCAATTTGGAAATAAAATTGACAAAATATAAAATGAACCTGTTAAATTAGTTATTATCTATTTCATCACAAAACACCTAAGTAAAAAAGTCAACATAAATTTCATCAATTTTCAAACAAAGATAATTTTATAAAATTGAAAACAAACCCTAACATGTAGAATCATAAATGCATACAATAAATTTATATGAGAAAAAACTGTAAAACAAGTAAACACTTAAGAAAATACATATACTATAAAAATATGGAAAAAAACAACATTTCAAAATTGAGTTCAAATATAAAAAAGGTAGATTCGCTTACTTAAAGTGAAGAATCTTTAATAAAACTTGAATCAGAATGCAGATGTTGACAAACTGAGTGTTATGGTGGCCAGATTTATTATGGGAAGTCGAATTATATAGAATTGGAGGGGAGGAGTGAGTGTTTATTGTAGAAAAAATATAGAAAGGAGGAGAAACAAGGGAGAGGGAGAACAAGGTTGATTGCTAGGTTATAAAGTAAATATTACCAATGAATTTACCAATGTAGCTATTTCATCGGTCATTCTATCAATACAAATATCATGTCACCATACAATTGGCTTTTATTGAATCCCATTGTATTTACCTCTGTAATTCCCTTAGTACACACGAAGGGGATTTTACCATTTGTGTATCTATGGATGCACTTTATTGTTTGAATTTGGTAGAAAGAAGTAATATATAAGAAATTGTTTCTCCCAATAATAATTTCATGCTCTTATTTTTAGTTGAAAACAAATAAAAACCCGGGTGGGATTTTTTTAAAGAAAATAAATAGTGTGTGTATATATATATATATGTGGTGTGTTACCTTGCAGGCAAGGGAGCAGAAACTGAATGAATCAAGGAGGCTGCGCTCACAGACATCGCAAGTGTTGGTAGCACCTTTTCCAGGCCTAGGCTGAGGCCTCTCATTCAAGAACACAATTTTTGCACTGTTGATAATGTAGGTCTGGACCCCTGTTATGTCCAAGTATTTCTGAATTTCAGAAACCCTAATCACATCATGGTAAGATGACCTCCTTATCTACAGCAAAACAACAGCAGAGTAATTTGATCAAACTACAACAGAGAAATCACGTGCCAGTTCCCTTTTTCTAAAAAAAAAAAGAGCCATGGATTCAGGATTGAACCGCCAAAGTAAAGATCAGGCACTTGTCATCGGTGAAAAGAATACAAAATTCATGTGATTTTGGGATATGATGAGATGATCAGAAACATGGTGGCTGTAGCAAAAGGTTTCTCGGGAAAAAAGACCAGTGCCTCGTGATCATTAGATTTTACCAGACGGTGAATAAAATCATTTGCTCTTACCTGAGTTGCTCGATGGTCCTTGTGGAGTGAGAGACAAACAGAGCAAAGGGCACCATTCATGCAATCCAAGCAGTACATATTGCATTCACTCCTGTGAGCATCAGCATGGAGCTTGCATTGAGCAAAAAAGCTTGTTTGAAGAAGCGGGTGCAGCCATGGCGGCCACTTGATATCTCCTTCATGATCATCAACATCATCTGGACTACCACCTCCCTGTGAAAATACTCAAAACAAAATTAACGCAATAGCATATATGT
The DNA here is from genome assembly GCA_029228465.1 of Salix viminalis. NCBI lineage: Eukaryota > Viridiplantae > Streptophyta > Magnoliopsida > Malpighiales > Salicaceae > Salix > Salix viminalis. The sequence continues at coordinate 6,495,869 of CM055438.1, read as the reverse complement.
GCGCGAGTGATTTCACAATCATTCCAATCAAGAAATAAAAACAGAAAACAAAAGAGCAACCAACAAAACCAGGAAATACTGACTGGTTAAATGTGAGCCAAATAAGCATACCCACCATGATTCTTCTGATGTTGGGTTTGATTTCTCCCACAGTGGTGCTTTATTGGTCATTCATGATCATCTAAACACAGTTCTGGAGATGGAAAAGAGAGCTTTTTCTTACAGAAAAGGGAGAGGGGGAAAGGAGGTGGGGTAGCAGCTCGAAGTGGTGGGTGGTGGGTGGGGATGTTGGAGGTGCTTATCCTAGGCTTAAAAGTCTACCACCGAACCTGCATATCCGAACCTACACCGAATATTAGATGCGTTTGGTCCAAGGAAATAACCATTAATTCTCCCCCATTTATTTCCGTGTTCCTTCCGTATGATTATATTGTTTTTCGTTAGACTTTGTAATTTGAAAATTAAAATATCTGTACTTTTGCTTTGACGTTATTGGTTCTGGTAATAGTTTGACAGAGGTGTTTTCTTCCCTCTTGAAACGTGGAAGATGGCGGGCTTGACACGTGGAGAAGATGGGGATCCTGGAAAAGGGTGCGCGTTAGACATCCATGTTTGAAGGGTAATTTGGTACTTCCACCTTACTTGCACAGAAAGAAAAACAGTACCTGACAAGAAGGGGAATTCATGGATGTTGTTAGGTATAAGATAAAAGAAATTTGATTGACTTCGTTTGCAGACTGACGACCCGGTAGTTGGAATTGTACGAATATTGGTCCATGTTTTTTTCCAATTCAATCCTCTTATTTATTTATTTATTTATTCGCGGGAGGGAGGAGAACCATTAATTATTATTATTATTATTATTATTATTATTATTATTATCCTAACAGCTAAAAGAGATCAAGGCTGTATTGTTCATCCATACTCATTGCACTGTGGACGGTAACAGTGTAGCCTTGATCTCACATTATATTGCAATGCATTTTCGCACCTATTGCATTTGCCAAAAATCTGCCCGATATAATTTCCATTCCACTACTTGTTGCCCATCCAAGGAAAATTGCCTTCAAAATACTTTTTATTCTTTTTAATTAAAAGCTAAAGAAAAAAAAAGTCAAATAAAACAGCTAGATAAATGTTACTAGATCGAGTCATGGCCTGTTTTGTTTTTAAAACAAAACAAAAGATAAAAGCTAACAGTTTATTTATCGATTTTAAGAACAAAAACTATAAATAATATATATAAAACACATCCTACTGTTATAAATTCATAATAAATTATATTTATATGTATTGAATATCTATTACTCTTGAGTAACTCTTGGATTTCCATAACCCTTGAGTTCATTTTCCTTCTCCTATAAATAGACCACTTTGGAATAATAGAAGAATTCATATTAAGCAGGGTATTTCTCTCTTGTCTCTTTTGATTATATTTTGATGTCTATGCTCTTCTATGTTAATTATTTATTCTTTTTATAACACGTTATCAGCACGATGCTCTAACCAGCTTATATTAATTTTAATATATTCACTTTTTCATTATTTTAATTTATTTTTGGCAAATTTTCTTTCACTATTATTCATAGAAAGAGATTTATAGTTCTCGAAGAACGAGTATTATAAGTTCTTGAAGAACTAAATAAATTATAAATAGTTCCTGAGGAACTAGTATTACAAGTTCTTGAAGAATTACATAAATTAAAAATAGTTCATGAAGAACGAGTATTACAAGTTCCTGAAGAATTAAATAAATTAAAAATAGTTCTTGAAGAACGAGTTCAGAAAGTTCCTGAAGAATTAATAAATTATAAACAGTTCTTGAAGAACTAGTATCACAAGTTCCTAAAGAATTGCATAAATTAAAAATAGTTCTTGAAGAACTAGTAACACAATTTTCCTGAAGAATTAAATATAGTTTTCTGACGAACTAGTATTTTAAAGCTAAATAAATAATAGTCTTAAAGGTTTGATGTTCCTCAATAATTAAACAAATTAAAAATAGTTCTTGAAGAACTAATATTTTTCCTGAAAGATTAAATAAATTAAATGCAGTTCCTGCAGAACTAGTATTTCTAAAGCTGAATAAATAACAGTCTTGAAGGACTGATTTTTTATTTATCTTCATGATTTTATTTAATAAGTTATTTCTTGTTTTTATAGATAAAGATAATGTCAAATCTAACAAAACTTGAATTTATTGCTCTTGATATTTTTAGAAATAATTATGTAGTGACTTGAAATTTTTAAAAGGAAAATACATGTATGCCCTTAGTGGCTTAGAATTAGGTTAGGGGTGTTGTAGTAATTGTACAAGCTAGTAAATATAAATAGAAAAGAAAAGAAAAGAAAAAGAAAGAAAGAAGTAATCTGAAAATTTGAGAGAGAGAATCGGGAAGAGAGAAAGAAAGAAGAAGAAGAAGAAGAAGAAGAGAAAAGAGGGAAAGAGAAGAGTAGAAGAAAAGAAGAAGGAGAAATAGTTGTTAAGGTAATGTGTGTGTTTTATTATGTATAAATGTGATTATTAGCTATGATTTTTGCTTGTATGGGTTGTTAGGGTTTGAGAATTTTATTTAGGTTTGATTGATGAATTAAGAGAGATGTTAAGGGTTTGAATGTGTTGGGTAATAGTTTGATTAGTTTGATTGTAGATGATTTTGAAGTTTTGAGATGTTTGGTTTGAGAAAATATTGAGAAAAATGGTTAAATAATGTTGATAAATTCGAAAATCCTTTGCTGGAAATTCTGGGTTGAGGTTGAAGATGACAAAAATTCATTTTGGTCCTTTTGGTGAAAATTTCAGTTTAGTCCCCGAACTTTGGAAAAATTACAGTTTGGTCCCTGTGGTGAAATTCGAGATTCTGGGCAGAATTGAGGATGAATTATGGACAAGATTTTAGGATAGCTATGAATTTATGAAGTGTTCAATTTAGTCCTTCAATTTGATAAAATTACAATTTGACCCTAAAAATATAAGAAAATTTCAGAATGGTCCTTAGGTGAAATATTAGTATTTCAGATTGGTTTGATGGATAATTGAAGCTCATTTGATGGATTATTATCAATTTTATGAGTTAGGTATTTGGAATTAGATTTTGGAAGAAACCTTTGATTTAGGTTTTACGAAGAAATGGATAGTTGATTCAAAAACACATAGGATTATGATTTGAACTCTTAGATATGTTATTAAGGTATTTTAATTCCTTTGAGTATTTCTTTTATATATTCAGATAATCCCGATCTTCAACCCGCGGGACATCAGTAGGATTTCATCAACACTCTGCTTTTGGAATTTCGATCGCTTTTGAGTCCGGTGAGTGGATAATATTTAATATGCATGAGAAATAGTATAAATATTTGAATTTGCTAGTATGAATTGGATTATGCTTTTTGATAATATATACCTTGATTATATTCTTGATATGATAAAGCATAATCATTTGTTGAATATCCGTTCTTGATATGAGCCTATATCTGTTTGTGAATTGATAGCTCCTCATTTGATTGATACCATGAGTTGAGCCTTGAGATATGGATATGTTTGTTTGATTATAAGATATGTCTATGGTATGCCAGTCAGAATACCCATGCTAACAGGGTAGTGTTAGCCTTTGTGCACATCGTATCTGAAACCCTAGTTGGTCGGGGGAGTCACCAACCTGTGTGGACTGATCATCCCACAGTACGGAGCCTCATGCTCATTGCATTCTGATTTTCTGACGAGCTTTACCCATTAAATTCTTGTTAGGACCTATTTGAGAACCTATCACATGTTTGTTATGACCTGTTTGAGAAACTCCGTGTAAGAACCTTGAGCCGATTTGTTAATATACTCCTCTTTGATGTATTATCTCGTATGTGTATATTGGATATTATCTACTCACTGAGTTGTTGAACTCACTCCCTCATTATTTATCATTTTCAGGGTCGTAGCTTGCTAGCAGGTCATTTTTGTCCAACTCTTGGAACCTGCTATTTTGGTTGTATTTGATATTTTTGTTCATATATATAGTTAGTGCTCCACAATTACAACTGTATGTAATCAACTCTTGTACAAAGACAATTGAATTATGTTATAAAGTTTACTTTGCTATTTCCGCTGCGTTGAACTCTGAAATTGAATGATAAGTTTGTGTGTGAGTTTGGGTTCGCATAGGTGTGGAACCTTGGAGGGGGACCATGCCTATGTGCCGGTCACGAATCCGGGAATCGGGTCGTGACAAATTATTTGTCATGAAATATTGACGCCGAGATTCATCTAAAGTAATGAATCTTTAAAAGACCATCAAAGAAGGAAATAATATGAGGCAAAATCTAAATGAAAGATATGACCACAAAAGTTTATCATACTTCCTCAAGATCATTATGATTGGTTGCACCTAAAGTTGCAAGATTTTAAATCGATTATTGAATATAGTTCTGCTCCTTTTAAAATTATCTCATAGCTGAAATTGTGGTAAGATATCACATACGATCAAATGTTAGAGAAAATATTCTCTACATTTCATGTCTCAAACATTGTCCTGCAACAACAATCTAGAGTGTATAATTTCAAAAGGTTCTAAACTATTCCCTAAAGTGAATGATTTTTTTGTCTAGAAGACAAGAAAGGACCGAGGATATAAGTATGAAAGAAATAAATGGAAAAGGAGAAAAGATAATCCTTCTAAAAGTAAACCATCATACCACCAAAAGTGGAGACATAATGAATAGTGGAATGACTTTGCATGATGGAGATTTATGTCTAGCAGACAGTGCAACAACGCATACAATTTTTAAGGAAAATAAATACCTTGAGTATTTGACATTAACCAAAGCTAATATTACTATAATATCAGGTCCAACAGACATGATTAAAGGCTCTGGAAAAGCTAATATTGTGTTACCAAATAACACAAGATTGAGCATCAAAGATGCATTATATTCACCCGAGTCCAGAAGAAATTTACTCAGTTTTAAGAATATACGCGCTAATGGTTATCATATTGAAACAGCAAATGAAGATAGAAAAGAATATCTTTATATTACTGCACGTATTTCAAGCCAGAAGCTTGTACTTGAGAAACTACCTGCTTTCTCTTAAGGAATTTATTATATGATCATGAAATCTATTGAATCAAATGTTATGATACACCAGAAGTGTTCCGATCCAAAACAATTTATGCTTTGGCATGATCAACTTGGACATCCAGGATCAATAATGATGAGATGAATTATTGAGAATACACATGGGCATCCTTTAAAGAACCTAAATATTCTTTTACCAAGTGAAAATCCATGTGCTGCATATTTTCAAGGTAAATTAATTACCAAACAATCTCCATCAAAGGTGCTTATAGAATCACCATCTTTTCTTGAAAAAATTGAAGGAGATATATGTGGGTCTATACATCCACCATATAGACCTTTTAGATATTTTATGGTATTGATTGATGCATCAGGTAAATGGTCACATGTTTGTTTGCTTTCGAGTCGAAATATTGCATTTGCTAGATTAATAGCACAAATTATCAGACTACGAGCACAATTTCCTGATTATCTTATCTAGAAAATTCGACTAGACAATGCTGGTGAGTTTATTTCCCAAGCATTTGATAGTTTTTACACTTCTATTGGTATTGATGTTGAACATCCTGTTGCTCATGTACATACTCAAAATGGTCTAGCAGAATCATTTATAAAGCGACTTCAATTAATTGCAAGACCATCACTTATGAAATCAAAATTGTCTACATCTGTCTGGGGAATGCTTTATTACATGCTGCATCACTAGTTAGAATTAGACCAAGTGCTTACCATAATTATTCTCCCTTACAACTTGTTTATGGTATACCACCAAATATATTTCATCTACGAATTTTTGGTTGTGCGGTATATGTGCCTGTAGCACCCCCACAAAAGACTAAATGGGTCCACAAAGAAGAATACGAATTTATATTGGTTTTGATTCTCCATCTATTATTAGATATCTTGAACCTTTGCCTAGTTATGTTTGTAAGGCATGTTTTGAAGACTTCCATTTTGATGAGAATATTTTCCCATCATTAGGGAAAACAAATTCAGTGCCTGAAGCACGAGAAGAAATTACTTGGAATAACCCAAAGTTATCTCATTTTGATCCAAGGACAAATCAATGTAAACTTGAAGTTCAAAGGATAATTCATTTACAAAATATTACAAATCAATTACTGGATGTTTTCACCAGTAGTGAAAAGATAGTTAAATCTCATATTCTTGTTGCAAATGCTCCATTTAGAATTGAAATTCTTGAAGAGAAAAAGGTCAACATAGCAGCAAATGAATCTATATCATGCCTGAAGCGCGGAAGACCTATTGGAGCCAAAGACAAAAATCCTAGAAAACAAAAACTCCAACAAATAGATGATGGTACTCTTGGAGAGTCCTCATCCATAAAACAAACATCAAATCTTGTGTCCAAATCATCTTCTAATATTGATCCTCCTGAAGAGGGATCTCTTGAAGAGAACCAGGTACTTGGAAATAATGAGATCTCCATAAACTATGTTCATACAGGAGAGATTTTGGAATGAGATAAAATTATCATAGATGATGTATTTGTATTTAAGGTTGCTTTTGGCATCACCAGAAGTGATTATGAATTTGAACCACAAACTGTTGAAGAATGTCGACATAGAAATGATTGGCCAATGTGGAAAGAAGCAATCTAAACATAGTTGAACTCATTTGCAAACACTTGAAGTATTTGGACCTATAGTTCATACACCTAAAGGTGTTATACCGTTGGATATAAAGTGAGTTTTTGTTAGAAAATGCAATGAGAACAATGAAATTGTGCGATATAAGGCACGACTTGTTGCACAAGGTTTCGTTGCAGAGACTCGGCATTGATTATGAGGAAACTTATTCTCCAGTAATGGATGCAATCACTTTTAGATTTTTAATTGTTTTAGTGGTCTCAGAAACGTTAGATATGTGTTTAATGGATGTAGTTGCAACATATCTATATGGATCATTAGATAAAGACATCCATATAAAAATCCCTGAAGGATTTACAATGCCTGAAGCTTTTTGTAATGAATCCAGAAGTGTTTATTCTATTAAATTACAAAAATCTGTATATGGGTTAAAGCAATCTAGTCGAATGTGGTATAATTGTCTTAATGAATACCTCTTAAAAAGAGGGTTTGAGAATGACGAGATTTGTCCGTGCATTTTTATTAAGAAAACAATATCCGGATTTGCTATTATTGCAATATATGTTGATGATTTAAATATTATTGGTACTCCTGAAGAGCTCACAGAAACTGCAACCTATTTGAAAAATGAATTTGAGATGAAAGATCTAAGAAAGACAAAATTTTGTCTTGGTTTACAGATTGAACATTTTTCAAATGGAATATTTGTACATCAATCGATGTATACAGAAAAAGTCCTAAAGCGTTTTTATATGGACAATGCTCATCTTTTAAGTACACCTATGGTTGTTCGATCACTTGATGCGAAAAATGACCCTTTTCGACCTCCAGAAGAGGATGAAGAAATTCTTGGTCCTCAAGTGTCATATCTTACTTCTATTGGAGCACTTATGTATCTTGCAAATTATACAAGACCAGATATATCTTTTGCAGTAAATTTATTGGCAAGATATAGTTCCACTCCCACAAAAAGATATTGGAATGGAGTCAAACATATATTTTGTTATCTTCGCGGAACAACCAAAATGTGATTATTTTATTGTGGATCAAATTCACAATTGATTGGATATGCAGATGCAGGTTATCTCTCTGATCCCCAAAAAGGAACATCACAAACAGGTTATCTATTTACCTATGGTGGTACTACAATTTCTTGGAGATCTGTCAAACAATCATTAGTGGCTATTTCATCAAATCATTCAGAGATTATCGCGATACATGAAGCAAGTCGAGAATGTATTTGGCTAAGATCAATTATCCAGCACATTAAGAGAAAATGTGGATTGTCAGACCATTGAAAATAGTCCCACAATATTGTTTGAAGATAATGTTGTCTGCATCACTCAACTCAAAGGAGGCTATATTAAAGGAGACAAAACAAAGCATATATCACCAAAGTTTTTTTTATACTCACGAGCTCCAACAAAAGGGAGAAATTGATATCAAACAAATCAAATCAAGTGATAATTTAGCAAACTTATTTACAAAGTCTTTACCAGCCTCAACTTTCAAGAAACTTGTCCATAATATTGGAATGTGTCATCTTTAAAGATTTGTCATAAGACATGTACTTTTGAGGGGAAGTCAATGCAAATTGTACTCTTTTTCCTTCGCTTAGGTTTTTTCCCACTGGGTTTTCCTTTGCAAGGTTTTAATGAGGCAATTTGACATTGTTTTAATGAATCCTGAAGTATTCATATATGGATCTTGAAGTATCTATATAAAGTCCTCTATTAATTTTAAAGTACATGGTCATTCAAGGAGAAGTGTTATAAATTCATAATAAATTATATTTATATGTATTGAATGTCCATTACTCTTGAGTAACTCTTGGATTTTCATAACCCTTGAGTTCATTTCCTTTTTCCTATAAATAGACCACATGTCTTGTATTCCTTACACTTTGGAATAATAGAAGAATACATATTAAGCAAGGTATTTCTCTCTTGTCTCTTTTGATTATATTTTGATGTCTATGCTCTTCTATGTTATTTATTTATTTATTCTTTTTATAACACCTACCTCTTAATTTTATGTTTTTTTTCCAGCCCATGCAGTGATCACCATGCAAAAACCATAGAGTCAAAGATACCAGCTAGGAATCAAAATATAGTAATAACGAGGTGATTTGCCTGCGCACTGTGTTCGATTTTTTTCTATGTAGGAAATTAATTGATTTTTATGTGTTGTAATTAGTTATTTTAATATTTAATTAATGAAATTGTAATAGATCAAATATGTTAGAAATAAGTTTTTTTTCCACCTAAAAGGAACACTGTAATTGAAACACAAGGGAAATGGTTCGTATATTTTTTAATTATAGATAACTTGGGTAAATTTGTCTACCCATTTTGTAAGTTGTATTTTTCCCCCAGTAATATCATATCTAAAATATTATACAAATATTTATTTTTACAAAAACAATCTAAAATCCAAGAATCAAATTTTTCTAAGAAATAAGCTTAAACAAAAGAAAAAAAATTATAATTAAAACCAAGATCATTATTTTTATTTTATAAGAATTATTCCTAATATTATTATATTAAAAGTATTTAAGAAAACTAATATTTTCTTTGTTCTTTAAAAAATCTAAGGTCATTTTTTTTTGTCTATATATATATTTTCAGGCGCTAATATTAAATAAATATTAAAATATATAATTAGTCTCACATATTTATAAGAAAAAAAATCTAAATAAATGACAAAAAAAATAAATATAGGTAGATTTTTTTAAAAAAAATTGAAAGATAAATAAAAAGAATTTAAAAAACAACAAAGAGAAAAAATAATAAATATCAATTTTAAAATGTTTATAAACACAAATTAAAATATAAATATTTAAGAAAAACCTTAATAACAGTGAAAATAATAAAAATTGGCGATACCATAATTATTGTTAGAAAAAAAACTAATCCATAATATTTTTATTTTATAAGATTTATTACTCATACTATTATATTAAATTATTTCAGAGCAATGATATTAATTTTTTCCCCCAAAAACCTAGGGTTATATATATATATATATATATATATATATATATATATATATATATATATATATATATATATATATATATATATATATATTAAGGTGATAATATTAAATAAATATCAAAAATATAATTAGTTTGATATATTTAAAAAATATTAACAAATAATCATTATCATTATTTTGAATGTCTTATCGATGATACTTAAAAAATTGAAGACCTAACAACATTAAGAAAAAAGCAATTAAAAAACAAAATAAATGAAAAAAAATACAAATAAATATTATTAGATTTTAAGAAATTATTTGGCCTAAAGGAAAAAAAAAGATAAATTATAATAATTATTAATTTTCAAATGATCACCAGCACATATTAAAATTTCAACATTAAATAAAACTTAATAACAATGGAAATAAAAAAAATCAAAAACAAAAACTAAGAGCATATACATATAAACATGGACAGAAATAGGAACTATGTAAAAAATAAAGGAACTAAAATAAAATTCAAGATTAAAAGTATAATGGATAAAATGAAGAGAAAAAAAACATATGTAATAAATTTATTTTGAAGGAAAAAATTGAAAGAATCCAAACATTGATACCGAAGAAATTAAATAATTTAAAAAAAAACAAAAAATTAAAAGAATTAGGACCGAAATGAAACTGAATCTATAATTAATTTGCATGGAAGGATAAAATTGAAAACAATCAAATTTTTTGTACCGAAAATATTAAGGATTTATAATAAATTTGCATAGAAAGATAAAATTGAAATAAATCAAAACTTTGATACCAAAAATATTAAGGATTCCAGAGCAACTAGAAAATTCAAAAAATGAGGACCTAAATGAAACTACAATATATAATTAATTTCAATTGAAGACAAAATTGAAACAAATTAAAACCTATATAATAGCAATAAGGAACATAAAACAACAATTGAAAGTTCAAGTACTGAAATGACATCATAAAAAACAGTTGCGATGATGTCAACTTGCGCAAGTAGGAGAGAGAAACGGGGGATTCAAACGATCATTGACACGTCTCCGACCACTTTATACTCACACGCGCCGCACCAGTGGGAAGAGAACATGTCTAAAAATCATTGTAGACGTCGGTTGGCTATTTTTGGACACCATAATAAGCCGTGCGTCGTTCGAAATACACGTGAGCACGAAAGGGATGGCGCGTTCGGCGACACGCCAACAGTAAATTGACAGAAAAAGAATAAAAAAATAGTAAATTACTGGCTCGCCCCTCCCGCCCAGACCTGAATTTTGTCCTTTTCAAGGGACAAAAAAGTTATTTCACTATGCAAAGAAATATTAAAAAAAATAAACCGGGTAGTCAAATCGGACCAAACCGGACCAAAAATATGCAATTACCATGGAACCCCTCAACCTAGGTGCCTCTTTTTGTCTTTTTCAATGCACAAATTCGTTATTACACTGTGCAACAAATAAAAAAATTAAACAGATTGACCGAACCAAACAAACCGACTGAAACGAAAATTGAGCACTACTATTGCAATATACAGTGTTTTCTCTATTGGTAAACAGTAACTAAACCTTGAACAAGTTTAGCTTTTAAGATAATATAATGAAAATAAAGAAGCTTAGCCCACCCTAGCTAGAATTTTTTCTTGCACTCAAGTTCACTCTCAATCCGAAAGTAAATAAAATAAAACTAATATTATTAGTAGTAAGGAAGCTAAAACAAAATGGGTTTTGAAACAACAACGAACAATAAGACAAAAATGTGGATTGTAATAGTAAAATTACTATTTTGCCCCTTTGTTTACTGCATTTTTAGCCCTGGGTCCGGTGGTGTTTTCAATTTTTTACCTTCCTATGCATAGTAAATTAACCATAATACTCATGAATAAGACAAAAATGCACAGGTCCCGTCAAGGGCATTTAGGTTATTGCACATATTTTTTAAAATTACTAAATACACATTTACCGCCATATAAGAAAAAACAAAATAGTAAATCACAGGGCTAGTTGGATCATTGAACACTTTTAAAAAATGGTCAAATACATTAATACCCTTATATAAAACAAAATACAAGAATTGGGTGATGGGTGTACCAGTAATTAACCTTTTTTTCTTTTTTCTGGCGTTTTACTGTTGGCGCGTATGCACCATCTGTTTCTGTGTTCAGTGTGTTTTGGACGGGGCGTGCGGCGTCATCTGTCATCCAAAAATGACAAATCGGCGTCTAGAATTACTTTCACCCATGTTATCTTCATCTCGGTGTGGGGCGTGTGCTTAGAAGGTGGCTGGAGACGTGTCAATGGTTCTCTCTCTTTTCTCTCTCTTGCCTGCGTAAGCACACGTCAGCACCGCAGTTAATTGTGCATTTTTAGTTTAGTCTCTGCTCTTTCGATTATTTTGTTTGGTCGATAGTATGACCAATATTAAATTTTCAAACAATAATCATGGTGTCGTCGATAGTATGACCAATAATAATTAAAATGTTAGTTATTATAATAATATTTATAATGACAGCTATAATAATTGTGACAAAAAATCATTGTTCAATATTTTTCTTTTAAAATAAGTTATGTGTTTTTTTTGTATGATATTTCAGATCTCATATCACGAAAAAAATATACGAAACCATATATAGACAAGATAGGTATAAAAATTATACCAAATTATCATCAATAATAAAATAATAAAATTGCCTTTCATTTCGCCATAGCCAACACCAAAATTTTTAACATGTAACAAAATTATTAAAGGTCCTAAATTATATATATATATATATATATATATATATATATTATTTTTGTGACTTTTTCCCTAAAAAACAAGAGAGACTAATTATATATTGTGATATTTTTTTAATATTAACATCTTAAAATATATAGAAAAAATTGAATTGATTTGTTTTTTATAAATTTCACATTAATTTAATCCCAGTGTTCTAAATTTTTTTTAAATATGAAGAAAAAACCTGAAAAAATAATATGTTATAAATTTTCATAAATAATATTTTTGTTATATGTCAATTAAATTATTCGTCAAATAGTTAATATATGTCCAACAAACAATTAGTATGTTGCAGGCAACAAGTAATATATTTTTAGTCAATTTGATCAATTGCGGTTTTGCTATCTATCAATTAAATTATTACCAAAGTAGTTAAATCAAAACCACCAAATAAATTGTTTGCTGTATAAAACAAATCACTCATTTGTGCTAAAATTCAATGATTGTAAATTTACTATTTGCTAATGAAAGATTTCATGAAACAAATAAAACATACACAACAATCAATCAGTATGTTACACAAAGCACATGGCTCTTTTGAACATAATTTCTTTGATTCCAATTGTATAATCTATCGATGAAATAATTATCAAAACAATTTTAACAATAGCAATATTTAATCACTTTTAGGCAGAAAAAAAACCGTTTCTAACATATTTTATTAATTACAATTTTACTAATTAAATATTAAAATAACTAATTACAACACGCACAGAATCAATCAGTTTTCTACATAGAAAAAAAGCCTAGCGCATCGCGCGGGCAAGTTAGCTCGTTTATAAGTAGAAATTACATTGACACCATAGTGCTCTTCTCTTTTTTTTTTTTTTCATTATTACGAATGGATACATTTTAACTTAAAATTAGTATCTAGAATAATTACTTGGTAGATGCTGTGTTTTTGAGATTGCTTGAAGAAGAAAAACTTGTAAATTAATGTATAAATGTTATTTTATTATTATAATTGAATAAACACTACCAGGTTAACGCAAATCACCGATGGATTATTTTGCCAATATGTAGACACAAATTTCTTTGGAAATATTTTCATCGATGGAATCATGAACAATTATTGTTTGTCAAAAATAGAATTGTCGAAAATTTCTACTTTATCGGTCATTACATCGGAAATATAGCCACCGATGAAATAACAAATGGACAAAGCATGCCAAACATAGCAATATTTGCCAAAATCTTTCCATCGATGATTCTATCGGTGAGTATGACATATGATTGATAGAAAACACTATTTGTAAATCCATTGGTGATTTATTTTTATATTACCGACATTATAAACTCGTCAGTGAGTACATATTGCCAATTATATTACTAATGCAATGTCATCGTCGCAATTTTTGTCTGTATTTATCGACAGGAATTGCCATTGGTATTTTACAAACACCATTAACGAGAGAATGGTTTCGTTGCTAACTGTCGATGGCAAACACCAATGGAATTACAATGAGATTCAAAATTTATGATGTACGATGACAACACATTGTTTTCAACAAAAATACTGACGGAGTTATCAATGGATATATTTCATTGGTAATGTCGTTGTTAAATATCGACAGATTAATGGGAAGAAATATAGTAAGAGTCAAAAATCTATGAAGTATGATGATGTTGCATTGTTATCGACAAAACTACCTACGAATTACCAGCAGAGTCTTGGCCTAGCGGTAAGTGAAGCGCGTGTTCCTTCTAGTTACCCGGGTCCAAGCTCTGTCAGGCAAGTCTGTCACCCCTGCGGTGCCTTACCTACTTACTGGGTTTGCAGGATGTTCAGTGAATCCGGGGATTAGTTGTGGTGTGCGCAAGCTGGTCCGGACACCCCGGTTATATAAAAAAAAAAACTACCTATGAATTTACCAACGAACATATTTTGTTAGTAAATCCATTCGTAATTGTTTAGTTTATGATTTGATCATCAACCCTATTCTCCCCTCCCTCCCTTTTTTTTCCTCTTGTATTTTTTCCTATGCAACCCCGAACCACCCTCTCCTCCTAATTTCATCATAGTTCCACTTCTTACAACAAATCCAACAATGACAATACTAAGTTTATGAGCACTTGTGTTCTGATTCGATATTTTTAAGGATTCTCCATTTTAAGTAAGCAAATTTACCATATTTATTTGAAATTTAATTTTAATATTTTAATTTGTTTTGCATATTTGAAGTATATTGATTTTTTTTTGTTATTATGTGTTGCTGTATTATTTGAATTAGTTTTGCTAATAATATTAATTGCTGAAATTTTGTTCAATGAATGATTAAATAGAGAAATTAAGGTGTTTAGTTAAATTATTATTGTCACTTTTTTAATAGTTTTTTTGAGTTTTTGTAATTATAGAATAGGTTTTTCCAATTTTAGGATTACTTTAACAAATAATATTTAAATAAAAAAATTCAATGAAATTCAATTATGTGATTTTTTTTGAAAAAAACGAATAAAATCAACTGCTTTGTGGCATAAATGGTGTATTTCGGTTTCAGATAAATGAATGACATTTGGGTTAAAAGTTTATTCGTCATACATATTTTTTAAGTGCAATTCATACAAATATTTTAATAAAAGAATTCATATTAAATTAAATTGTTCTCTAGAAAGCCAAGTCAAGTCAACTGTTACAGCAATTCCATTTCAAGTTAAATTCTTCTTTATTGTATAACCGCAAATTCAACGGTTGGTGGTCTTGTACTTGTGTGCCTTTCCACTTTTATTTCGAGTCATAAATGCCGCCTTCATGCTTGAAAAAAAAAACATATAGAAAAATGTTAATGCCTTGGAGCAAGTTCAATGACAAAAGTTATTTTTGAGAGCCAAATCTTTAAAAAAAAAAAATTAAATAGTGTATATATTATTTTATTTTTTTGTTAATGTGTACTCCAATGATAAAAGTCATTTAGAATAGCCATTTTTTATATATCATTTTAAATATAGTGTAATTATTTTATATATAATTTAATTATGCAATTAATTATATAATTAATAGAAATAAAATATATAATTAAATAATTGCTTTTAAAAAACCCTCCAACAATATAATTATTATTTTTAATTATCTTTAAATAAAAAAAATAACAAACTACAATAAACCTGTAGATAATTAATCAACCAATGATGGTATTCATTATCGTAACTATTATAATTGCTACTATAAATATTATTAAGCCTTTTATATATATAATGTCTTACTAATTTGTTAAGCAACTTTTTTTATGGCAAGCAAACTACATCTTCTGTTTCAGACACCCAGAAACTGCTTTTGTTCCTCAACAAAGCCCATTTGGTGTCTCTATGCTGCTAAGTTCTCTTCGCAAACTTGCCCGGTCAGTCAGCGCTTGTTTCCATACATATTGTGCTTTTTGATTATTTCACATGTTTGGGTTTGGCTACAAGTTGGAAAAAGAAACACAAATGGGTTCAGCAACCAAAATTTATTTTGCCTCTCAGATCAAGAAAACAGAAAATAGAAAAAATTTAGAAAACAAACCTTTTGGTATGGAAGCAATGGATTCTTGTTCAGTTCTTGACTCTGAGATCCAAGTTCTTCTTCTTCTTGACACTCAGATCTACAAATCCTTTGAAGAAAAAATTGGTTCTTGTTCGGCTTTGATTTGATGAAGCTACATATTCAGGTTGATTAATTATCTTAAACAGTGTTTCAACGGTAATATTTTGTCAGGTTGATCTACAAATTCTTTCTTTCTTTCTTTTCTCTCCTTTTTTGTCCTCCTCCAGGTCAATAGGGGAGGGATATATGTAGCCTTTACATAGATCTATTAGGGAAGATTTAGTGCCTTAATCTAGAATACAAATCATGTTTTTTCTGTAATTAGATACAACGTAATAGAAAAAATAATTTTTCTGATTGATATTCTAATGATTCTGAGGTAGAAAAAAAAATGTGATTTGAAACTCAAAAATCAAGTTAGAGAATCATGGAAACCAAATAGGAAGTTGCAGAGAAAAAGAAAGAATTTGCAGGTAGGAGATTGTTCTCAAAATGACAATGAACAATACCTATAGAAATAGGATTTTCTGCTTTTACACTGAATATTCAAATGGGAATATCTTGAGCTTCTAATATTGAAATTAGGAGATTTAAAAACCCAAAGTCATCTATACATACAAGACTAGATTTTTTATGAAGGATCCAAAGTGAGAAAAAATCATTTTGATTAACAAAACATGTCCACAATCTGCTTAGTCAAAAATTATTTTTAAGAATAGAATTCGCAATGGTGGAATAGAATTCGCAATAGTGGAAAATTCATTTTTTAGTGCAAATTGTAAGGGATTTATCCAACCTTAAACCTATGCTAAAAAAATTCATTCTAAGGGATTTATTCGCAATAATGTTGCTAGTGTAACAACCCTAAATATTTTTTCCTATTAGGTTATCCGTTAACCTTTCCCCCTATAAAGGGTAGATGGAGCACAATTGTTTTTTCTCTCGCCGAAATTTCTAATTAAATTTCGGTAGAGTGTCCCCTATATCGTAAGATCCCAAGTTATCGACAATGTAACCTACACACAGTTTAAATCACATCTCATCCACAATCACATTCATATTTAGTACAAACAACTGCATAATTCATTCCAGAATATGCTCAAGAGCATATTCATTCTCAAACTCCATCTTACATCACACGCATAAGATAATAATTAAAAGAGCCCATTCGAACACGAAGATTTCATATGTGTGTGTGTGTGTGTGTGTGTGTGTGTGTGTATTCCAGAAACAAAATATTACAATTATAATATTCTATACAGCTTACATGTTTTCTGCATGACAAAATTACACCACAAATCCCTAAGTTCCTAACTTATACAAAAAGGGATCAAGGACTTAAAATCTATTCCTGACGGGAATGGTAGGAACCTGTAAAATATAGATTTTCCATATAAGTAAAAACAATTAAGTAAATAAAAGTAATTTATAGAAGAAATTTAAACAACATATCTATCAATCTACTTAAATCATATGAGATTCTAAATACAATCATATACACCTTTTTAAGGTTATATAAAGGAAAATTTGTTTTGTTTTTACTACCCCCCCTCCCACATCGAAAAGACTATAGTTGATACTAATGACCTCCATTAGTGTCTTTAGTTGCCCGTCCTGAAAACAACTAATCAGTTTCATGAAAATGTCGACAAGAACATAACCGTTTGTGTCATTAACTATTTTTAAAACCAAAATAGTTAATCATTGTTTCATATTACCTTGGGACGTTCTCGAGTATGCCGATGTCAAGAATTCTTGACATTAGCTTTCACCTCGGAAAGTTAATCAAGTCTATATTTTTTGCCGATATCAACGTCACCCGCCAATATCATTAACTATTCCAAAACTAAATAGTTAACAAGGTTTAAAAATTTTGTCGATATCAACGTCACTCGCCGATATCATTAACTATTCCAAAATCAGATAGTTAATCAAGGGTTATATTTCTCCTCCCACGTACTGGTAATGTTGATGTCAACCAGCTTGTTTCTTTCTTTATATATATATATATATTTCCATCACTTAACATTCCCTTTACCCCTTTTTTTTTCTCATCAATAAACACCAAATTATTTCTTATAGTTCAATAGTTAGTTAAAATAATTATTGATTAGAGGAGATATAGGTACCTACCTGTTGTAAACACTCGACTTGCGTTTCCCTATAATTGTTGTACTCCTCCCGCGGTTCCTCCTGAAACCACAAGAACCCACCATTATTCCATATTAATCCACATATCACACACAACAACAACAATGGTAATAATATTCATTTCTCTTTTACCATTTTTTTCTTTCTCACTTACATTCCTCATTATTATCCTTTAACTTTTCAGCTCATTAGTAGTCCAAGTGGACATCATAAATTCAATTCAAACTAGGACTATGGATGATGATGGGGAAGAAAAAGACTGAGGTTGCCGGTGCTGAGGAGGAAGAAATTGTTGTTCTGCTGACAATAGGGAAGAAAACTAGACTGTGCACCCTCGGGTGGTTTGCAGAAACCATTGCTCACAATGTGTTTTTTGTTTTCGGTATCCCTCTATTACTTTGTTTATGCGTTTTTCTTTGTTCTCTTCGTTCATTCTGTTTTTTTCTCTCCATTCGTTTTGTGTTTTTTCTTCCCCTTTCATTCTTTCCTGCAAGTATGGGGACCCTTCATTTAACCATGGCGTACAACGATGATGTTTACAAGTTGCTATAATGTTGAAGACCTAGATAGACATGCACTGTTGCATGCCAGTGCACAGAACACTGTATTGACTGCAGGTACAAGGACCCTTCAGTTAACCATTGTGTGCAGAGATGATGTTTACAAATTGCTACAATGTTGAAGACGAAGACAAGCATGCACTGTTACATGTCAATGCACAGAACACTGTATTGACTCCTTAAAAATTCTACATGATGGCAGAAGTACAAATTGGTCCCTCAATTTATAATTCTTCTAATTGCACTCTTCATTGACCTTAAACTTTTAAATTTATACAATTTTATACCTGCCAAAACTTCAATAGCACCCTTAAATATACATCTTTTTTTCTTCGGTCCTTAGTCTCGTATTTATGCGATTTGACCCTCAATCGACCATTAAACTTTCAATTTTAGTTTCACCACTGATTTCATCCAATTGACTTGGTAAAAATTGAATTTAGTCTCCAAAAGCTCCAAACCTCTTAATTAAACACGAAATAGGCTTCCAAACTTGATTTTTCATCAATTAAGCCCTTAATAAAATTAATTTGACCAATTTAAAGTATAATTAAGTCCTTTTAAATCCTTCAATTGGACCCTAAATTAATTTGGATTATACAAATTTATCCAATAATAAATTATTTTTGCTTAGAACCTGACTTTTCCTTCATTTTTGGGCACAATAGGGGCATGATCGGGTTCTCGAATCCGTTCAAATTTGTCAACCTTTTTTATTTTATTTTTCTTATTTTTTATTTTTTAGGGAACCCAAATATGGGTTATGACATCAACAATATAAAAGTAGCATGGAATAACTAAATTATCAATCTTAATTGAGACATATTCTTTCATACCAAGTGGGTAAACAAAACTATGATTCGCAAGTTGTATTATAATGCTAGTTTTATTCAAAGGCTCTAGATTAAGAGAATCATAAACATGTTTAGGCATAACACTAATGGATGTATCTAAATCGCATAAAATCCTTTTAAATTTAGCATTACCAACAAGACATGGGATAGTAAATGCACCTAGGTCTTTTTGCTTCAAAGGCATGTTTTGAGCAACAACAGATACAACTTCACCTATACTTACCATTTCATTGCCTTTTAGCTTGTAAGCTCTCTTAGTAGTACATAACTCCTTCAAGAATTTGGCATACTTGAGAGTTTGCTTGATAGCATCAATTAAAAAAAGTTAAGTTCCACTTTCTTTATACCCTCTAAAACCTCTTTTTCTTCGCCCTCTGTGTTAGACCTAAAAGAACTCATAAGAAAGGGTAGAGTTGTTTTAAAACTGGAATTCAATGAGTGAGGAGTTACCTTTTGAGTGTTGGTTGTTGTTTCAATTTGTGGAGGAGAAGGAGGTTTTTTCTTTGTACTCGATTCTGTTTCTATCTCTTCTTCTTCTTCCATCTTGATTTATTTTGATCTTTTCCTTTCAAGTTCTTTCCCACTTCACAACATGATCGCACTAACATTAATACTTTGGAGGGTATTTTTCCATTTATTTGTTCTTCTAATTTCCCTTCATTTGAAGCTACTTACCCCATTTGCTTCTCCAAGTTGTAAATACTTGACCTTGTGTCTCTCCGTATATTTCATCCCATATATTTCTTTAATTATATTGGCAACTCGAGATGCTAGGAAATACTTCTTAAGGAGAATCTTCTTCATGGCATTCCAAGTTCCAATGCAACCTGAGAGAATAAAGAAAAACAATGTCTTTGTTGTCCCTTTTAAAGAGAAATGGAAAGCTTTCAACTTAACTTGTTCTTAGTCAACTCCATTCATTTTAATATCAGTGCAAATCATATAAAACTCCTTGAGATGAGTATGAGGATGAGTATGAGGGTCTTCTCCTGCAAGACCATTGCATGTTGGTAGCAAATATATAAAACCAGATTTGTGCTCAAAGTTGACATTATTGGATATGTTTATGCAACACACACCTTGAGTGTTTGTTGTCGTGCAACAACCATGGTGTTGACGCGAGCTTCCTTTCATTACCTATGTAACGTGTTCTCTATTTCGAGATCCACCTCCACTTGACTGTGGTTAGCAGAGCGGGTTACATGCATAAATTGTTAATAAAACTCTAAAGAAACCAACCACATAGGAGATTAAAAAAAACAATGCAAATTGCACGAAAATCCTATGCTAGAAAACTAAAACTGCCTAAAAACCTTTGAAAACAACAGAATTTGGTAGTGATAGGGTGGGGCTAAATGTCATTAGACCTATTAAGAACGTTGTTTTTCCTTAGGAAATAAAAGGTCGATACCTAATTTCACCAAAACAATCTATTTGAACAGTACCGCTGCCGTAAATGAATAGTATCGCCACCGACATAAATTTTGTTTCTTTTTTTTTAAAATAAATAAATAGCAATCACATTAAATAAAAATAACATCACAAGAAACAACTAAAATTTCTTCCCCAACAACGATGCCAAATTTTGTTGCGATATTGCAATCATACAAATTAATAATCCTAGCTTAAAACACAAAACATAAAATAGTATACAACAAGCAAAGGGTCTATCCCACGAAAAATGTTCAAGTCAGATTTTTATGCTATATGATATGCAATATTATTATTATTATTTTTATTTTTATTTTTATTTTTATTTTATTTTTTTTTGGGGGGGGGGGAGGGTTTGGAAGGTATCTAAGTTAAAGTAAAAGAAAACATAAAACTATCAAGAAAAAATTAACTAAAACCGAAATTTATAAAGAAAATAAACCTTGGTCGCAAGTAAACATCCACCTAAAGAAATCGGAACTGATCATAGAAACGAAACATCAGTATATATTTTGAATATTTATGTCTTCTTAACATTGGTTAGTTAACGGATCTGCAGTATAACTATCTTTAACCATCAAACAACTATAATGTCTACATTAGTAATGTAATTCAATGGCAGCATTAAGAACTATATAAGTTGATTAATCAAGAAAATATAATTGCCCGCGGTCTATATTTGATTTGATTGAATGTTTTTTCTTAAGATTACTAAAATAAACCACCACACTTATTAAACTCAATTGCATCACAAGTTCATATACCATATATATATATATATATATATATATATATATATATAACACGAGCGGTATACCCGCGCGATGCGGCGTGTTTTTTTATCTATGTAGAAAATTGATTACTTTTATATGTATTGTATTTTATTATTTTAATATTTAGTTAGTATAATTATATTTAAGAATACTGATATGAATTTTTGTCCTTCAAAAAATCCAAAGTCATTTTTCCTCTCTCTCAATATATTTTTAGGCAATAATATTCAATAAATATCAGACATATTAGAAATAAAAATATTGTAATTTGTTTTTAAAACATAAACTTAAATTTTTTGTGTGTTAAAATTATTTATTTGCCATCTAAAAAGAACAGTCTAATGGAAATGGGAAGTGACTTGTATATTTTTTAATTTGACTTGTAGATAATGCAGATAAATTTGTCAAATTTTTTTTTTGAGATTTTTTTTTCCAGTTATATTAGATCTAAAATATTAAAAATAAAAACATTGGAAATTCTTGTAAAGAAATAAACTTAAATAAAATAGCACAAAATTAAATTTTGAAGCCAATATTTTTTTTTATATAAGATTTATTAATCATATCATTATATTAAATATATTTAAGAAAACATGATATAAATTTCTATCCTTCAAAAAATCTTAGGTCATTTTTCCTCTCTCTCAATATATTTTTAGGCGATAATATTCAATAAATATTCAAACATATAATTAGTTTTACATATTTTAATTTGACATAAATATACAAATATATAATTAATTTGACATAATTTCAATAATATATTTAATTTAAAGGATAATCTTAGGCTATTTTGTTCTCTCTCTATATATTCTCAGGCGATAATATTCAATAAATATTAGAACATATAATTGTTTTTTTCTTTATGAGTTATTTTTTCTCCCCAATAATATTAGATGTGACACATTGTAAATAAAAATATTTTAATATGTTTTTAGGAAATATTTTTTTTTAAGATATGAAATATTAAAAACCAAAATATTGTGATTTTTTTTAACAAATAAATTTTAAGAAAAGAAGACAAAATTAAAATTTGAAGACAATTTTTTTTGTTATCCGATTTATTAATTATATCATTATATTAAATGTATTTAAGAATATTGATATTAATTTTTTTTATTGAAAAAATCCTAGGTCATGTTTTCTTCTCCCTATATTTATTCCTAGGCGATAATATTCAATAAATATTAGAACATATAATTAATGAAAGACTAAAAATATTCTAGAAACTTTTAAAAAAAGATAAAACAAAAAAATAAAATAAAATTTAAAATTATCTTTGTTATCACTATCAAAACAATTAAAATTATTAAATTATCTGGAGAAAAAAAATTAACAAATGAATAAGCAAGAAAAATAATTAAATTATTATTATTATTATTATTATTATTATTATTATTATTATTATTATTATTATTATTATTGTGTTAAGTACACTTATATATACATGGGACAAAAGTAGGGATTATTCTTGAAATATAAAAAAAATAAAAGTATAAGGGCTGAAATGAAAATCAAATATAAAGGGATTAAATTGAAAAATTTAAAAGTCCAAGGGCTGAAATGGAAACCACATTTATTATCAATTTAAATCAAAGGACAAAGTTGAAAAAATCGAAACTTGTGTACCGAATTTATTGAGCTATTTACAGCCAATCCGGAAATTAAAAGTAGGAGGACCGAACTGAAACTATATATTATACTGATTTTGAATTTAAGAACGCAATTGAAACAAATCAAAACTAATATAATTGCAATAAGGGTCAGAACAACAAATTCGGGTGTTCAGGGACTGAAATGAACTTTGTCAAAAACATTGTCTCGCTGATGTCATCTTGCGCAGGAGGAGAGAGAAATGAGGGGGGGGGGAATTCAAACGTCCATTGACACGTACCTGGGCACAACATGTATACACGCGCCGCCCCATGTGGAAGAGAGCATGGCGAAACATCATTCTAGACGCCGGTTGGTCATTTGTGGACGGCGCGTGATGGGACAGCACAACGAGTAACTCGGGCGAAAAAAATAATAAAAAAATTGGCTAATTACCGCTTTCACCCTCCCACCCCGTATGCGTTATTTTGTCGTTTGCTAGGGCTAAAACGGTGACTGCACTGTTTGAAGAAATATTTAAAAAAAAAAAAAACCGCCCTGCCGGACCGGACCGGAATGGCCATTTACCTCGGAGCCCCTGAAACCGGCGGCGTTTTTTGTCTTTTTCAAGGGCTAATTTCGTTAATACACTTTTCCAAACCGAAAAAAAAATGAGGACATACACTCGCGAAGCACCGGATCAAACTGCACATGAATAGTGACTATGAGTCACGGTGAATAGTGTCGGCACTGTTGAAATTCAGGTTTTCTTTTAGGTTATTGTATAAC
>CM055438.1:6323283-6465783 GCA_029228465.1 Salix viminalis | reverse complement strand
TGTATTCATACGAGTGGATTTGGACCTTTTACTGCTAGTTTCTCATGCCCTTTTGCCCAATTTGGATATATGTTTGAAAAATATTTTTTCCAATTTAATTAATTGCTTATTCTTATATTTTAGCTGTAATTATAAAGAAACACCATCGTCCATAATTCTTTCTATTCCCAATTTTCTTTTCTATCTTATGATAGCCTAGGAGACCCTTTTTGGTTTCAGTGGCTGAATGCAGGAAATTTTTTTTTTTTTGTTTCTATCATGCTGAGTGATGTGAGCCTGGACCACCTTAATCTTAGAGTAAGTGATTTATTTTTTAGCCTCATCTGGTTAATGAGTTGCAGCAGTGTCTGGAGATAAGTGGAAGCTAGAGTTTAAATATGCAGTGAAATTTTGTTTCAAGTAAAATTTATAAGTATCTAGAAATGCTTTCGAGCAATTGAAACTCATTTGTCTCAAATGAAAATTACTTTAGAGCCTCGTAATTTATGTTGATATCATATTCAGGACTCTATTCACAAGGCTATAACAGGAGGCGGATTTTGGCTAGCATTTGATAACCCAGTTTACATTTTCTTTCTTGAAGTGAAAAATGTGTTTGGTAGTGCACTTCAAAGTTTTTTGATTCTTCCATGTCAAGGTGAAATTGGAAAAGCAATGCCTTATATATGAACAAGCTGTTTTAGGAGGGTAAATTATTTCTCTTCTTTTATCATATGGGAGTATGTACCTTGATCTTAAACATCACCTTTACCACTGCATTAGCCAATCATTACCCTCACTAACTGGATTGCTCCTAACAATCTGTCATTGTGAGAGTACATTGCTGCTTCATTGTCACCTCTGCATTTTACTGCTGCTATGAACATCACATATTTGTATTCAAAATATGATTTTGAATGCAGCATCTACAATGAGCACAAACAGAGTTGTTTTGGTTAGTTTTTGATGAATAAAGAAGAACATTGTTTTGCATTTCTTCTTTCTTTTCATTGGAGGTAAAGCACAAGTGAGTTTCATGTTCAGTAGATTGCTTTCTTGGAATGTCATTCAGGTAAAGGTAGCAAATGAATGTGGTCATAGTGATTGTGAGTTTTTGGAATGTCAGTAGATTTCTTTTCTTGGAATGTCATAGATCACCGTGATTGTGGGTTTTTGCAGTAGTCTGTGCAACTGCCGTGGATTCTAGTGCTGTAATTAGTTATTTGAGTCTCATCATTGATGAAAAGAGATTGTGGTCATAGTGATGAGGGGTGGGAAATCAGAAGTGTTGTGCTTTGACATATGATGCTTTTATGGTTAAAACTCGTTGAAAGATGGTTACAAGCTTCTTTTGTGTTTAAACAAGAACTGAATCCAAATATATGATAGCATTTTGGTTGAAAAATGATGAAGTCATGTTTGTAGGATGAACTTATGCTAGCTTAGTTCTTTGTATTTTTGGTTGGCTGAAGGTACTATGAATTGGGACCTGAAGATCCCCCATATGCTGCCAAATTCTATGATTGTTGTGGGGCTGAGGACCCTGAGGCATCTGGCTGCACTACCAGTTTTCATGTTTCATATGATGATTGATGTAATGTTTCTCTTCATCACCTAGATTTTGACTGGATTAAATTTGAATATATATATGTATACTTTCTTGTCGGGTGTCTCTAAATGTATCATGGGATAATTGTCATTTGTTAGTTACTTTGCAATAAATTATCTTTATTTTATGTTGAGTATGGCTTCCGGTTCGCTCAACAAGATGGTTTTGAAGGAACATGGTTGGCAAGAGTTGGAATCGATTATCACATCGATCCTTGATCCGACTGATGCTTGTTATTGTCCGTTGCACTGGTTCATTCACAGTCGTTAAGTAATGTAAAGTTGTTTTCGAGCTTGCCACTGTTGCATGGAAGGATCTGATTCATCATTCCATGAATGTAGTAGTGATAGAAAACCTCATTGCTAGACATGCCGCACCTGCAAATAATACAGATCCACAAGGGAGGAAAAAGAGAACTAGTCGAATGCAGACCAAAGCTGTGCGCCAACAAACATGTTTCTCGGAGATGGAGTTCACTGTGGTTCAATCACAGAGTAGCAATCTTGTTCTCGACAGTTACACAATTGGTTTAGACTCTTATCTGGTCGGCCCATAGGACAGGCCTGGTTTTGGTGAACCCTAGAGTCCAGAGGTCGGCCCAAATGTAATATGGAGACAGACAGTACAATGCCTCTGCTGTTTGTCATTTTGTCTCTCAGGTTTAATATGTGGTACAATACAAACTACAAAGTATTGCCCTAAGTTCTCTGAGGCAAGGCAATCCCTCGTAAACATATCTTCATTGTTTTTTTTCAACCCTGCCATATCAAGCTGGTACCTGTACTCCTATCACTAATTTTTTTTAGTAATATTATTAAATTTAATTAAGTGATCTGATATTGAAATCTAGTCATTTGGTTTTATTCATAACTTGAGTATTTATTAAATCATACAATAATTAAATAAAAAAAAATCAATCAATTTAATGGGATTTTTTTATTTTAATAGAACATATCAGGTTTGACAAGTAACTCGTTAATCCAAGTCAAAATTTTAAACCTTCAAATTGGATAATAGATTCTAGTGAGATTAATAACTTATTTTTATCTAAATCGTCATTTTTTTTAACTATATGAAAACAAAAATAGATTATTAACTATTAAAAAATTTATATAAAAGACAAATCAAAACTAATGACAGTTAAAAATAAAATCATGAAGTTTCTTTCTCAACCAATATAAAAAGATAAATTAAAATAAATTATCAACTCTAAATACCAATAAATAAATAATATAAGGAACAAATTAAGAAAAAAACAATATGCAAATAAAAAAAAAGGGGTCAAAATAAAAAAAAAGTGTGAATTATTATTATAACCTACAATGTAAATGTGTACGAAGAAACAATGTTTCCCCCATATTCTTTAACTTTAAGTATAAAATATACTTTTTAAATAATCTGAGTTTTTCACTTAAATCGCTTATCTTAATTCAACCCTCCATTAAAAAAAACATGAAATTAGGTCCTTAAAAAGGCTTGATTGTGTAAAGATAACATTTGAGGAACAAAATTAAAATTTATCAAAAAACCACTATTATAATTCTCAATTAATTGTTAGAGGATGAACAATAGGATAATTTACAATAAAAGAGTCACATCGTTTATATTATAGGCAATTTTCTATGTTTGTTTATTATTATTTTACTCAATCAAACGATAATAAAAAAAAAAGACAAACACATTCAATTACATGAATAAAATAAAAATATAATACATGGTTACACATATTAGAAATATCATCTGAAAGTGAAAAAAAAAAATATTGTCCAAAATATAGTTTATGTACTTAAAACATAAAAAGAAAAGAGAAGGGGTATTAATCTAAATAAAATATTTTTACATAAAAAAACATGAAGAAAAGGGAGAAAGGGTTAAGCGTGGAAATGCTTGACCCATATATGGTGGGCATTTTTTTCATTGCTTTAAAAAATTATCAAATGACATGTTGCCTTAATATTGTCTGGATTCCGGCTACAACAATGGCTAGAAAATCAAGACTTAAGAGTTTTTAACATAAAACTTGTTTTTCAACCTCTCTCTCTCTTCTTCTTTTTTTTTTTTTTTATCTAAAACACCAATAAAATAGTTTAGAAATCATGATAAACCTATCAATGATATCAAAAAATCCAAAAAATAAAATCAACCTAAGCTCAATTTTTTTTCCCATGAACTCTAAAGGTAAAACACACACATGATATGAACTTCTCTCATCAAATAAAATAATTTAACACATTTTTTATTCGTTTGGTGGCCTATATTAGTGTCAAGAATGTGTTTCTTTTTCTACCGCCGGAATCCAACGACCCCTCACACTCTCTACCAAGGATTAAAAATAATAAAAATTAACTTCTATACCAAAAGTGAATTTGAAAAATATTGGGGCACCAAGTTTGAGGGGCAAAATTTATTTTGTTTTAAACTCATGACACACCACAAATGTTTGATATCTTTTTTATTTCAGTCCATATTTTTTTAATCTCATCCTTTCTTAAGAAATCAATATAAACTAGTGTTCAAATAGAATGAAATTGTTGGAAATGCAATATTGAGGACCAAATTGAAAAAATATTTTTTTATGCATAGGTGGTGAATAGTGAAAATCCCACACATTTATGTTTTTTAAGTAATTATTATGATAGTTTTTGTTTTTAGTATCGGCATATTAATTCATATATGAAAACATCAAAAATATCATTTGAAAAAAAAAATTGAACGCAATTTTAAAACTAAAAACAAGTGTTTTTTATTTGGAAATGCATCAAAGTTATTTATTTATTTTAAAAAAATATATTTTTAACATCATCACCTCAAAACAATCTAAAAATATAAAATAATTAGTTTAAAACAAAAAAAAATATTTCTTTTTCAAAAACTTTATAAAACATTAGAAACTATAAACATCTTATCTTTTTTGCAATTTCAGCCACTTTGGTCACTCTCCGCACGCCTGACAGTTATGATTTTTGCATGCTGGCATTAAATGCAGTTTTGTCTTAAATACTTGTTGAGTTGTTTTAAATATTAATTGATAATAACAATTGATGTGGACTTTATGGTATAATTGGATTCTAAGTTCTATCCTAACCGGGGAAAAATAACATTTCTTTATTTTGTTTTTCTATATGACCAATGAGATGCCAAAAAGAAAAGAAAAAAGTTAAGAGAGAAAGTATTAGGTGTTTCATTTAGTTAAATAATACCTAATATAGTGTACTTTCATTTCATTTTATGTTTCAATATTATGGGATCAATATATATGGTAATAGAATATGATTTTGTAAGACTATTTGAATATATTTAACATTAAAAAAAATGAAGCAAAAAAGTGTTAGCATAAAATTAGTTGGTTCGTGATCTGCATAACAGTTCTTGAATTTGAGTGAAGCAAAAAGGTGTTAGCATGTAAATAGTTGGTTCGTGATCTGCATAACAGTTCTTGAATTTGAGTGAAGTAAAAAAATGTTAGCATGTAAATAGTTGGTTCGTGATCTGCATAACAGTTCTTGAACTTGAGTTAGAGCATATATTTTTTTTTTTTATAAAAACTTATGACAATCGAGATTTTACTTACTTAACTGGACTCATAAAGTATGTTTATCATGGGATTAAGTTTTCTTACATGCAAAATGTAAGTAGTTGCTTTACTTTTTTTTCTCTTTTATGAAGGATGAACTTTGTACCCATCAATGATATAAAGCCAAAGCAAAACATGCCACGTGGGAGAACATGTTGGCTGCTTGAATATATTTCTGTTTTGCCATTGTTCATTGTATGTAGAGGGGGATGATTGCAACTTTGTTTTTCTGTCATGCACACTACACTGAATGCTCCTTTATTGGAAAACTAGTTAAAATGATCGCCTGCAGCTATTCTCATAACTTTTATTTATTTATTTCTTGAAAAATTAATATATATTTATGAGAATTAAATTCTGCAGTAAAAAATAATTTTCAATTATAATTCTCTTCTCTTATTTATACGTTTTTTTAATTCTAATGAAACCATGATTTTTTTTTATTAGCATTATATTTATTTGAATAAAAAATTAAAGTAATTAAAATAAATATTCTAAAAATATAATTTATACTAAAAGAAAATTTCCTTTTTATCCGATTTTCCTTTTTCATTATTCATCCGTTTGTTTCTTTTCTATTTTTTCTGACAATGTTTTTTTTATCATAAGCATAATTTCTTAAATAAAAACTTATCATGGTTTGTAAATAAAATCTCAACCAATAAGAAACAAAAAATTAATATAAAAATTGAAAATAAAAAAATAATGGAATATCTATTTTGTTTTTATTTAATATTTATGAGTAATCATTTCAAAATGATTTTGCATATGAATTTCATGTGTAATTATTCAAAAAATCTTTCCAAATATTATCTTAAGAGATCTAATTTTATTTAAAAGTATGATATAATTCAATATCTTTATTACTATTTATTTAAAAGTATGATATAATTCTAATATAATTTGCAATGATGATATAACAAAGAAGTGCAATTCCATGGTCAAATTGAAATAATAATAATAATCAAGGACCTAAAAGGAAAAAAGTGCTATAAATATTGATGTGAACAGTTAGCAGAGTGCACGTAAACACTGTAACTATTGTGAATTTATTATAGTAGAATCTTAGTTGTTTTAGTTTATATTATAATAATTGCTAAGATTATATGGAAACAACTATGTTTTTCTTTAATGGTTGGTAAGATGCTAATATTCTTCAACTTCCCCCCCATATTTATCTAGCTTATCTATCTATATTCTTGTTTTTTTCATTATATTAAGTTTGTTTGATTTTTCTTTTTGTTTCTTGTATCTTTCTATCATTTCATGATTTTTTTACTTTAATGAAAGTTTTTGTTCCTTAAAAAGTCTTACATAAACTACTAATAAATTAGAATTCAAAATTCTAATCTAGCAAAAATAAAGAGTATTAAAAGGAAAATTAAGGTATATTAAAAGGAGTTTGTTAATTGTTTGTACACTTGTATAATATTTTGTAATTTTAGATTTAAATCCTAGATCTTATGTGATATTTTTATTGTATGTTTTTTAATGTTCTTATTGATAAACCCAAATTTAATAGGCTCGAAACCCCTAACAAACTAAAAAGAATGGGTTTAGGCACTATTTGGACCCAATGATCACGGGTCATGAGTAATGTGTTTGTGCCCATTTCCCATCCTTAATAGGTTTAGACAACTCGTCTAAGTCTAACACTGTCTTGGTGATTTTTCAAGACCTCTATATGAGTGCTTTAATATTCTATACTTATCATCTAATATATATTATTTTGAGTGAAATAAAACTCAAAATATCAATGGATGAAATGAATCTTCAATATTTTATCTTAAAAAACACGACTCACGAGCTATAAATAACTTATGAATACTTTGAACTCATTCTTAGTATTTTAACTTATATTTTTAGAGTTTATCTTTCTAAAATATCATTTAACTTTCTCTCTTTAAAAAGATACTTAAGCACCTAAAAGTCTCTATATCTACTAAAAAGAACTTTTGCAGGTACCAACCACTAGACACCTTGGCCTAACAAACATTGTTGGTGGCCTAACAAACATTGGTATAAGCTATCAACCATACTTCTTGGGAAGAATATATTATTTTGTTAGAACAAAGATATTAACTAATTATCCAACATATAAGCCTTGCTCCTAAGCTACTTGGATTTTATAGGACCTCATCATTAATGCTATTTGTAGGGAATTGAACAAAAAACCAGTTCATTATTGTGTCATAAAAGCACATTTCATGGCTGACAAAACCCTAACATAGAAGTAGTTGTGCTTATGACCACACTCATAACTACACTTCATGGTAATGCTCACAATATGTATTAAGACTTCTACACTTCAAAATTTGTCATGAGGACTTAGAGAGCTCTAATAATACATAAAAGGTGAGTTCCAACTACTACATGAGCTCCACTTACTAAATGAGCTCTACCTACTAAAAGACTTTCGTATACTAGACAAACTCTACTTACTAGAAACTTTTCAAATATATTAGGGAAATTCCACCTACTGGAAACCCTTCAAATGATTGGTATAAGGTTTTTCTAATACAATATAACCATTCTCCATGGGATTGATATGAGATATAACTAGTACAATAACACTACTCTTACGGAAATTGGTATGAAGTCTCACTAGATCAATAACACAATTCCTTAAGGGATTTATATGAGGTCTTCTTAGTACAATAACACCACTTCTCAAGGGATTCGTTTGATTTTTCTAGTGTGATAACAACACCCTCCTTAGGTTGTCACTTAGATTTTTCCTAAGTATGGGCTCATCTTTTTATGGTTTCTCCCTATCCACTAAATTATTTTCTAAGTATGAGTTCCACCCCTAATGTTTTTCTCCTCTAATGAGAGCTCCTTGAATAGAAGTTGAGTTCGTATATTGTGTTTAGTTGATGGTAATTCAAGGTCATTAAAACCGTTAAATATCTTTTTAAGCCTATAAGATTTCCTTTCCTTCATAACCATGAACCATAACTTGCATTATAATTTTTTTAAAAGCCCTTTTTAATTAAGCAAGTGATTTGAATTAATAAATAATGCACTCAAAACATAAAGAGCCTTTTCAATAATGATCATGATTTCAGAAATTAAGTTACTGCTTAATATGCATGCTCTCAAAACTTCAATTTTGTTATTGAGTTCTCAATATTTTTTTTTATTTAAGGTTTTATAGAAATGGTAGTTTGATGATGAAGGTATAGGTTGTGTTGGTGGTTGAAATTTTGTTTTGAGAATTTATTTGATTTTTTTATACATGCTTGAATTAAAAAATATTTCTTGATATATACCTATATGCACCTTATACGATGATTTTCAAGCACATTCAAAAGTTAAGCAATATTTTTGTTATTTTGTGACAAGGAAACTGATGGTATGAACGGAGGACCAATAGTAAGAATTAAAAAAATATCGAAGATGAGGAGGCACTTCTTTAAGATAAAATGGATATGATGTCAACCCATCATTGAAACAAGTTTAGTAAAACAAAACTATCTAGTAGGTGATCAAGTGAGTGGTGAGAACTTAAAATTAAAAGGTTTGTTTTTTATTTAATCTCAGATTCAAGCCTTATGAATATTAATATGATGATCACTAAAAGTTTACATGGTCGTTAACTCTAGGGCTCGTGGAATTAGTCGAAATACATGCAACCTATCTAAACACCCACGTCAATAAAAAAAAAATTAACAAAACAAATCATGAGATATAAACTATCACCAGACTCTTACTGATTAAACTTTCATTACTGCTTAATTGGATTTGCTTACAGCTTCAATATGGTTTTTAACAAATCATAATCTCATAATTGTAGTGATGATTGATCAGCTATTCACACCAAGAAGAAAAAAGATAGCTTGCAGGTGGCTGGTCAGCTTCCCACCTTACAAAAGCATGGTTCTTAACAACTTGCTATTTAGATAAATGTTACTTATTACGCTATGAATATTCCATTCTTTCTCATGGACCATAATTGACACACACATATAAAGATAGATGAAAATGAGACAAACATAAATTAATCTATAAATTACTTGGATGAAAATGAGAGGAGGATGAAATTTGGTGGTTGCTGGTGTGGAGGTGCGCCTGCTCCTACTTTGGATGAGACAACCAAAACGAATATAGCATCTAATGGCAGAAAGAGACTTGAAAACTATTTTACAAGGCTTGCTTTTAAGGACGATTCATCTTTTTTTCATCGTCAATGGTTCACCATCCACAAATATTTATTTATTTATTTATTTATTCTTTTCTCACCCATCCTAGAAAACCACACTCTCCCCAAAAATTAATTGTGATACTTTAATTACTATTTTCTTTGGATTTAGCTCTTGTTATTTCATCCCCCATAAATTTCTTCTTCTGTCATATTTGGTCTCAATTCTTTTAATTTCTATTTATTTTATTTTAGATGGTCTTTAAATTTATTTATTTTATACAATTTAATCCTTGTTTTTTATTTTATCAAATTTGATGTTTATTTTCTATATTGATGATTTTTTATCTTGAATATTTTTTGGATTGATTTTTTTATTTCATTCTTCAATATTAAATATATCAAGTGTTTAGCTTCTTGATTGATCGTGGTTCTAGAGCTTAATGGATTACAAATTTGCAAGATTAATTTGGGTTTAGGAGGTTCTCTTGAGTTTGCTTGGTTTTTCTTCCTTTCTCAATTTTTTTTTTATTTTATCCTTCAATATTACTATTTCATTTTATTTTGGTTTAAATAAGATTTTTCAACCGCTTTGAGATTAACATGGATTGTGACGAGAATGCAAAATATCTTTTCTTTTTCTCGTAATATTTAGTCTTTAATAATAACTCAATGCCTAAATGTACTCAATATTTTATATTTTGATTAAAGATGCAAATGGAGTTCTTAAGGGCAAAACAAAGCTAATTGGGGAATTACTATTTCCCTTGATTCATCATTTCCATCATGCGACCATTCCACTTCCTAGTTTTTTATTGTTAAGTTTCATCAATCTTTATAATTTTTAAGTCTGGTATTATATTAAATTTTAGCTTTTATCTTTGGTTTATTAGTTGTTAGGGTTAATTAGTTTTTTTTTCCTTCCTAATTTACTACAACTAAGAAAAGATAGAGAAATAGTACTAATGATGAATATTCAAAGTGTGAATTGATAAATATATATTGATGATTAGTTTTCAAAGACTTGATGACATGTTGACTTAGACCAAGGTTTGTTCTTTTGATTAATTGCAATAATTTAATATAAGTGTCTATTATTTGTTTTTCTTAAAATTATTTTTGTTAATATCTAACCATCCTCCGCATATTGGTTCACTGGTATAAAACTAGACTAGATACTCTTCATGGGAATGATCCTTACTTTCACTACTACATATATTTTTAAGAGATTAGTTTTTATTTTGGTTGTCTACTACAACACATAAGATTGCCTCAATGTTTTTCTTGTATTTAGTATTTTTAAAAGGGATTTTGTTTTAACATTAAATTAAATTTATTAATTTAATGCTTAAAAATTAAATTAGTTAAGTAATGAGATTTATTATTATGTTTGGTTCAGAAGTTTGACAGATTTCTGGTTTAATTAACATGGGTCTAAAAGGTTTTCATCAATTGCCTCTAGTTTTTATTTAGTCTTTTTTAGATCTAGGCATTTAGATTGGTCTTGTATTTCCTCAAGTTTTTCCGGTCTTTGTTACGTATCAAATTAATTTGCTTTATTCTTCAATATAAAATTGGTTTTAGGATTTAATGGATTGGAGATTGAAGATATGCATATGGGTTTAAAATGTTTATCTTGATTGACTCAAGTTATTTTCATTATTTGTTAAATCTAGATTTTCTAAAAGCAATTTTGATTTTTAATTGAATCAAGTTATTTTATTTCAACCTCCAATATTGGATTGGTTTGAGTTTTTTATTCCTAATCTTTGTTAGATCTTACCTTTCCAAGAGTTTTATTTTTTATTTATTTATTTTATCCTTCAACATTAAATTGGTTGGGTATTAAGCTTATTTATTGAACCTGGTTCTAAGGTTTGATGGATTGTGAGTTTAAAAGATTAACTTCAATTTTTTTTCATTAAATTAAATAAATTAACTTCATCCTTCAACATTGGGTTGGTATGTATTGCACCATATTTTTTTATGGTCTTATAAGATTTTTCTTTTTATAAAAGAATTATTTTCAATTAAATTATATTATGTAATCATTCAATATTAAATTTTTCAAGTATTGAGTTTCTTTGTTGAGCCAAAATTTGTGGTTTAATTTATTTCATTATTCAATATTAAATTAGTCAGGTATTTAGCTTTTTTGTTGAGTTGGAATTTATGGTTTAATGGATTGTAGGTCTGAGAGATTAACCTTATTTTTTAATCTTTTTTAAATCCAGTTATTTGAAATAGAAATTGTTTTTTAATTAAATAAATTATCTTATTTTATCATTCACCAATGGATTAGTTTGGTATTGCCTCACTCTTTTCCAATCTTTGTGCTATTTTTATTTTATAAATAAATTTTATTTTATTTTATATTATTTTATTTTTCAATATTAAATTGGTCAGGTATTGAGCTTTTTTGTTGTGTTTGGTTCTATGATTTAAGAGATTACAAGTTTGAGAGTTTAATTTGAGTACCTCAGTTTGGTTATTTTTTTAACGCTCGTTTTTTTTGTTTCTTCTTCTAACATTTTCATGGTTTTTTTCACTTCTTATAAGATTTTCATTTGTTTTTAAAAAAGACATCAGTGACCTTGGGCTGTTGTTTTGTCTTTGTTAAATTCAAATGTTTTAAAAAGGAATTTTAATAAATTAAATTAGTTGATTAAATACAAGCATGAGATACTCGTTTTAAAGTCTTATTGCATTTTCTTCTTGGATTGCTATTCTAACAACACGGGTGATGTCATTTACTTTCCTGAAACTTAGATTTTTCTTGCTTCTTTGAAAATAATGATGTTGTTTCTAATGTTTTGATAAAAATTGGATCAACTCATAACATAAATTGTACCATTGAAAAGAAAATAAATATTTTAATAGTGTTCAATAATGAAAACATATGAATTTACCATATATGCAATTTACCTAATGATGACTAGCTATATATAAAAAAATAAATATAAAATATGTCTCATTAACCATGTCTATGAATAAAATAGAGAAAAATAAAATATTAATATATGTTTTATGAGAGAAGCTAAGAGAAATTTTCTTAACTCGGAATTTTAAAAACATAATCTTGATCATTATATTGTTAATTTTGTTTTACTCAAGCAAATTAAGAATTACAGGTTTAATTTAAAATGATATTTACATATTTATTTAAATAACAAATATAATTAGAAGAAAAATAATGAATTTTTAAAATTATTGATCAATTCTTATCAATGTCTTGTACATTATTTAAGAATAAGTGAAAGTACAGGAATTCGGTTATTTTTTAATGACTCCTTTATTAATTTAACACCTAATAAAATCATGAAATAAGTAATTTTGTGATATATATGTATAGTATTTCTTTCAATAATCAAGAAGAATTAAGGGTTTAAATTGGATATGCCTTTTCATTTCCTTTTGTTTTCTTCATTGTGTGAATTTTTTTAATATATTTTAATTAATAAGTAATCCAAAAATATTAATTAAGTTTAACGTGTATGTTTGAGTTTGACATATATTGCATAAATATATGATTTGAATTCGAATAGGTCACATATTTATAATTTAATTTTAAGTTTATTAGTATTTAAGTTAGAAATAGTAATTTTAAAATTATTTATATGTAAACACTACAAACATCACAAAAATATTTATAATTATATTAATTATCAAAAAAATCATGGTTAAATTAAGATAATGATATGATAAAGTTGGCATTATATTTATCTACAAACAATCATACTATTAAAACTGGCCCATCTCATACAACTTGGGAGCACTTGGTTAGTAACAACATTGTAATTATTGTTTACACTTAAGCCATTGTCAACCAAACATTAGGAGAAGCAATGAAAGAAAGAAAGAAATAAATAACAAAATTAAAGTTCTACACTTTTACTACCATAACAAATAAATTTATATAAAAATCTTATAATTTGATTTTTTCCCAATAATTTTGAGACGATTATTTTAGAAAAAAATTATATATATTCAAAATTTAAACAATGTGCACTAAGTGCAAATTTTTTAAACAAAATATGCATTCTAAAATTAATAACATTTATTTTTATAGTAGGTAGATGACAACAATGTAAATATCCTTAAAGATTACATTTATATATTGATGAGCCTATGTTTATCATCTTTATTTTTAGGCTCAAACTTATCCTACCTTAAAGAACCTTAGGACTTTTCATATCCATCACCATGTTTTAATATGATTTAATGCGAAGCATAAGGCAAGGCCCAACCTTAGATTTGGTTAATCATCCATTCTATTTGGACATCCTATGCCTAATTAAGCTTAATGTATTCTTGCATCTAGGTATAAAAAAGACATCGTCTTAAAGATGCCTTAACAGACACAATCTCCTAAAAGCCCAACTCATTTTTAGGCCTAAATTTCCTATCATTAATGGGCTTAAGAAATGTCTTATCCATCATCATATCTTAATGTAAGGTACGAGACAAGGCCTATCATAAGACTTGGCAGATCATCCATTATATCTAGGCATCACATACCTAGATAGGATCGTCTAACTCTAGGTTTAGGCATAGAAAAAAGATCTTGTCTTCAAGATGGACTAAAAGCCCTAACATGCACAATCCTTTAAGAGGCCTAATTTATCCAAGCATATTGATTTTTAATAGTGGACTCAAGGGTCAGTTCTTTATCTATGAGGTCTCATATCTACGACTAGATACATTGATCTTAGATGAAGACCACTTACCTATATGACGAGGTTTTTTTTCTCTAACAAAACACCACCACACATTAGAAACTATAAACCTAAAGGATTGTATATGCCTATGTGTCATAGCATTTTTCTCAACCTTACCACAACTTTCTATAAAGGTTAATGTGTTTCATGGATATAAAAACTCCTTTGAAACACTAGGTAAATGAGACTTAGTTTATTAAATATAAACACATGACCATTTATTATTTCACAAAGATTTTATTCATCGTCATTGTCGCGATGATGTTTTTTTCTGTACTTCGCGCCCCGCCATCCCCCGAGTTTGGGGAGGACAACGGCACGTGGTGAAAATGAGGAGTATGTTTTATAGTCGCAGAATTACGACTATAAATATTAGGAGTCGCCACCTAGTATTACGGTCACTAAGATACCTATTAGTCTGCGAGAGTCTTGGGTAAGGGGACCTGTTAAGCAAAGCGAAGACGCATCATCCCCATTGCACCCTACTTAAGGTAAGTTGCATTATTGCTTGTTGTTCTTCTAAGTTAAAAAATTGCACTACATTTTTTAACATCATTTTTTTATCTGCGGGTGTACTTTACAATGTAATTTTACACCGCAGTTAAAAACTTTTTTCTTATCTACGAATGTACTTTTCAATGTAATTTTACACCATAGTTAAAAACTTTTTTTA
This sequence comes from Salix viminalis, assembly GCA_029228465.1. Taxonomy (NCBI): domain Eukaryota; kingdom Viridiplantae; phylum Streptophyta; class Magnoliopsida; order Malpighiales; family Salicaceae; genus Salix; species Salix viminalis. The sequence goes on along the minus strand of CM055438.1, from coordinate 6,451,089 downwards.
TTTACAAATGTATTATACAATGTAATTTTACACCGTAGTAAAATCTTTTTTATCTGCGGTGTACTTTACAATGTAGTTTTACATCCCAACAGATAAAACAAAAATAATTATGATTATTTTTGACATTTTGGCCAAATTCCAACGGATAATTGTAAACCGGTTACGATATCCAATTTTTATTTTAAAATATGAGAAAGATGTAACATATTTTCTTACAAAAAATATGATGGGAAAAATCTTGGAATTCGGCCATATGCAAGAAAACAACACATTTTTTTTTAAAAAAAATAAAAATTAAAAAAAAATCAGGCCCGACCTAGCTGAGGCTGGCCAAGGGCCCAAGCCTGTTGGACTTGGGCCCGACCTACCACCTAGGCTACGCTGAGAGAGACTGGCCCAAAGGCCAAAGGAAAAAACAAAAACAGTGTAGTGAATTAATTCACTGCACTGTTCTTACGTGAACAGTAATGGGTGGTCGTCCGACCATGACGAGAGGGTCACCTGTCACTGCTGCTGTGTAGAGGAGGTCGAGGTGGTTCTCCCTGTCGAAAATGGTGGTCCGTGGTGGACGGGAGGAGCTCCTGAAGTGGCTAACCTGTGCTGCTGTCGTTACTGGTCTTAGAGAGAGAAAGGGGTGTCAAGCCTGCTACCGATGAAGGGAGAGAGAGGGAGATGGTTGTTGCATGCTCGCTGTCCTGCTGGAGATGGAGAAGAAGAGCTGAGGGAGACGGAGCTGGAGCTACTGAGGTGGAGGAGAGAGAGGGCTGACGTTGGGTTGTTGTTGCTGGAGATGAGGAAGATGAAGCTCTCTCTCTGCGTAAAAACTCGTCTCCCCCATACGTAAGAACTCTTGTTTTATTGCATAAAATTTGCTCGTTTTTTCCTCTGGTTTTTTTCTTTCTCTTTCACGTAATTCTCTTTTTTTCTCTTCTCCTTTCTTCCTCTCTGTTTTTCTACGTTTTTCCTCTATTCCATTTTTGTTCTCCCCCCCTGTTATGCAACGTCCATGGCTGCTATTTATAGGGGAAGAAGACATGGATTTTTTGTGTGTGTTGTTGCCTCTGCCTCTGCATTTTTGCAGAGGGCTGAGGGCTGCAGCGTTGTGCTCTGCACTGTTCAGGTGTCGGAACAATGCAGGCACATACAAGTTTGGTTTTGGGAAATTACGATTTGGTCCTTTAATTTGTAATTGTTCTAATTGCATCCCCAATTGGTTTTAAACTTTTAATTTTGTGCAATTGTATCCCCGTTAGAATTTCGAAAGCATCCTTAGCTTTGCGCGTCTTTTTATTTTGGTCCCTAGTTTTTTATTTGCGCGATTTAACCCTCAATTGACTATTAGACTCCCAATTCGTTCAATTTAGCCCCTGATTTTGTATAATTAGCTTAAAACAATTCAATCCTCGAAAATTCCAATCTCATCAATTGAACCCGAATTAAATTCAAGAACTTGATTTCTCATTGATTAAGCCTTTAATAAAATTAATTTGACCAATTTAAAGTATAATTAAGTCTTTGCACTTAATTAAATTCTTCAATTGGATCTTAAATTAATTCACAAATATAATTATACTTTAAATCAACCCATGATTAAATCAAATTGGCCTATAAAAAATATAATTATGCCCTTCGACTTAATTTTTACACAGATTTATCCAATGATAAATTATTTTTGCCTTAAATCTGTACTTTCCTCTATTTTTGGAACAAAAGAGATATGATCGGACTCGCAAAAACAACTGAAATTTTCACATTGATTTTTCTACCCACGCCGGCCCCTTTTATTTTATTTTTGTTATTTTGGATGGATTTTGGGGAGTAACCCAAAAATTAGGTTATGACAATCATCATCTTCTTCTTCTTCTTCTTCTTCTCATAAATACAAAACATTACACTTTTAAGGGTAGATTTCTAATGTACTTGAACTAACTTAATCACTAAAGGATTTCTACATCTCCACGAGGGATTTGTGTGTATCAGTATTCATGATCTTCAAACCTATCAATTCATCTTCAATCACATAACTTAAGTTATAAGCCTCGAAAAGGCCTTAATCTACTGAGTATTTACTTAGAAAATTATTAGTGGCATTATTTGTGAGAAATTTGAGAATAAAAGTTAGTTAGTTCCTAGTGTTTTGATATAGTTAGTTAGTTCCTTAACCTTTACATTATTAATGCTATATCGATTTTTCCAAATCTTCACTAGTGTCTGTATATCTCCACCAACTATCCTAGCAAGTGAGAATGCTCACAAATGATCTTTTAGTTATAAAAGAGTAACTTAGAGCTTTATTTATTCCTTACCAAGTAACTCAACCACTAGCTCCATTATTTTCACAACTTAGTGAATTAAACAATTACAATTCCATAAATAGGTAAGTTACAATAATGAGTAAGAGAGTTAGAGGTAGTATGATCACTCTTTATCTCTATTTAAGAGTTGCTCTTATGTTTGTATAGAGTATTCCTAAAATAGGTACTTAGAAATGTTCATAAACAAGGTAGCCTACAATTACAGTCATAGAAACATGTGAAAAATACGTGCAATCATTTATAACTAATAATACAAGAAGTAAATTTCATGTACAAGGTCATTCTAACCATATTTTGTTAGCCTACTAATGTTTTAATACCATGATTTAGAGCTCAATTCTATTCTTGGCTTCAAGGATCTTTGTATAAAGCTTATAACGTATTTTATAATAAACATATTGGTCTTATGTTTATCAAAATATTTACCATTAAACAACAAATGGACAAAAGCATTAGAGCATACTTGAAAAGGTTCAACAATGAAAGACTCCAAATGAAAGGCTTGCTTACATTTTAAGTAAATAAAACCTACCTAAATGGGGTCCATAACCTAACCTTATAGAGGTAATATATGCCTTATAGAATAGACCACTCATAAAAATAAAAAGAGTAAAGAAGAGTAACATTCAAATCAAGAAAATAAGGCAATACAAGTTTCTTTGTGTTTATAGAAGAACATGAAAGGGACACCTAAACAAAGTCATCTTTAAAAAATCTTTAGGATCACAAAAAAACTTAAAAGAGACTATTTTATTGTTATCTCATCTTTCTTTAACTATAGAACTCTTTGTTAAACACAATATCGATATAAGTGTTTATCATCTTTAAAAAGAAAAAAAGTTTGTATAATGCCCTCACTCTTAAAAGGTTTTTCATTCATATGTAAACCTAAAATTAATATTTGTTATATAAAGTTAGAATATATGACATAGAGGAATACAATATTTTTAAGAAGGATATAGAGAGAATGATAAATAAAAGTTATCTTTATCTTTGTGAAGAGAGACACGTAACCTTTTAAAAAAAGTTAATGCTTTATATAAGGCACTTTTTAAAATTCAACTTGAACTACGGTGAGTTATCAATAAATAAAGACTCTAATAAAGAGGGAAATGATTATTGAAAACAAGTATTAGTAATCTCAGATATCCTAAACTAATGGCATAAACATGAAATATATCAGTGATCACTGCCACCCTCTTTAACTATAAGATGCACAAGGTTCTTGTGGATAAAATTATAGTGAACATTCTTTTTTAAAAAGTCATGATGTAGATAGAAATTAATTCTTCTAAACTAACTTTGGTCAGAAATTTCTTGAATATGATAAAAGAAAAAAGACATGTTGGTAGATAATGTCATCATATTGCTAATCCCCATTTTCACTTATCTCATGTGTAATATTCAATTCTCATTGTTCTGATAATGGATCTTACCTATAAGGCTATTACTAAAAAAAGATATTATCACCCTAAAGAATCAGCTTAAGGTAAGCTATATTATTATCTTTTTTTTTATTCCTAATGGTTATGTTGTGCCTAATTTTCCAATGATTTGTCTAGATGGTTATTTTTTGGTATAAAATCGGTCTACTATAATGAGTTAGATCCAAGATTTAAATGGTGAATGATTGGACCAAAGCTTGTCTTTTATAAGATCCAAGTCAGTTTATCACTCCTGATTTCTAATAGAATGATGATTGGTTAAGTTTCATTCACTCTAACAATAATTAGTAAAATCTCATTTAATGATTGGCAATAACAGTAGCATAGGTGAATTGATGGTCATAACTGAAAGACAAGTTCAAGGCCAATCCAAAAAAATTGTTGTATGAGAGCTTTCTTTAATGAGAATAAATTGTGATTCAACAATTGGATGAGTCTGGAATTTTACTAGAAGGTGTCATGGGCCTTTTTTTTTCTTTTGGGTTAAAATTCCATAAAGTTCATGAAGACCTTCAAGTAAGCCTAGAACTTATTATTCATGATTATATTTTTTTTAGTTGACTTGGAATTCTTTTTCTATTTAGATTAGAATCTTTCATTATTTTTTTCAATTTTGTTTAGGACTTTTTAATAGTATATAAGCCAACCAAAAAGATTTGTAATATGATTTTTTTATTATAATATTTGTATGGTGACATATTCAATATTAAAATCTTGAATTAAGGCTTGTGGACATAATTTTGTGTTGTTTGTTCTTGTTATCTTTCTTGTGTTATTATTGTTTGCGTCAAAATGATATCAAAATAATAACCAAATAAATAATGAGTGGAATGGCATTCATTAGTATATCTAGATATTTTATTTAGTAGAGTCAGTTTAGTAGCAAGGATGGACTCAAAAACGCAGTTGGATTAAAAAAAATTCAAGATGCTTTATTTTAAAAGAAAAATATTGATACATTAATATACTAAATCAATTTAAGTTATCTTGTCAAATTGACGATTACGATTATAAGATCATGATGACTTTATAAACAAATAAATTATCAAACTAATTTTTTATTTAATCAGAGTTATCCTACTAAATTAGCAATTGAGATACTGAGATTATAGTAATATCATAAAAAAAAATTAAGTTAATTGTAAAATTTAATGATTGAACAAGAGTGAGTGAAAAGAAATTTATTTATTTATTTTTCATATATTGTTGTACATCAATTTTGTCTCCCGGGCATCCAATAATTTCCTTTTGTTTATTATATGAGAAAAAAATAATCAATTTGAACTATATTTCACTATCTATAAAAGGAAATCTAAATTTAAAATTCAAATTCAAAGCAACATCAACTTTCCTTGGGAAATAGGGTCAGCTTCGTAACACGAACCTCTAAAAAAGTAACCTATAGTATAAGTACATTTGACAGGCCATGGATGGAAGACTCTAAGGCACTTGTATACTTTCATAACCACATGAACCTTAGATCTATTCAACTTTTAGAGATTTTTTTATAAAAAAAAAAGTCTTAAAATTAATATTATCTAATTAAATTTATTAAGTGATCTTGAATACACTAATTTGATACCATCTTCTTTAAAACCATTTAAAGAAAAAACAGTTTTGATTAATATATAAAGTAATAAAAAAATACTTATAATACCAAATAAAAAAAAATCATTATTAAAGTAGTAACATGCAAAAGAGAGAGTGGACTGCTTTCGTACTTTTTGAGAGTGGCCTAACCAGTAACCACTCAAGAGACAGGAACACCAACCCAAATAATTTGGTCCTCGCCTCCTCCTCTCCTCCTTAAACTCTCTCTCTCTTATTTTCGCTGCTTTTAACAACCTCTTCAACTACCTGAGCTGTGTTTACCTCTTCCGCTGTCACCTCTCTACTTGAGCTGCGCTGTGTTTACCTCTTCTGCTCCTCTGTCACTTGTCTACGTACAATATCTCAATGATTTGAAAGAGAAGTAGAAACAAAAAATAAAAAATTAAAAACACCCAATGTCAGCATTTTAGCTCTTACAACACAACCCACATCCCATTAAATAAAATAAAATAAAATAAAATAAATAAACACACTCTCATTTCTCTCCATCGTCTCTCCTGCTATCCTATCACAAACTCTGCACCCAACATGGCTTCCAAAACCAGGTAAGAATAAGAAGATCTGGCTTTTGTTTTACTGTTTTTACTTCAATGGGTGTTGCGGATTTAAAAATCGGTTCCTGAAAAGGAACTTTTGTTCTTGATTATGTGGTGGTTGGGTTTGATCTGCTAGGGGGGTTTGAATTCAAAGTGCGTATCCTTTTCTTTTCTTCTTTTTGTGTCACTACTTTTGCACTCCAACTGGAGTTTCCCTCTTTATCAATTTTGGATTCTGAGTTAACATTTGAAGTGGGTTTCGCTTCATTTGCCTGTCTTAATCCCTGATCTTTGCTCCATTCTTATTTTCTTGTGATTTAGTTTCTTTCTTATTTGGATCTGTTCATGTAACATTTCCTCCTCAAAAGTTAACATTTGATTTACGTATCTTTATATCTGTGCTGGTGGAGAAGTTTGATCTAAGTGTGGACTTGTATAGCTGTTGACGTGTTACGAAGTTCCCAAGTTTGGCGTAGATCCATCTTAATTTTGACCTGGGGTTGATTTTCTTTTTTCTTTTGGTTCAGCTGTATCTTGAGTTTTGTGCTTAATATGTAGTGGGTTTTTATGTAATGGCGGTACTTTAAATCTTAAACAGATCTGGTTTGTCTGAAACTCCAAGCAAACCATCACCAGCAACTCCTAGAGTTAGTAAACTGAGCCGAGGAGTGGCTAAATCAGAATCTGATTCACCATCTCCCTTACAAAGTTCACGACTTTCAATTGACCGATCACCGCGATCCATTAACTCAAAGCCCACAATTGAACGAAGGGCACCAAAGGTCACCAATGCTACACCCCCTGAAGTAAGTGTGAATAAATGCAACATTTTTTTCTTGGATCAGCTTTGACTTTATATGGCATGTTTGATTCTTCTTTCAAATGGTTTGGTTTCTGGAAGAAGGACCTTTCGGGGTACATTGTTATCAATGGATGTTGTTTCCTTGTAACAAAAATGAAACCATGGGAAAACTGATTCTTGAATTGGATATGTTTCCTCACGGGAAACTAAAAATTATTGAGAGATTTGGATATTTGAGCATGTTTCTTGTGCCATTTCGGCAAATACTTTTCGATGTAAAATGAAGTTTGTGGAAATGGAGTTGCATGTGTCCTAGCTATGTTTTATCTTGAATGAAAAGTGAAATTCTTGCTATCCTGCATTTATTGATTGAATGAATTTGGTCATCAGAAACCAAAGACACGAGTGGTGAAGGGTTCAGAGTTGCAGGCTCAATTGAATGCTGTTCAGGAAGATTTAAAGAAAGCAAGGGAACAGATTGAATTTATTGAAAAAGAGAAGGCACAAGCAATTGATGAACTGAAACAGGCACAGAAAGTTGCTGAGGATGCAAATGAGAAGCTTCAAGAAGCTTTGGTTGCGCAAAAGCGAGCTGAGGAGAATTCTGAGATTGAGAAGTTCCGAGCTGTTGAGTTGGAACAGGCTGGGATTGAGGAGGCCCAGAAGAAGGAAGAGGGATGGAAGAAAGAGCTTGAAGCTGTAAGAAGCCAGCATGCTCTGGATGTTACTTCCCTTCTCTCTACCACTCAGGAGCTTCAAAGGTTGAAACAAGAACTGGCTATGATTACTGATGCAAAGAACCAGGCACTGTGCCATGCTGATGACGCAACTAAGATTGCTGAGATTCATGCAGAGAAGGTGGAGATTCTTTCATCTGAATTGAGCCGGTTGAATGCTTTACTTGATTCAAAGCTTGAAACAGAGGCCAGCGAAAGCCACAAGATAGTGTTGCAGCTTAATGAGGAGATAGATTCATTGAAACAACAGCTTGAGAAATCTGGAGCTCTTGAGGATAAGTTGATTGAAAGAGAGACTTTCATAGAACAGCTCAATGTTGAGCTTGAAGCTGCCAAGATGGCTGAATCTTATGCATGTAACCTAGCAGAGGAGTGGAAAAACAGGGTTGAGGAATTAGAGATGCAGGCTGAGGAAGCAAATAAGCTGGAGAGATCTGCAACGGAGTCGTTAGGTTCAGTCATGAAACAACTTGAAGTAAACAATGATTTATTGCATGATGCAGAAACTGAAATTTCTGCTCTTAAAGAGAAGGTTGGGTTGCTGGAAATGACGAATAGAAGACAAAAGGTGGATCTTGAAGAATCAGAACATTCTCTTGGCATGGTAAAGGAAGAAGCATCGGTCATTGAAAAAAAGGTCATGTCTCTGATGTCTGAGTTGGAAACTGTGAAGGAGGAGAAAGCCCAGGCTTTGAACAACGAGAAGCTTGCAGCTTCCAGTGTTCAAAGTCTGTTAGAAGAGAAAAACAAACTTATAACTGAGTTGGAGAATTCTAGAGATGAGGAGGAAAAGAGCAAGAAGGCAATGGAGAGTTTAGCTTCAGCCTTACATGAAGTTTCTGCAGAAGCAAGGGAAACCAAAGAAAGGCTGGTATCCAATCAAGTGGAGCATGAAAACTATGAAACCCAAATAGAAGACTTGAGATTGGTCCTGAAGGCAACTAATGAAAAATATGAAACTGTGCTTGATGATGCAAAACATGAGATTGATCTTCTTAGAAACACTGTTGAAGAATCCAAGAATCAAATTCAGAACTCCAAGGCTGAATGGGATCAAAAAGAAAAAAATCTGGGGAACTCTGTAAGGAAATTAGAAGAAGAAAACTCCTCGTTGGAAAAAGAAATAGATAGGTTAGTGAATTTGCTGACACACACTGAGGAAGAAGCTTGTGGAATGCGGGATGAAGAAGCTCATTTGAAGGATAGCCTGAAGGAAGTAGAAGCTGAGGTGATTTCCTTGCAGGAAGCTCTTGGGGAAGCAAAGGTTGAGACCATGAAACTAAAAGAAAGTTTGTTGGACAAAGAAAACGAGTTGCAGAACATTATTCAGGGAAACGAAGAGCTCCGGACTAAGGAAGCTTCCTCACTTAAGAAGGTCGAGGAGTTAACTAATTTGCTTGAGGAAGCTATGGCCAAAAAGCAAGTGGAGGAAAATGGTGAGCTCACAGACAGTGAAAAGGACTATGATTTGCTTCCAAAGGTGGTTGAGTTCTCTGAAGAAAATGGACATGTGAGAGAAGAGAAGCCCGCAATGGAGCTTCCACTGCATCAATCCGATGAGCTGACCACAGAAAATGCACAGGAACAGATTAATGGCGTGACAAACGAGGATGCTCAGATGGATGCTCACAAACTTGAGAATGTGAAGGGAAATCCAAAGGAAGATGAGAGCAAAGAAAAGGAGGAGGATTCTGTGGAGGTTGAATTTAAAATGTGGGAGAGTTGCAAAATTGAAAAGAAAGAGTTTTCACCAGAAAGAGAAACAGAGCAAGAATCCCTCGAGGACGAAGTGGACTCCAAGGTGGATGGCGGTGAGAGCTTTGATCAAATAAATGGTTTATCTTCAACAGAAAATGTTGATGATGGTGGAAGCTCGCCTTCAAAGCAGCAGCAGCAGCAGCAGCAGCAACAGAAGAAGAAGAAGCCTTTGCTCCGCAAGTTTGGAAGTCTTCTCAAGAAGAAGGGAAGTAGCAACCACAAGTAGGGGCAGTAACCAGTTATGGCCTGACAGGTGCCTATTTAGCAGGCAGGTATATTTGATAATATCTTTCAACTGATTGTTTACTTTGTTGTTTTTGCTTCTGATTTTCAGATAGGTTTATAATGAAGAAGGTTTGTATTATCTTTTGTTTTCCCCTTATTTGATTTGATTACATGTAGGGGTGTATCTTGCATGTCATGGAGATTCTTTCTTTCCCCTTGCCCTTGTCTAAATTCATGAAAAGAAGTGATGTATAATTGTATTTTAATGTGCTATCGCAATTTTACATTAAAAAAAGTCTTTATTGTTAATTGTTGGTGAAGATGTAGGATTGAATTGATTATTGATTCGGACCGAAATCGCTCTTCATGAATATCCTTTTTCTTCTGTCACAAGAAATTTCTCTATTTTCGGAGGTGACAACTCTTGTGGTATAATATATTCCCTGCAAGTAGGAGGTCAAGCATGAACTTGTTGCGTCCATATTTACATGTACACACACACACACGTTATTTGATCGGTTGTGCTAGCTTGAGCTTGCAAGGGGGAGTTGCCAATGATTGTCCTGAACAAAGAGATGATACGTTGAAAATGGTTCTGAATTTACTGATTCCAACATCTGTGGAAGTCTTCCAGTGTCTCCTTGACAGTAACCTCAAAATAAAATGACCTGGACATGTCTGGTTGTGGACAAGGAAAGAGAGGGCTACGCATGGGAGTTTACTTCTATAGCGAGGTGGTTTGAGAAATTGCAGTGCAGTGTCTCCTGCTTTATCAAATTGTTCTTTACTAATTTGCTTGGTTTTCGATAATTACCTAAACATACTAAAAGGTTTGGGTTATGTGATGGCGTTTCACTTTCTCGACAATGGACTCGGCTTGTATGATGTTACTGCTTGTTTCAAAGCATTTTTTTTAAATGATTTTTTTTTATTTCAAATTAAAATAAATATATGTTTTTAGATTATTTTTATGTGTTAGATATCAAAAATTATTTAAAAAAAAATATGTTTTAATGCATTTCTTAACAAAAAAATATTTTCAAAAACAACTTCAACTATACTCCTAAATATGCAATTTAACTCTCCAAAGCACCATAACATAACCCAAGTCCTTAAGTATGTTTACCTTTCTTATTTTATTTTTTGTTTTTTAGATTTGTACTTAGATTTTTTTTCTTTTTGATTCGATTCTTTTTTGCCTAATTGTGTTCGACAAAGCTTACAATACAATTAGAAATTAACTACAATACTAAAAAAAAGTTAGGGTTTTCCCATTACTTTCATTATATGAGGATGATTTTTTTTTAATTTCTATCTTTCATTTTTTTTTTCTTCCATTGAATGCATTTTTGAATTTCTGTTCTTTCAATTTTATTAAAATTTTATTGATTTCAAATTGATTGTCGTAATTTGTTTTTGTTTACTTTTTATAAGATTATTACAGTTTCAAACAAATATCTCAATATTTGATTGATGTTTCATTTTATAAATGTGTAGTTTTTTTATTATTAAGTAAAGAGATAGCTTAAAAAATAAAGTTTTTTAAAAACTAGTGGAATCTATTATCTAGATTGTAAATTTGTCGAGTTAAGTTACACAATCTAAGTCAATTTAATATGTTATCTTAATATTAAAAAAATCATCTTAAAAAATTTCAAAGCAAAGCATACTCTTACCAGCCATTTGGTCTATTAACATGTCAAGTTAATTAAGTAATGTAATAATTATTCTTGTATAAATTAATTTTAAAATTAGGTTAGACAAGAAACCAAATAAAAAATATGTAATCTTTGCTTATTAAGTGAAGTTTAATAACACTAATTTTAACCGCACTCTGAAACAAAACACGATGAGAAAGTAATTCAATTTCAAGATTTAGTTATTAAATAGAAAATGTTAAAAATATTAATAAAAAATATGTCAAGTTATTGAAATATATCATAAAAACTATAATTTCATATGAAAAGTATAGCCTTATGGGATTTTTTTAATAGCATATTAATTATTTATTTACATAGATATTTATTTTAAATTCTAAGAAACAAACTTTTCAGGGTTTACGAGGCAGGACTGCAGATTGACAGCAGAAATGCTTTTCGTTGATAAAGGCAAATAATCATAAAAATAAAAAAACGTATATTTGAGGATGAAAAATATCTAAACCTCCATCATGCAATGGAAAAATCAAATCTTAGAACAAATAAAAAAAAAGAAAAAGCAAAGGAAAAATCACTGCAGATTCTACTGTCCCCACATCTTTCTGTTTGTCCCCTTGACCGACTCCTTCACTCACCTTTACTTGCCTGCTAAGTATACTCTTTTATTTTAGAGATCCAAGTAACTCGAATAAAAATAAGAGTAAGAAAAATGAATAATATTTTTCACAAATATTGATTTTTTAATCAAAATGATAACAAGAAAGAAAATGATTTCATGCATGTAACTGGCAATTAAAAACTTGTTTGTTTTTGTATTTTAAAAAAACATTATTTATTTCAAATATTTTTTTATGTTTTTACATTGTTGTTTTTATTATAACTATATCAAAAATATTTTTTTTCAAAATAATATATATATATATATATATATATATATATATATATATATATTATTTTAATTCATTTCAAAGTAAAAAAAAGAAACATCTCAAAAAATAATATTTGTCACAACACAAACAAAATAAATAGAATGTGAGCACAAACAAAAATGGTATCACCAAACTACCTATAAACTATCAAATCCATAACAAAATATGTAATTCGTTTTTTTTTATTATACTACTAGATATAATTTATTGTGAACTGCAATAGTAAAATCTCTATTTTATCTTTGGGTGGGAAAATAGTGACCTTCATTGTTCTAGTAATTTGGTCTTTTTCAGGGGTTTCAATAGTCATTAAATACTTTTTGGGGGTATATGAGTCTTTTCTAGATTTTTTGCATAGTAAAAATATGTTTTTGCCCTTAAAGTATACAATTTTTAAAATTGTTGATCTAGTTTTTCTTTTTGTCTTTTCACAAAATTTAAAATAATAATTTTTGTCTAACCAAAAGATTTTTTGGTTTTTCTTTTTTTAGCCTATAGTTAAAATATGTTTTTGCCTTCAAGAAAAAAGAACAAAAAGAAACTAAAGTTGTTGACCAAATATTTTTTTTTGGTCTCCCCTTCTTAGACTATAATTAAAATATATCTTTGCCTTTATAAAACATAATAAGGTATGCATTTAGAGGTGTTTTTATCTTTTCATATATATTTATTTTTAATTTTTAGGTTTATAAAAAAGTGTTTTGAGTATTTTTATATTGAATTAAAAAAAATTAAAAAGTTGTAGGTCTATACTCAATACTCTTCTAGCACATGTGATGTCACCTAGTAGTTGAGCTTGTTCTTCCATTTTGTTCTTGGAAGCGTCATCACATCATCTTCCTCTAAATGTAACGTGTGACGATAAATGAAGGGCAATTTGACATTAGTGATTGATTTTTTTGTTCTTTTCTCTCTCTTCAAAAGAAAAGTGAATGTTTGTAATCTTCTCTTTTTATTTTTCAATTTTAGTCTCTTTTTTTTTAACCTTTGGCTAATTTAGAAAGGTTTTTTTTTATGTTCTCAGTTTAGTCCTTAAATTATAGTTTGTCATATATTATTTTTTTCTAATTTGTTCCATATTTATTTATTTTTTTATCTTTTTTATTGGTTTTCAATTTCATCATTCAATCAAGGCTTATGTTATTTTATTTTTACCCAATTTAACCCTCATTTTCTGATTTTTTCCATTTGTTAAACAATTTTTCTGTTAAACAATTTTTACTTTTCAACTTAACCCTCTAAAAAATTTTATACCCTCTAATTTATTTTGATTTTGATTTTCACCCTCATTATTTTTATTAAAAAAAAATTATATGATTAATTTTTTTCTATTTTATTTTTTGACATTTGATTTGTTTGGGATTAAACTTCAATATTGTTTTATTTATTGTGCTTCTAATCTAATGACACGAGACATGAGTTCTAAAAATAAATATGATTAGATATTATTTCCCCCCTCATTTTATTTTATAATTTATCATTCTATATTGTTTTTAAAATATTTTGTGGTTATCTTTAATTTCTTTTTTATTGGTTTATTTCGGTCTCATGACTTAAACAACACATTTCACAAACCTTTTTGGATAAAGAAATTGTTAAAAAAAAATTTATTTCACACAAATAACCTTTATTTTATAAAAAAATATTTATTTTAAGATAATATTTTTAATATGTTTCAACCTTGCATAATATTATTTTCCTTTCCTTTTATACATTCAATTTCATATGTGTTTTTTTTTATTATCTTTTATTTGTTTTAATAAACAAATTAAGTTGACATAAGCAAATAAATATCATATTTTATAAGATCAAATATTTTGATCTATATTCATCTTTTATTGTTTTTGCAATTTTTCTCTTTGTTATTGCAAATGACTTTTGTTTTTGTTTATTTACATAAATGATTATCGATTTATTTGATTAGATCCTCATATAAACCTTTTGATTTATATTTTGAATTTTTATATGTAAAAAACATATCAAAATAACCTGTATACTTAAGGTTTTTATTTTTAAATTTGACCCATAACAAAACTTGAGCAAAATAGCTAGTTCTATATATATATACACATGGCAAACAAGGTTCCAATTTCATATGCTAGTATTAGTTTTACATTCATTTTACCAATTCATGAATGCACAAAATTGATAATAATTTAACCATCTAGCAGTGCTCTAGTGGTAAAAGCTTGAGACTAAAGAGGTTTGCTCCCTCTGTTGTCTGAAGTTTGAGTCATATGGTTGCTAAATGATGGTCACTTGAGGTTTATATGGTCGCTAACTTCAGGATATGTGAGATTAGTCGAGGTGCCCATAAGCTAGCTAGGACACCCATGTTAATTAAAAATAAAATTGATAATAATTTTTAAGATCATTATTCACTAATATTAGAGTTATGAATACATATAAACTGAATGAATAAAATAAAATGAAAATAATATTTCTAATATGTCAACCTTACATAATATTATTTTCCCTTTTATTTTATTCATTGAGTTTCATATGTGTTTTTTTTTATTATCTTTTATTTGTTTTAATAATCAAATTCAGTTGACATAAGCAAATAAATATCTTATTTTATAAGATCAAATATTCTAAAGGTGATTATATTTTTTTTCTGAGCGCGATTCATGCTAATTTCTCTGCTTTTGAAACCCACAAAATATATAATATTTACTAGCAAATTGCCCGCGCGTTGCCGCGGGTATTTTTTTGTATATAATTTAACATAATTAAATCTACAATGATAAATTTATATGATATAAGTAAATAAAAGTTATAGATTAGGAGATAAAATGTTTAAAATTTTGAGTTGAGTTTGTCACGTAAGCATAGATTACATCTTTTAGAATATAAATATTGCGTCATAAACGATCACAAAAGAGCGCGCACTAACATTCGAAAAAAGAGAAAAATATTTGAATAAGAAAAAAAAACTGAAATTATTAATGTGCAGATAATAAAATTATAAAAATCAATTAATAGAAAGAGCAAATAAAAAAAACAAAGGGAAAAGGAAGTAATATTAATTTAAAATATTATAACAATAGCAACATCGGAGTCTTAATATCTAAAATTATTATTGCTGCTAGAATAAAAACAACAAAAATCATTAAATTATACCGAGGAAAAAAAATAAAAAACATGAACAAAACAGCAAGAAAGAAAAACCAATTAAAAAATTATTATTATTATTATTATTATTATGAAAGAATAAATAATCACTATTATTATAATAATAGAATACATAATCACTATTATTATAATATTAATAATAATCACATTTATTATTATAATTAGTATTATTATGTTAATAATGAAAGAAAAAAAATAAATGAAAGACAAAAAATATCCTAGAAACTTGAATAAAAGATACAAATAAAGAAAAAAAATATTATCATTGTTATTACTGGAAAATTTTTTTATCAAATTATCGGGAGGGAAAAAAAATAACAAAAGAGTAAGAATAAAAAATAATTCAATCATGATTATTATTATTATTATTATTATTATTATTATTATTATTATTATTATTATTATTATTATTATTATTATTATTATTATTATTGTGTTAAATACACTTATATATACTTGGACAATAGTAGGGATGAAAAAAATTAAAAGTGTAAGGACTGAAATGAAAATCAAATATAAAGGGATTAAATTAAAAAATTAAAAGTCAAAGGGCTGAAATGCAAATTACATTTATTATCAATTGAAATCAGAGGACAAAATTGCAAAAATCGGAACTTGTGTACCGAATTTATTGAGTTCTATACAGCCAACCCGGAAATTGAAAGTAGAAGGACCGAAGTGAAACTTTCACATTCAATCAAGTAAAATCGGAGGACCCAATCGAACTAAATCAAAACTTATATTAAAGAACTGAGGACCAAAAACTAAATTCAAAGTAGAGGGACCGAGTGAAAAGTTATGAATATAGGGGGGGGGACTCTCCCGCATCACTGACGCGCGAGAGAGAGAAACGTGGTCGGCGGCTTTCACCGGCCCTCCACGCGTCCCACTGGACATGTGGTGATTACACGCACCACCGCGGGAGAAAGACCACGCGGCGGCGATGTGATCTGTCCTCCGGTAGACAATTTCCGACCCATCGATTATCACACGCATCGCCACCCTGAAGAGGGCGTGAGGCTAAAATCGCTCGGCGGCGTGCGGCGACGACCGCTGCATGACACCTAATATTAAATTAAAAAATAGGGGCAATTACCGTCCTGTCCCTTGACCCAATTAAGTGTTTTAGTCTTATTAGAGGCTAAAACCGTCTTTAGCCATTTCAGAAAATAATTAAAAAAATCAAAAGTTGCGGCGGACCGGACCGGACCGACCGCGCGCAATTACGCCGGTGCCCCTCAGCTGGAAACCTTATTTTGTCTTATTACCAGGGACGCAATCGTCAATGCACTGTTCACATTTGAATATTTTTTTAAAAAAAAGGACGGGAAAAGGAAAATTCGAAAATAGCCCGCTTGCCGCTACCGCTTTGTCGCTAGCCGAGGGCCATTTTTCAGCCCGCATACATCGCCGCTAATCCACAATAAATTTAGAGAGGAGGCACAGTGGATTGCACAGTGGAAAGGCCACACGGTTTATATGTTTGGTAATTGTATAAAAAAATGTAAATAAACAAGTCTGTATTTCATGTTTTTTAATTTTTAAAAACGAAAATAAAAATAAGAAACGAAAATCAATAGCAAACATCACTACGATGATCTGTTTTCTGTAACCTGGAACAATGCAGTGTGTTCGGCATCACATTTGACCGGTAGGCCATGCCCACCAATGAAAATAAAAAATCAAACCAACCAAGTTTCTTCTAACAAAACAAGAAAAGGAAAAGGAAAAGAAATCTCATTTAGGTCTCTCTCTCTCCCTCTCTCTCCCTCCAAGATAAAGAAAATTCTTTGCACGGGAATCAAACACTTCTTGATTGACAAGTCATAGAATCATCATGTGGCTAGAGATCGCCTGTGGTCTGATCGTTTACACATTGTTCAAATGCTTCTTCTCCGACGGTGACGACGTTGTAGAGGCCGAATCCTCTGACACCAATGCACTTTTCAACGTTGCTAACAAGTACGTACCTGTACCTATCTGCATATAGTAATTTTCTAACTTTTTATTTATTTTCTTTTTTGCTTGACATTAATCATCATCAAGAGCTAATTAGGTTTTTATTTTTTTTTCTTTGAATTTTAGGCTTGAAAAGCTATATGGAGGAAAGGTTTATCTTGGGCTCCGAATTCCGGATGCTGACACTGGCTCAAGGAAAAATATAGATATAGTTCTTGTCAACAAAGGGTAAATGAAAATTTTAAGATATAATTGTATATGTTATGAAGACAACAAGAATTATTGTTTTGATTTGACTTTACAGCCAAGCAGTGGTGATTTCTGTCAAGAATTTCTCGGGTTTTATATCAATAAGTCGTGATGGCAGCTGGGTTTGTGAAGGTGAAGGTAAAGGTAGACACAAACAAGAGCGTCATCCTGATCCTGTAAGATTTTTTCTTTCTTTCTTTCTTTCTTTCTTTCTTTCTTTCTTTCTTTCTTGTATAATTAATTGCTCTCATATATGATTATAATAGCTTTCATGGTGCTTTTTGTTGGTTTGAGTTTGTAAAACTGTTTTGTCACCGAGGAAGAGACCTAGGACTGAATACCAATTGTACTTGGGATGGGAGAATTGGTAGGGAAAAGTATCAAGGCCATTGCCCCAAGAGGCCCAACATTGAACCCTTGTTGATATTTGCTGCAGGAGGGGTTAAGAAGGCGATTGATCCTTCTTTTATAAATATAACCATTGAACCAGAATGGGATAAAAAAAATCCAGTTACTGGAGCTTACCTTCCATTTTCTCTCTGAATTATGGATTCCAATAGAGAGAAATAGATTATCTTCGAAGCACTGGTGACTGAGGGATTGAATAAAAAACCAACTATTATTGCCTAGTCCAATCTTTTTTTGTTCTCTGACAAAAAATAGAACAAGAAATTGTATTTAAGAATAGATGGAGAATAAATACATTATAGATAATGAGTTACTTTCCAAAGCTTTTGCAATGAACTACAAATGCATGGCACACCACTAAAAAGTCTTGTTCCTGCTCTCTAGAGGCCTGCAAAACAGAATAATTGTGAATCTTTCATAGTTGTTAAGCAATCCAGCCGTTGGCTTGCCAAAACTGGCAAAAATCATGTTCCATATACCCTGTAGAATAAAACAATGCATAGTAAATGAACATATCACTGTCAAAGCCCCTGCCTTATTTAGCCTTTGCACATGCAACATATTGTTATATTGTTGGTATTATATTGTTAACAACTGCAAATAAACTAGCATCCTAACCTTAGAGATGCTGTAAAAGGAGAACAACTAGGAGAATAAGTAAGGTAACAAGGTAACGGGGAAAAAGATTTCCAAGTTACTAGGATAATCTGAAGAATAAACTATGCTGCCTTTTCTTGAAGACAATTGAGAGGAGTCAAGGACTTGAAGCAATGCAAAAAGTTATTTTGTCTCCTTCTCCCACTCATTCAAGTTCCTGAAAAAAAATGAGGCATTATGAAATGGTTTCTTTTTCTAAATGTAAGACCTAGAGCTAGCAGTGTAGTGTTATGAAGACTGGAAAGGTGGAAGTGGAGAAAGCCTTACACAAAAACTACTATCCCACTACATGGATCCTCTGAATAAAGAGAGGGATTTGGAACTAGCTCCCACATTATATTTTATTAGAGAAACAACAGAGAAATTTATTTAAAATATATCTCCAATAGGTGTTTGTGTTACATAAGTTCTAAGCTCTAATCTTGGCAAGCAATATGTTTAGATCAGGGTTCTCTCCCATAGGCATTTGTCTATGGAATAGAAGTACTTCACCATGCTGTTGAAGATTTTAAAAGCAACCTGGAAAGCAGAAGATCTACAGTTTTTAACAAATAAATAATCTTCCAGAAACTATGCAGAGTGGCTGGGATTGATGCTTTTTGAATAGCCATGTCATGCAATTTTTGCTCAGAATGAGAATGGGCCAAAACATTAGAAAGGAGATCAATGGCTTGGAAATTGAATGAGTGAAAAGAATTTCAGTACATGCTAACATGAATTTAGTGCAAACCTCACGATGGTCAATGGAACCTGCCTTCCCATATAATCAATAACCCCAATTAATTGAATAAAATGAAATTGTCAAATAATAGTTCCAATAATTGGTATGCAACTAGATTAATTCATCGTACTTAGGCTAGTTTGTAGGCTTAGCTGGTATGGAAGTTCATACTGTGGTATGATTCTGAACACTGTTTAGCTTCTTTCTATGTTGAATATGACATTAGTCAAGAAGGAAGTAGATCTAGTCTTACAGCAGTTAAAAAGCAAGAATGCAGAACCGCAAAGAAAGTTATGATCCAGAATTTGCCTTTGGCAGCTTGTCCTTTGCATTTCTCAAGCCATATGATGATGTATCTAGCATGTATTCATCTTTATTTCAGATGACATAAAAATAAGCTCAGTGCCCAATGATGACCACCCACTTCTTTTCTGCTTTTTGTCACTTTTGATTGAATAGAGTAGATTGGGTTGCCAGTTTGAGTGGTCTTGAATACAAACATACCACCAAAGGGACATGCTATCTGGATAGCAGTTTCAGGTGGGTAGCATTGCAGTTTCCTGGCAAATATGCTCTAGACTCTGCCCTAATGTATTTATCACTCAACCCATGAGACACAAGTGTTGTTTTATTCAATGTTATACAGATAACAAAAATTACCATGCCTTAAAATGAAAATGTTCTTGATTGATTGCATAACAGTTGTACATCAGCTTCATTAAGATTTTTGTTAGTTTTGTTTTCATCATAAAAATGTCTAATGCAACCAGCTGATCTAGCATCTACAACATCTTTAATCATTGGCATTGTATTCATTTCTATGCTTACAGTTTCATGTTCCTTTGCTATAGTTGCTTGGCGAGCAAATTTTTGGATACTGCTATTGCTCCAAAATAATATCCTGTATATTTGTCTCTAGATTCTTATAATAGAGTATGTTTTTTTTAACTCCAGTGCAAAAACATGAGATTGTTTTGGGCCACTGTTTGATTAGAATCTGTTTTATTAACCTCATTTTTTCTCAGGTGGAGGAGACTAAAAAGCAAGCTTCAATTCTTGAATCATATCTTGAACAAAGGGGAGTTGCTCTACCTGAAGGATATTTGTCTTACAAAGTTGTACTTCCCAATCCTAAGTTGCAGTATGTGTAAGAAGTTAAGAAGTTTAGTTTACTCCACTCAAATTGAAAAACTAAATGATTGAAGTATTACCCAAATTTTAAGTGACCCCCCCGACACACACACACGGCTCGCTCGTGTACTCACACACACTTCTGTCCTGATAAGGAGTAAGCCAGATGAAATTGTTTAAGTTTCTAATATTATGCTTATTTGAAAGACTTCTTAAATAAATAAACTACAGTAATAAATTT
The DNA here is from genome assembly GCA_029228465.1 of Salix viminalis. Classification (NCBI taxonomy): domain Eukaryota; kingdom Viridiplantae; phylum Streptophyta; class Magnoliopsida; order Malpighiales; family Salicaceae; genus Salix; species Salix viminalis. The sequence continues at coordinate 6,430,572 of CM055438.1, read as the reverse complement.
CTAGATTGAACTCTTGTTTAGGTTTAAGTGGATTGGAAGAGATTATAAAACTAGATTGCGCGAGTAAAGCATCATTTTTGTTGTTAGCAGCAACATAAGATTAGCAACATAAGATTACAATCTTGTCTTCTAGAGTGAAATACTTTTGTTTACTGAAGTACATTGTATTTCTGTTGTGCTCTTTGGCCTCCACCCAGACCCGATGAAAAAAAATGGGACCACTTATTATGGACTTGTTGATTTTTGATTTTTAAAAAGTTGTTTCTGTCATACTTTTTTTGTTTGAGTTTTTGGATATACTTTTGTTTTCTTGTAACTGAAACATCTCTTCACAGTACAATCCATTCAGACTATTTTCCACCTGAGGTCATTACCTATGACCAATGGGTACTGCTGAAGCCTGAACCAAAAGGCGTATTTTCTGGTTGGATAAAGGGTGCCTTTCGTAGTGGAAAGAAGGAGATGCAGGAATCTATACATCAGAAACTCAACTTCACTCTCAGCACAGCTCCTATGTGGGACAGGTTTGCTACTCTGTGCCTTATATTTTTATATTCATGCTCTCTGGTTATGAGTGCATTCTTTCTGCATTGTTGTGTACTTGGTCAAAAAGTGATTTCCAGCAGCTTGTATTAACATCATAAACACATCAGGTCCTTGTGAAATAAAAGGTAAGAAGACTATTGGCTTTCAATATTTAATTATTTGTGTTATTAGTTCTTTGATGCTTTCTGGGCCAAGATTGTCAAGTAGGGACTAGGGAACTAGAAAAGTACAAGGAGAGGTGGTCTTCAATAGTAATCATTCTAAATGTTATGCTGGTTCACAAATTGCTAGATCCCACATTCTATGATTTCATAGGCTCATTGAACGTCAGTTAAACGGATGCTAGAGCCAGGAACATTGTAATGATGAAGCTGATTGTGTGTATTGTATCCCTAGGAAGGAGGCAAATTTGAGTTATATTCTGTTTTTTTTACGCTGTTATTCTAGTCACATCAACCGGTCCCTTCCCATTCATCCAAGTTGAAGCCATAAACTAACTTCAAATCTCATTAGTTTGATTTTGTTTCTCCTTATTATTCTCAATGTGAGTTACGTTAAGCTGTGATTTACACTTGACACAAAACAATTATTTCCAATTCTATGCAGGTTGGAGCTTAAGGGTGATAAACATGTCCTAGGAGAATTTATGGAGTTTAAAGGAGAACAAGAAGATACCATGGCTTTGAGGAACATCAAAAGATCGAAAGTTAGTCGTTTGATCATTCAAAAGACAAGCATGTTTGGACTAGGTAAACACTCCAACATTTCCTCTACTTTGCTTTTTATGGAAACAACATTGTTTGTTAATGATTTTTTTTTTCAAAAAGGAGCATGAGATGTTGCATTGAGATTAGTGTGCTAGAAATTTGGGTTTTTTAGATATAAACCTTTCATTAAGTTTTGGGGCTTTCAATTGATTGCCAAATCTGGGATTTTCCTAAACCTTAACATCTAATGAATGGGTTCTTTTATGGTATCAAGCAAATATGATTTGTCCAAATTTAAGCATATCTGTAAATAGGAGGATTTCCTAAATGTCCAGATTTGAGACCCAACCGACCTAGGGTCTGATTGGTTCGAACTGAAGAAAAAACATAATGAGTGACTTGGCTTGGCCTGTTCGAAAACCCAGATTGAACAATGACTCAATTGAGATGGTGTAAAACCTGACCCCCAACTTGTTAATGGTTTTTTTTTAAATTATCTTTGGTTAAAAACGACAATGTTTTAATTTAATTTTTTTTAAAAAAAACTTAGGGGGTCTACTCGGGTTGACTCTCCTGGCATGTGATCATGGCCTTGCGTCAAGTGAGTTTTATAACTATGATCAAAATATTTTTTGAGGAATGGGACCATACCCAATCATTTCTCAAGAATAATAGCTAAATGAGTTGATGCAATCACTTTTTCAGGAGTGGTTTTTCTTGGAAAACCTCTTGGCTGGCTGTCTCTGTACCCCTATCTCCTTGCTTGTGATTTTTATAGCCAAACCATTGATTTGAAAGAGATCTCTAGAAAAGTCTTTAGTGCTTATTTCAACCAGCTCTTCATCTTTCTATAGTGAATTTAAGTCATTAGTAGCCTTTTTCCTAGCTTGTGCTAAATTGACAGCCAAACCCGTCCTCCTTTGGAAGGCTTTCAAGGCAAAAGATTATTATGAACAAAAACTAGTGGATCTCCCTCGCCTCATCTCACGCTTTCAATTTTGTGGCTTCACTTCTCAATAGTGAGACTTGGCCCTTTGCTTCAAAATCTAATTACATCTTATTATCAATTCAACTAAGCTAATTGGAACCTGTATCTTAGCATCTTATTTCACAAGGGACTTGTCCTACTCCTGCCTAGAAGAGTGATTTCTTACTTCTTTTTTGGGTCATGGATAGCTTTTGTGACTGGAGTTCTCATCCTTCTGCACTGTCCTTAGTTACAATTGAAATTGGGGACAAGCACTACTATGAAAATCCAATACTGTACTAGAACAGATTCTTTGATTCCAAAGTGCTTCACTCTTGTCTAACAGAAATGGTTCGAATGACCCTCTCTCTTGCAATTACCTTCTCATATATAGTGTAGAATACATTAATTACAACATCTTTCAACATCCTTCTATATATGTTAAGGTATATCTAGGGGATTGTTATGGTAATATTTACTACTTATATTTGGTAATTACAATCCTACTTTAATTCAATATATTTCTGAATCTTCCAATAACTGCAACATGACTTTCCTTTTTTATTGTCATCCCCCTTCAAATTGATGCTGATTTGTCCATCATCATCGATTTATCCACAAGAAATTGATGTCTCTGTTTAGTGAGGGTTTTGGTAAAGATATCAACTACTTGAAGGTTGCTGGACACATGGGGGAAGAGAGATAACCCTGTCTTTAAAGGCATCACGAATGAAGTGGACTGGTAGTCCACTTCAATATGCTTAGTTCTCTCATGAAAAATAGGATTGACAGTAATGTGTATTGCATTGGTATTGTCCCCATGAAGAGGAGTTGGTGTATCTTGTTGGAAACCAAGCTAAGAAAAAAGCCCATGTAACTAAAATATTTCTGAACAGGCTTGGGATATAGCCCTGTATTCAGATTCAGTTGAGAACTTAGAAACTCTATCCTGTTTCTTGATTTTCCATGAAATGTGTGCAGTCCCAAGAACATACACCAACCAGGAGTGGATCTTCTAGTGTCTAAGCATCCAGCATAATCAGCATCACTATAGGCATGTAGAGTAAGAGAAGTTTCAGTAGGATAGCATAGTCCTCTCTGAAGAGTACCATTCACATACCTCATGATCCTTTTAACATCTAGATGAAGATGTCCGGGGAGGCCATGAACTGACTAACATGTTGAACTGCATAAGATAAATCTGGCCTAGTGTTTGTTAGATAGATCAAATTGCCCACAAGTGTTCGATATACTGTTGGATCAGTTAATCTCTCCCTCATCCTTTCAAAGCTTTACATTGATTTGCATTGGTATATCCAGTGGTGGCAAATTCTGGAGACTAGTTGCAGCCACCAAGTCCATGACATATTTGTGCTATGATAGAAATAGTCCATGTGTACCTGCCTAAATTTTGCAGGCCAAGAAAATAAGCTAGACTACCAAGGTCTTTCATGTGAAAGGACTTCAGCAAGTGCTGTTTGAAGTGATGAATTATGCTCAAATCAGTACTAGTGATGACTATATCATCAACATACATTAAGACAAACACAACACCATTGGCAGTGGTGCGTAGGAATAAGGATGCAACATATTTGCTTTTTAAGTAAGAGTAGAGGCAAATTTGGCATACCGTGAATGATAAGCTTGTTTAAGTCCATATAAGGACTTACGTAATTTACACACAAAAGAGGTAGGTGTAGAAAACATGCCATCTGGGGTTCGCATATAGATATCTTCAGTTAGATCCCTATGAAGAAAGGCATTCTTCACATCTAATTGGTGTAAACACCATTGATGTGAAGCTGCAATTGCCAGAATTGTGCGTATTGTAGTCATTGGAGCAAAAGTCTCCCTCATACTTAACTCCATATTATTCATGATTCCCAAGAGCTGCTAGTCGTGCCTTATGTCTGTCAAGGCTACCATCAGCCTTGACTTTCACTGAATATACCCATCGACACCCAAGAGGTGTGACACTAGCAGGACACCCAACATCCCAAGTTATTAGTTTTTAAGGCCTGCTGCCAACAAGGTTCTTTAGCAACTTCTGAATAAGTAGTAGGTATTGCAGTAGAATGTAATGTAGCAGAGAGAGCAGACTGAGAGGATTGAGTCTTAGATGGGCCCATACCTGTCATGAGGTACAAAAACTCTAGCAAATCTTCTTAAAGAAGACAATATGCGAGGTAAGTCATTTACCTTAGAATCTGAAGGATGCCTAGAATCAGATGTCAGGACAGCAGCTGAAGGGGGATGCATTTGTGGTTGTCTATGTCTATACACCAGTAATGATTGGCTGATTGAGGACACCTGTGTTAGGCTATCAACTTTAGGAGTTTGTAGTGTATCATCCTGGCCACTAGTGTCAAGATTAATGAAAGAAGATAACAAAGCATGTGTTGGGTGTTATTGAGGACAACATAGGAAAGAAACACTGATTTTCAAGAAATATAATATTTCTAGAAATATGGATTCAATTTGTATGAGGATTAAAGTAGAGATCCTTTTGATTGATACTATATCCAAGAAAAGCACATCTAATTGACTGAGTAATGAGTTTGTTCCTGTGAGGGGGAGATAGGTGCATAAAACATACACACCCAAAGGTGTGTAGATTATTATATGCGGGCTGACAATGATGAAGCTCTGAAATATGGAGAGTTTAAATCTAATTTTGTGAAGTCAATTGATGAGGTATGTTGCAATAGTAAGGGCTTCTACCAAAAACTTTGGTGGAACAGAAGTTTCAAGAAGCAAGGTTCTAACGACATCCAAAAGATGTCGATTCTTACGTTGTGCTACTCCATTTTGTTGTGGAGTATAGGAACATGATCTTTGAGAAACAATACCTCTGTTTTGCAAGAATGACTGGAATTCATTTGACATATATTCTCCTCTATAATATTATCTGAGGATTTTGACAGTGACAGCAAATTGATTTTGTATCAGTCCTAGAAATAGTTTAAACATGGAGAATACTTCTGATTTCTTTCTCGGGAATTAGACCCATGTATAACGACTATAATCGTCTATAAATGTTACAAAGTATTTGTAACCTGCATGAGATAGAACAAGACTGATTCCCTATATATAACTATGGACAATATCAAATGGATTTATGGCTCTACTACCCTTAGAAGGAAAGGGTAATCACTTACTCTTGCCAAGCTTACATGTAGCACAATCTAAAAACAAAACTGGAAGAGGAATGCATTTTATTGTTTATTAGTCTAGATTTCGAAGATGGGATAAAACTCTATGATTTGGATGACCAAGATGCTTATGTCAGACTTCTTTAGACACTTTTGAGATAGTACAAACAAGAGATAAAGCAGGAAAGAAAACCAAGGTGCATGGAACAACAAGTTGTAAGAGAAATAGATGTTTATGCTTAGACCTCTTCGCTATCAATTGCCCTGTCATTTGATATGCACAATACAACCTTGTGAATACTGCCTTTAATCGTTTGAATCTGTGATGTTCCACGGTATTTTCTGAGATTTCCCAATCCTTTCAAAGGAGTTCATCATATGATGAGAGGCTCCAGAGTCTAATATCCAAGAAGAAAGTGAAGAGGCAACATTACTTTTTTTTTGGAACATTCCAAATGTATATTAGAGAAAAGAGAACAATTACAATGGGAAGGGTCGGCTTTAGAAAGCTAGCCTAACTTGAAAGGAAGGCCTTCCCAAAGCCAATCCCGGGCCCCTTGGCACATTACATGGCTGTTGCCTAGCAACAGAGCAGTCAAGCCTCACTATCTTCCCTGATGGGCTTACAAAGAACGTTCTGAAGGCCTAAAACCGGGACATGCCCTGGATCCCTAATGAGAGTAACAGCTCATAGCCCTTAGACACGGACTCTGAAGGGTTAAGCCTAGCTTGAAACTTCCAGCCTCACCATTGCCTTGGCCTGAAGTCCTTGACTACTGGCCATCCCCATTAACACCCCTCTTACAAATCCCATTTCGTTATGATCGAATCTGGGAGGGTGGCCATGCAGGAGAGATGAGTTCTGGTTAATTGCACGATCTCCTGTACTAGATAAGGACCGCTCTGCAACTGGTTGCTGAAGATCCGTCAATTTCTCTCCTGCCAAATGAAGTAGACAGTAGATGCAAGCATGATTCTTTCAACCATGCTATGAGCATTCTTCTTCTGATGATAGTTGGCCGAGGCCCACTGAATGAAGTGCTTCCAAGTGAGAGAGGGCCATGTGATCCCAGCCCTCTCTTTTATAGCATCCCAAACTCCTCTCTTGTAGTTACACTGGAAGAAGAGGTGATTATGATCTTCAACACCTTGGTTGCATAGGACACAAGAGACACTGGGTAAGTCCATGGAGGCTGAAATTTTGTCCATCGTCCTCAGCTTCTGATGAATAGCTAGCCTAAGAATAAAGGAGTGCCTTGGGATGTGGCCCCTTTGCCAAAGTAGGAGGTGAGTAGGGCTAGGAGGGTGGTGCACTCTTATGTATTCCCAAGCTGCTTGAATGGTGAAGACACCTCTGGGGTTTGGCTTCCAAATAACTTGGTCTTCGATATTGAGGTTGGGAGTATTTATAGGAACACATTCCCACACTGCTCTCAAAAGGTGGCTCCCCTCTGGGAAGTTCCATGCATCCCTTTCCATTATAGCCGATACCTTCTCGTTCCAATGGAGTCCAGTAGTTGCTAGCTGTCGAGGGATAAGCAAGTCATATGGGCGTTGACCTCCTTGAAGCCAATAGTCAAACCAAAGCGAGGTTGTGAAAAGATGCCTGCAATGCTCTCTAACTTGAAGAATCTTCCTCCAACTCCAAGAAGGGTTAGAGGGCATCATCACCTGCCATATAGATCTTCCCTTCAGCAAGTGATGCTTGACCCATTCCGTCCACTGCGAGTTTGGATTGGTGAGGAGGGTCCATATTTGCTTCATAATGGCTGCCCTATTCCATTCCTTTAGGCTTATAATTCCCAGCCCTCCTTCCGATAAGGGGCAACAGACCTGCTCCCAAGCCAACTTGGCTCCTCCGTTACCCATCGAAGGGCCTTTCCATAAGAAAGCTATGAGGATGCTCTCAATCTTCTTAACAATAGCACAGGGGATGATGAACTTTGTGGACCAATAAATTTGCATGGCAAACAACACTGCCTTTATCAATTGCAGCCTGCCTGCGAAAGATAGGGTTGCCGAGGTCCACAGTTTGTATTCTTGCCGTGATTCTGTCAATCAAGGGCCAGTATTCTGTGGCTGTAAAGCCTCCTGGAGATCAAAGGGACTCCTAGATAAGTGATTGGGAGAGATGGAGTTTCAAACCCTAGGATGCTTTTAATTCTGTTTTTGGTGGTCTCATCTATTCCAACTGTGTAGAGGGAGCTCTTCCTGTTGTTAACCGTAAGCCCTGAGATAGATGAGAATTTGTCAAGGGCATCTTTTATGGTGGCCACCGAAGAGTCATCTGCATGGCTGAACATCATGAGGTCGTCAGCAAAACTAATATGAGTGATCTTGTTTGCTTTGTATCCCTAGTGATATCTAAAACCTTGGTTTGACGACGCTCTCTCCAAAATCCCATTAAGGCCTTCTATCGCCAAAACAAATAGGTATGGGGACAGGGGATCACCTTGGCGAAGCCCCTGGTGGCTTTAAAGAAACCATGTAACTTCCCATTGATGCTTACTGAGAAGTGGGGGGTTGTAATGCATGTTTTAATCCATCGCACTAGGTTAGCTGGGAGGCCAATTCCATCCATAGCCTGCATTATAAACTCCTAACTAACAGTGTCAAATGCCTTTCTGAGGTCCATTTTCAAGGCACATCTGGGCTTCCCTTTACTCTAGTGGTAGTTGTGCATCAATTCCTGAGTGAGGAGGATGGCGTCCAGCTATGCTCCTTCCCGGCAGGAAAGCGAATTGGTTTTTCCCCACAATTTCTACAAGAGCTTCTTTGAGGCGACCAAACAACAACTTTGATATTGTTGTATACAGGACAGTGCAACAAGAAATGGGTCTGAAGTCATCCATGGTGGCTGGGTTCTCCACCTTTGGGACACTATTCTTGTGGCACTAAAGTATCTAGGCAAGAAGTTATTGGGTTAGGAAATACTTGATAGCCGAAATGAATTCCATTTCTTGTGATGCTCCAACTCTTTTTGAAGAAATAACTAGTGAATCCAACTGGCCCAAGGGATTTGTTATTCGGGATTGAGAATAAGGCAACCCTAATTTCTTCATCGGTGAACTGTCTACTGGCTTGGTCCGCTATTGCTTCTGAAATCTTTTTTGGAAAAAGGTTGGAAGTTGGAAGGGATTGGGATCTGCTGGGCGCCGTGAGGATGCCCTTGAAATAATCTTCTACCATCCTCCCAATCTTTGCTTGGTCTCCCGTGGTCCTACCTAATTCATCACTAAGCTCGTGGATCCTATTCCTTGTCTGTCTGTGCACCATTGATCTGTGAAAGAACATTGTGTTTCTATCACCCAACTCAAGCCACTGCACTCTCGATTTCTGCTTGAAGGACTCTTCGTCTCTACTAAATCAACCATAAGTCTGAGCACATCTTCTTTCAGCTTGCCTATTGTCTGAGGATTTGGGATCTTGGTCAACTTTGAGTTGAGCTTCATCCCACCGTTGCTTGGCTTCACTCACTCGATGGGATATGTGGCTTGTTCCCTTGTTATGCTTCTTTAGAGCTTCTCTCACCTGCCGAGAATTAGCTGTAAGATTTAGCATGGGGTTGCCCTGGGTAGTATGGAGCCAGTTTTCCCTGATAGTATCCAAGAAATGCTCCTGGTCCACCTATAGATTCGGATTCAGTTCGTTTATGCCTAATGTAAGAGGCAACATTACCTTGAAGGCCAAGTGTGAAAAATGCACTCAATCATTTCTTGTACCATTTCTTTGGTTAAGACAGTTGCTGAAGGAGACATGGTACTGGTGATAACATTTGCAGAGTTGGTTGTGATGATTCTTATTGAATCGTGGAGGTGGTTGAATGGGGCACTCCTTAATAATATGTCCAAGTTGTTTGCAATAATTGCAGACTTTGTTTGGACAGTATGGTACAATATATCCATACTTCTTATAGTTACAACATTGTGTTTTTCTCATCTTAGATCCTCTCCCTTTGTTGTAGGCAACATAAGCCACATGAGCAACTTTTGTTTGTTCCATGATGTTCTGAGTATGGAGACGTTCTTCACGCAAGTGTTCTCCAAAACAAGCATCTAGAGATGGAACAGGGTCTCTATTCACTAGAGGCACAAACTAGTTCATATTCAGATCTTAATTTCATCAGAAATTGATCTCTTTGGCTGATTTTATGAACCTATTGCACTGCCAATACCCCTTCTGCAAACATCTTGGATGTAACAAGATTTGAATAATAATTCCATAGTGTCAAGAATCCAAAATAATACTCTTGGATAGATAGATCTCCTTGAGTGTAGTTTGCAATGCCCAACTCAAGCTGAAATCTCCTAGCTTTGTTATCGTGGTTATAGACTTGTGTGAGGTGATCCCATATAGCCCTTTGTTGATCTATAAGGTTTTAATGACAAGATTAAATGTGGTTTCACAAAACCGAGGATCCAGAACATGATTTGTGCATCCTTTGGTGCCCTTGCACCCTTTGTCCAAGCTGATCCTTCAGCACCTTAGTCTTCCTTTTCACTACTATCTACGTGACTAAATAAGAATCATCCTTTTCCCTGAGAAAAATCTCCATTTGAAATGCCAGAGAACATAATTTTTGCTAGTAAATCTGACACAAACATTATCTGTCTTTTCCATCAAGCTAAGATTTTTAAACTCTAGAGTTTCTAAGGATTCTAAGAGAGAGGCTCTAATACTATAACAAAAATGGTTTGAATGACCCGTCTCTCTTGCTATTCCCTTCTCATATATAGTGTAGAATACATTAATTACAACATCTTTCTATATATATTAAGCTATATCTAAGGTGCTGTTATGGTAATATAAATCTTCCTATATACTACTTATATTTGATAATTACAATCCTACTTTAACTCATTATATTTCTGAATCTCCCAGTAACTACAACATGACTTTCCTTTCTTACTGTCATCATCCACATCCAAACTGGATCCTTCCCATGTCTTATAGGTGCATGTAGCATATTGCCTAGATTTGGGCATACTTGAAAATAAAAGGATTTCCTAAATGTTCTAACTTTATCAAGAAACCTTGTTATAGAGTAAACCAATTAGATGTGATTGTTTGAATTTCATGTGACCTGATTTCCCAGTAACTTAAAATTTGGAGCTTTTTGAAGTGACAAGAATGAAGTTGAAGTAAATGATGATTGCATGTCAGCGTAGCTATCCCTAATTGCACAAGGTAGAAGGTTGTGGTGTTGGTGAGACGAGGTTGGATGCAGTACAAATGAATTTGATATAGTAGTATGATGATATAGATGGGAAAGAGGCCAAAGTATGTTGCCCTTTCTCAATCCTTTTAATGTGTGTTAACATGAAATGTGGAGCATGTAGTAATTGAGAAAAAAATATGATACAAATAGAAGAGACAAGAGTCGTAAGGTAATATAGATTAGAGTTAGAGCTACAACTAGTGTGTTGATTTTTAGTGCCTCAATGTCAATTGGATCTGAGCAAGTTGACCTCTTTGATGGACGAGGATGATAGCAATTCACTCTGTGATGTAGGAGTGGAGGCTCTTCAGGGAAAAATGAGAGCTCGGGAGTAGAAACTAGATTGTTTACCGCTAGCTCAAGAACATAGAATGGATTGTTTGGAGCAAACCATAACAAGTTTAGCTTAGGTAATAGGTAATGTAAACAAGGATCGTGAAGAGAAGTTGAACACTTTTATCTCAACATGATTACTTGTTATAAAAATGTATGGCTTGTAACATACAAACTTTTTTTTGTGGTGCCACAAAAATGGTGGTCTAAAGTTCTAAAATATAGAACTCACATGGGTGAACCTTTTAACTCCATCATGAAAAGATTTGAGAAAAATTTAAACAAGATTATTATGAAGACATCTTATAGAGGGTAGATAAGCAAATAGATTTTTAATATGTCTTTTGTCCAACCTTCACAAATAGAAAGAGAAAAAATAGTGTTCTCTTTAAAGTAGACGTTTTCAACATTGTCTCTTGGATAAAAACATTGTTGCCGCAAATACTACTCTACCTGTCAATGTTTCATCAAATAATGGTGAAGAAGAAATCAATAAAGCTCATAAATTAGTATATTTTAGTGATTCTAAAGATCTAGCAGATAAGGACACGGAAGAAATCAATAAAGCTCATAAATTAGTATTTTTTAGTGATTCTAAAGATCTAGCAGATAAGGACACGGAGACATGATAATTTTTGACAATTCTTCTAAAGATATTATGAAAGATTCTTGAAGTTTCTTTATATACAAAAGTTAAAGTGTTAAAAGTCATAGATGAGGATGAGATCAAGGTTGCAGAAACAAAATGTGCTAAGGAATCACAAGTAAACTTCATAGAAATGTAAAGTAGAGCATTAAATATGAATTTGTTTTAGCAAGCACGCATTATAAATTAAATTTGAAGTTTATAGATCAAAGTCATGTTATTTTGTGAATGTTGGCTATAATGCTACATTTGAAGTGATTGTCTTTTGGAGTGGAAAAGTTCAATTCTTGACAGATAAATTAAGGATGAGTTTTTCAAAAATAGAGGAGATTGTCATGGGAAGATTTTTTTAATATTCTATGCAGAGTAATGTTTATTGTATTATTTCATTAATGATTAAGATGTTTATGTTTTAAGGGGCTTACGAAGAGTTTGAGATGCAATTTGGTAAATCAAATATAACTTTTAATCTGATTGTTGGATTAAACTAAAATTTTGATAGATGATTTTGAAGGTCCTATTTTCTATTGGGTTAAAGTATCTTGATGATCGAAGATAAGAAAAGCCTTTAAATAATGCTTGAAAGTTACTGTGTGAGATTGCCTTTATTTACTTTGTTGTATTTGATTTATTTTTTTTAAAATTTAGATTAGGATTTTCAATTTAATTAGTACTTTCCTGCTTAGGAATACCAGTGCTAGATAGATTCTATTAGTTAGATAAGTTTTAATTATGAATCATTTTCTACAAGGATTTTAGGTGTATCTAATATAAATAGAGATATAGTTTATAAGAAATCAAAGATTTTCTATAATTCCATATTAGTGTTAGGGCTGTAATCTTTGGGGCTGAGAAAAGTTTTATTCATGCTATATAATTTTGTTTTAGAATTAAATAAAACAAACTGTTAAATGCCATCTGAATACTTTTTAAAATTCAAGTAGGAACTTGCCATTGACATAAATTGATCCGCCATGCTCAAATGACAAGCTAAGGCGGGTTGAACAGTGATAAACACAGCACTGTGACGAGATAATAAACAATTTTGTGCCGTAGTACTGTTGTTGTATGATGAGTGAGAATGTTTGTTTGGTATTGTGGAAGATTATGTTTTTTATATTAGTCATATATATAATTGCATTTCAAATAAACTGTTTTTTACTCATGAAACTTGATTTATGTTGAATGCAAAAACCCTTGTTAGTTTCAAACTAAATATAATTTTAAAATTTACATGCTTTTAAATAACAATAGCAATAGCAATTATAATAATACCAAATGATCACTAAAATTCATCCACACTTAGCTTAGCTTAACCCTCCCCCACCAAAAGAATAGCTATTATAATTTTTGTCCAACTGTACTTGTTTGTACTCTCTCTATACAGTGAATGTCATCCCTATAATAGTCACCGAAGCTCAATGATGAATTTGTAATTTTTATATTGAAGAAGCACCCACCGAAGCTCAATGATGAATTTGTAATTTTTTTATATTGAAGAAGCACACATTCTGACATCCCTTGCCCTTCCGCAGCCCATTCAAAGCTACAAGTTCTGTACTCTGCCCGTGATTATCGAAGTGAAGGGGCGTCAGCTTCAGAGTGGATGGAAGAGACTGTAAGATCAAGTACAGAGGTTCTGTTCCAGCCAGACCACTCCGCCAAAGTCCGCAAATTCAAGCTTTCTTCAATTATCTCCATGTCACTGAGCGCCTAAACCTGATTATGCTGCTGCTCAACACAGGTTATAGGTATGGCTGCCATCTTACGTCGTGGGAGTGTAAAATTATTAGGATGTTGTGGTTGTGTATGCACAGGGGAGGAGCTGCTGGCTGGATGAAAAGGCAACTATTGATGTATGTTTTAGGGGGGTGCCTGGAAGTATGTTTTAATAGCCTTTTCTTTTTTTAAATTATTTTGATGTATTGTTGATAATATATTTTTGTTTTAAAATAAAAAAAAATATTTTGAAAATTATATTTTCAAAGAGACTCACTTTATTTTTATTTTTTCCATTGAAATAGACCGTCATTAAATAAAACCCGAGTCTTCATTAAAGTGGATGGATCTTAGATATTATATATATATCTTGTTAGCATTTTGCTATGGGCTGTGTTAATGCTACCCATAGTTTTGAATTATTAGACAACCTAATGAAACCCTAAATTACAGAAGTAAATTAAAAAAAAAATGAAAAAACCAAGCAAACTTGAGCACACCTTAAATTGGGTCAAATCTTAAAAACACAACCTGTGAAACCCTAGATCCCGGTCCAATCAAGAAGTTTATAATGTGTCAATTTAGAAATATTAGTTTTAAAATATTCTTAAAGAAAAAAAAATGACAATGAAACAAATAAAAATTAAATTTGATAGGAAAAAAACAAAGAAAGATATAATTTATTTTAAAAATTATCCCAAATAAAAACTTGTCATAAAAGAAAATCACTAAAAAGTAAAAACCAACAAACAACAATCAAATGAATGAGGATGGAATTTGAATTTAAGAGGGGTGAAATTGAACAAACACACCAATTTTATAAATTCTTCAAGATTATAAAATCATAACAAAAAAGAAAAGCGATCAAATATGAAGAGTCAACAAATTAAATGATTGTTCTTGAATTCTTAAGAGATTGACATGAAAATCTAGGTGGGGTAAAAGAGAAGAATGGAGAAAAGGTATGGTGGCCGACACATAAGTTGTCTCATCGGGTTAGGGAAGCCAAAACCTTTGAAGCACAGCACCAAAAAATGATGTTCCGTAGATGGATTACACGTCGCCTAAATAGCATGGGGCCACCCACAAAAATCAGAATGAATGAACACCCAAAAGCACATTCAGATCTAATTAATAAACAAAAAAAACAAGAAAAAAAAACTTGAGTGCATTCTGATCAAGACTACTGTGTGAACCAAGAAAATCTTCGTGGATCCTGTATACTTCCACTTGTTATCGCTGTTTACTTGTTGCTAATATGAGAAGGATTAATGTAAGAGAGTTTTTGGAGGAGGGGAGGGCAGAGAAGGTTCAAGGCTTTGTCTTAGGGTTAATCGGTCAAAAGAGCCCTTGAACTTTTAATTAAATCCAATCTAAGCCCCTAACCTTTTTTGTTCTTCTAATTTTTTTGTCAATGGAACTATCAGGTCAAAGCAATTGACCGCGGAGGGGGTCATTGCTGCGTTATCATGTCTGTTTTAACCCCTCAAAACAGCCCTCGCAACCATCTATTTTTAATAGCCAGTCAATTGCATTGGTATGATGGTTTGAGGTATCGAAATAGAAGAAGAAGAAGAAAAAGAAAACAAATAGCTGGCAAAACTGGAAGCGTAGATAGTGCTGGATGCCTCCTGGAGCTCCATTGGAGTTCTTGAGAGGCATGATGAACTTTTATCATGGTTGATTGAGAGGCCTGTGAATTTATTTAAGGAGGTTTTAAGAATGTCAACAGAGACTAAGTCTGCATGGTAGAACATCACGAGGTCATCGACAACGACAATCCTGTGAATTTATTTAAGGAGGTTTTTGTTGAAGACAGTGCTCTTAATTACCAAAATAAAATACTGTGCACAAGCAATTACTTTTGTGCTTCTCAATGTCTAGCATTTATTACATAACGGGATTATTCCCGTTACTGTCCATGTTGCAGCTTAGTTTCTATTTTTTCCATTGTATATAACCTCTACTGTAACTACAACAAACTCATGACAAAATAATATAACATTGCTGTAATTTCAGCAATCATCCTTTATTCCAGAACTCACGTTCTTCATTACAAATACTTATCAAATTCTTCATGGTATCAGAGCTGTGATCTTGCAGCCTTGCTCTGTTTTTTTTTATCTCTCGGTTTTATTGGTTACTAAACATGGAAATTCAAGCATCAACAGACAACTCAAAAGGTGCAGCCACCAGTTCCACAAGCATTGACAGTGATGCTCATCCTTCTCAAAAAATGACTACAGTTCTTCTAAATGGTTTTAACTACTTACCTTGGTCAAGAGCAGTAACCATTGCTCTTGGAGGAAGATCACGCCTGGGATTTATCAACGGGAAGGAATTGGCTCCGGACAGTAGCTCCCCCGAATTCGAACAGTGGCTAGCCAAGGATCAAATGGTGATGTCTTGGATGTTAAATTCAATGGACAAAGAACCTTGTCGAAATGTTCGGTTATTATCAATCTTCTCGGAACTTTGGGAAGCCGTGAGGGAGATGTATGGCAATCGAAAATAATTCTGCTCGAATCTTTCCAAATTCAACAAGATATTGCAAGCCTTCATCAAAAGCGGTCAACCATTTGTCAATTTGTTGAGCAAAGCTTAAAAGCTTGTGGAATGAATTGGAAATGTACTGAGACCACATTCCATCGACCCAAGCATCTTAGCATAGCGAGAAAGGAAGAGGACCAAGTTTTTCCAATTATTGGCTAGCTTTGGGTTCGGAGTTTTGAAGACTTAAGAAGCCACATCTTTGATGAATGATGATCTCCCCACCTTGAAAGGCGTCAGTGCAACAATCCAACGTGAAGAAATCGAGCGCAAGGTAATGCCCCAGAAAACCCATTAAAATTCATCGATTCCCATGCTTGTGTTGCCCAACAATTTGCAGACAAAGGGAGCTTCAAATTGGCAGAAAATCGAGATGCCCAGCACTCTGCAGAGAGGGGATTCTTCAAAGGTAAACATCCTAACCTCAAATGTTCTTACTGCAACTCAATTGGACACTCAATCGATCGGTGCTGGAGCCGAAACCCAGAATTAAAACAAAATCGCCCGAATACCCATCACAAGAAATTTATGAAATACAAGGCCAATGTTGCTGCTATAGAACCCATGTACTCTAATCCTATGTCATTGCTAAACGAATTTGCAAGCTTTTTGCAAGAAAGGAGAAATTTGGGAGAAGATGGGAGAAACTTTTGGAGAGGCGATCGTCGAAGATGCAAATGCTCTGTTGACCAATTTCAATCAGCGGGTTATCAACCCGTGACATGGTCAGTGGCGATGGAAATGAGTCATATAGCGCATATGG
The DNA here is from genome assembly GCA_029228465.1 of Salix viminalis. Taxonomy (NCBI): domain Eukaryota; kingdom Viridiplantae; phylum Streptophyta; class Magnoliopsida; order Malpighiales; family Salicaceae; genus Salix; species Salix viminalis. The sequence continues at coordinate 6,413,971 of CM055438.1, read as the reverse complement.
CAATGGCAAAGCTTTGACATGGCTGTGGATGGAAATAAGCGGTATGGCGTGGCAAACCCGGCGTGGCTGGAGTCCTCTACACATGGAAATCTGCAACCCGCGTGGAAATGCAGACCTTCTTGAACAATTTTGGTGGGTTATCCACGCGTGATTTTCTTGGTACTTTCAAACCGTGAGGATCGCGGAAAAAATTTGAAGGTATTTATATTGCTCTTTTAAGCTGCCTTAGAGTTAAGTAAATTTCATGATTTATGGGTCGTGGATTCAGGGTGCTAGTGATCACATGACACCTAATTTAAACAAAATTCATGATTATACCTGCGTTCCCGATACCATCTTTTGTCTCAATTGCAAATGGATCTACTGCGGCAGTAGAAAGGTAAGGGAAAAAAATTAAAATTAGCGTCAAAAAAATATTAATTCGATATTTTATATGTGCCTTCATTTCCATTTCAATTATTATCGGTTCGAAGGTTAACTATTTCTCTTAATTGTGATGTAATATTTACTCCGTTTAAGGTGATTTTTTCAGGGACCATCACACCAAAGCGGAAGATTGGTGAAGGATTTCATTTGAATGGTCTCTATTTTTTCTACGTGATTCGAAGTTTCTAAAGGGATTCCAAGTTGTTTATTCTCCGATCAATGATCATCGGTTGTGGCATTTTTAGATGCGGCACATGCATCCGATTACGTCATCTCAAAAAATAAAACCACATTTGTCAAAAGAACATATGATTGTGAGACATGTCATTTTTTCCAAATCAAGTAGACTTCCATTTAAATTATCTATGTCCAAAGCATCTCAGGCTTTTGAACTTATTCATTCAGATGTATGGGGACCTTTTTCAATTTCAATTGATGGTTTTAAATACTTTGTCACATTTATTGATGATTTTTCAAGAGTTACATGGTTATATTTATTAAAATCAAAAACTGAAGTGTTTAATTGTTTTAAAGATTTTCACACACTAGTTTCTAACCAATTTTCCACACACATTAAAATTTTTCGATCTGATAATGGCTCGGAATTTACATCTCATGCTATGGAAAATTATTTAATTTCTAATGGAATTCTCCATCAAACTAGTTGTGTTAGTACTCCCCAACAAAATGGAATTGTTGAACGCAAAAATCGGGATTTATTGGAAAAAAACTAGAGCCATAATGCTTCACATGAATGTTCAGAAAAAATTTTTGGTCCTATGGAGTTCTTACTGCCACCTACATTATTAACCGCTTACCCGATCAAAGTACTTGGGATTTTTCGATGTCCTCTTGAAATTTTGCGAGGTAAAATTCCCAATACCTCGCACTTGAAGATTTTTGGGTGTCAATGTTTTGTTCACCTACATTCAAATCAACGTGACAAACTTGACCCGCGAGCTTCCAAATGTATTTTCTTAGGATACTCTCATACCAAGAAGGGGTACAAATGTTATGATAACATCAGCCAGAAGCTTTATGTCAGCCGGGATGTTAAATTTGTTGAAACCTCCCCTTATTTCACTGATTTAACTCAGGGGGAGTCCTTGGAAGACTTAGTCCCTCTTCCCAGGGCAGAGATTTGCAACATCGACTCACCTAGTCCCACTAGGTCGATTATTCCAACGGTAATTTCGGTTAGACGATCCTCCATCTCCTATCATACCTCTAGACCCGATGTCTCCAAATTCGCCGGGATAGAAGCGCCCTGACTCAAGGCGCAATCCTCCAAGAACTTCGACGATGCCCTCCAAATTTCAAGATTATGCGACTTATGCGATCAGTGTATCCTGTCTCAAATTATTTGGATTACTCAAAATTATCACCATCGTATTCTGCTTTTTTTTGTCAGCGCTATCCAATGATCATGAGCCTAAAAATTTCACGAAGCTCAATCTCACCTGGTATGGCGAAAAGCTATGGAGGAGGAACTAACCGCACTAGCTGACAATAACACTTGGAGCCTAGTTCCCCTTCCAAAAGGTAAACACGCAGTTGGCAATCGATGGATATACAAGACCAAATTCAACTCAGATGGATCTGTTAATCGCTATAAAGCGCGCCTTGTGGCTCAAGGGTATACCCAAGAATTTGGTGTTGATTACAAGGAGACGTTTGCTCCTGTTGCCAAAATGACCACGGTACGAGTTCTTTTATCTGTTTCCGATCAATAATGGCTGGTTCTTATCGCAAATGGACGTAAAAAATGCCTTTTTACACGGAGATCTTGAAGAAGAAGTATTTATGAAGCTACCTCCTAGCCACTCGCTAAGTTCCACTCCTAATTTGGTATGTAAACTTCATAAATCTATTTATGGGCTAAAGCAAAGTCCTCGCGCATGGCATGCAAAACTTAGTGGAGCCCTTGCTACATTAGGGTTTACGAAAAGTTCTGCAGATTCTTCTTTATATATTCGGTTTAACAATGATGATAAATTGATGGTCCTCATTTATGTCGATGATTTAATTATCTCAGGCAATAATATTGAATCTATTTCTACATTGAAGAAAAATCTTCAACAATTATTTCCGATTACAGATCTTGGTCCCTTAAAATATTTTCTTGGGATTGAAATGGCCTCATCTAAGAAAGGCTTTTTTCTTAATCAGCGTAAGTACACGCTTGATGTGCTTCAAGACGCAGGTATGCTTTCAACTAAACCTTCCGCTACTCCTGTTGATAGTAAACTCAAATTATCTCTTGCAGGTCCGGCTCTTCCCTCGCCTAAATATTATCAACAACTTGTGGGCAAACTCATCTATCTGACGATTACCCGTCCGGACATTACCTACGCTGTCAGTCTTGTCAGCCAGTTCATGCATGCTCCAACCATCCATCATCTCAGCATGGTCAAGCGCATTTTGTGATATTTAAAAGGAACTATTGGTCGCGGAATTGTCATGACCAGAAACAACCATACCAATGTCATGGGCTATACCGACTCTGATTGGGCTGGAAATCAACTTGATCGGCGCTCGACTACTGGATATTGCATGTTTGTTGGAGGAAATCTTGTATCCTGGAAGAGCAAAAAACAACATGTTGTCGCTCGCTCCAGTGCGGAAGATGAATACCGTGCCATGGCGGCTGCAGCTTGTGAACTTGTGTGGCTTCGAGGTCTCCTAACCAATATGGGTTGTGCATCGGCCCGATCCGATGGGTCTTTTTACGACAATCAAGCCGCCATGCATATTGCCAAGAATCCGGTGTTTCCGCGAAAGAACTAAACACATCGAAGTTGATTGTCATTTTATTCGTCAACAAGTTCAATCTAACAACATCACTCACGCATTATGTGCGCACGGGGTGATCAACTTGCCGATGTGTTTACCAAAGCCGTGCCATCATCCCGGTTTCATCGTCTATTATGCAAGCTTGGATCTATAAACCCTCTTGATCCGAGCTTGAGGGGAGTGTTGAAGACGATTGCTCTTAATTACCAAAATAAAATATCAGTGCACAAGCAATTACTATTTGTGCTTCTCAATGTCTAGCATTTATTACATAACGGGATTATTCCCGTTACTGTCCATGTTGCAGCTTAGTTTCTATTTTTTCCATTGTATATAACCTCTACTGTAACTACAACAAACTCATGACAAAATAATATAACATTGCTGTAATTTCAGCAATCATCCTTTATTCCAGAACTCACGTTCTTCATTACAAATACTTATCAAATTCTTCAATTTTAAGAATGTCAACAGAGACTAAGTCTGCATGGTAGAACATCACGAGGTCATCGACAAAACATATATAGATGGGTCATGGCATTTTCCCTACATCTCCAGTGGAAGTTGAAGGCAGGAATGGAGAAGAGAGTTGATTTGATTTCATCATCTGTAATGAGGGTGATGAGAGCATTTCTTGAGTCTTCTGAGATGGTTTTGGGGAAGATAGGGTGAAGGTTATAGAGATTGTTTGCATGCGAAGCTGAGTGGAGCTTCCTGTAATAATTAGAAGCCATCTGACATAGTTCTTGGTTGCCTGCTTCGACCACCACATGAGTCTCTGTCGAGAGAGGTAACCTCCTCTGGTGTTTTAGTGTATCAGAAACCTTATCAGGTGGAGATCTTGCAGGATACGATTTTTATCCAGAATTTCAGGAAATACAGAAGGAGTTCTCGTTCTGAGTTAAACATTCCCTTCTTTTCTAATTGTTGTCCCCTCAACATGTTCTTGAATCTAATCTGGTGGTTACAGAGATCTGGTGTGTGGAGTAAACTGCTTTTCATCTGGATCATACTTCTAACTACTCATTCTTTACTAATTGAAGAACCCTTTTGTTTTCGGAATGTATTGCAATACTTCATCTCTGTCTGCATTAAAAAAAATTATTGCAAACTTGCCCTCGTCTTCTATGGCTAGATTGCAAAGCAGCGATTCCAGACTTGGTAAGAATATTTGCATATCCTGAAAAGATTCAGTTCACATTGTCAACGCTATCCTCCTATTGGCAGGATCAATATTTTCTAATCTAAAAAATATTTATAATTATTTTCAGACGACGGAGGAATCATGAGTCCAGGAACGGGAAGACACAGCTGGCGCAAATAAAGGCTTTAACTCCTCCGCACCAGTTTTGTCCATAGTATACTACAAGCGCGCATTTAGCAGGCTAGTTATTAATTGCAGTATCAACCACCACATGACATGATTGACCAACTGTAACAAAAACTCCAATCACAGATCTGTGCACGTGCTTGATAGTTGATACTGTAATTAAAAAAAGTATTGCAGACAAAAGAAAGAAACCAACCCTCTGTACAAGTGGAAGCAGCTGTGATCTCACTGACCGGTGGAGTGATCTCTCTGTGTCTTGATTCTCGAGTTCTTGCTGGGGCCACCCGATGACAGGCTGGCAGGTCATCTCTTTGACTGGTCAAGGAGGCCAGCTTCTCAACTCTTTTGCGTAATCTCTACAGTTAAGATGGTCTGATTTTATGTTCTTGGTATCCATTACTGTGCTCATGTCCTTGGCAAGTTAAGTTACCACTTCTAAAAGCTACGCATTGATTGATAGGTTTGCTTCAGTCATTGGATTGATAATAATAATAATCATAAACATGGTTAGATCGAAGTGGAGTAAAACGGAATGATAGAGGAGAAGAACCTTGATAGAATCCAAATCCCTGATGCAATGCATGGAGAAAGTGGATTGAAGATTAAGAAAAAACAGTTGACTTGTAGCCGAACATTAAATTATAAAGTGTTTCCAGTTTTTTTTTTTTGGTATAAACCACGCGGTGTCCTAGACACTGGTCCAGACTAATCCACGTTCGCACCGGGTGAGCCCCGAAGGGGTGAAAGTGCTCCCCAAATAGCCAGCTCCATACAAGAGTAGGGATTGAACCCCTGACCTCTCTTAAGGGACGATAAAGTGTTTCCAGTTAAACATCTTGCAATTGACTCAACTGATCATCATAATCATGATCACATTGCCAGCTATTACTTATAAATACGAGGATGCTGTGTCACTGCTGGCTTAACATGCTGTCTCTTTCTCCTTCTCCTTCTCTTTCTTCATTAAATAGATAGCCAGGCAAGAATAAAGAGATGCCCAGCAAGCATGCAAATTCAAACTCATGCTTTCTAAATGCTAGCTAGCTGCGCCGAGTTTGCTACCGGACTCACTTTACAGTGAACCCCACCAAAATTGAGTCCCATTTTTGAAGATGGAAGTCCTTGTTGGCTCTTTCCAAACTCGCTGTTTCTTTTCTCTGCTACTCGTACCTACCACCTCCCCAACTATCACCACCCACAATCCTTTAATGCTCTCTCCCACTTAAATACTTTCGTATTTCCTTCTCATCTCGCCCTGCTCTTTTCCTCTTCCTCTTCTGTCTCATTTTTCTCTTTTGTTCTCTGGACAAGCTGCAAAAATTATGGCAACAGCTGCTTCCTTCGATCAAACTTCAAGGACAGTTTGTGTAATGGATGCTTCTGGGCGCTTAGGTTCTTCCATCGTGCACAGGCTCTTGCAGAGAGGTTACACTGTCCATGCTGCTGTCCAAAACCATGGTTTCTTTTCTTGCCTTCAATCTTGTACCCTTTTCTTACCACGAATCATGTTTTTCAATCGTTTCTTCATTTTTATATGATTATAGAGCTAGATAATTCAGTCCCCCTTCAGCAGCTTCATTTAATTCAAACCCTGATGGAATCATGTATTCCTCCAAATAATTTCACAGAAATCAATCTGCTCAGTTTCGGCTGGCATTGAAAATATATTAGCCAAGAGGGAGACATTAATATTGGAGAAAAAAAAACAATGCTATCTGCTACCCTGCAAATTGTATGCATGTTCCCCAAGGCTACGCATGCTATAGCTGTGCAAGTACATACCTGTTTCAATGTTATGTAGAATTTGTTTTCACAGATTATTATTATTACGATTATTCTCAAGTATGGAATTTGTCTCTGGAGTTGTTTATTGGACAATTGGATTTGCAGCAGGTAAATTGTCGCAATCATTTGAAGGATTATCCTGCAACAACAAGAAGCTGAAAGTTTTCCATTCCGATCCTTTTGATTACCACAGCATACTGGATGCCTTGAAGGGATGCTGCGGCTTGTTCTATTCTTTTGAGCCTCCCTCAGATCAACCCACCTATGATGTATGTCAACTCCTCATTCTTCTTCTTAAATTATGTCTTAGCAATTAGCACTAGCAGGCTACCTAATTTAAAATCTACTCATTTTCTTGCATCAAAACAAGCTTCTCAAAGCCCACTACATATACTAAGATTGAGATGATATCAAGAGATCTTTTTTTATGACTGATAAATCTCTTATTATATATGCTCATCGATCATTTCTAGTATAGCCGTGCTGATCAGTAAGTTTTGATGAGCAATTAAACTAAAATATATACTACCATGCATGGATGTCACGTAAATCTCATCAGTAAATTGTCTAGGCTGTTGAATGGTCAAACACACAGAATCAGCATGGTCAAAGTAAATAAACACCGGCTCCTCATTAGTAGCCTAATTAATTTGGAGTTGAGTTGTTTTTTATGATATAACCGAGCATTATGTGTCCCGCCAAACTATTTCCCCTTCAAAAGCATGTGGAATCAACAAGGGTAGCTGGTGTCCAAGATCGTGGGTGTGAAGGCTCAAAACTTCAAGTAGATAATGGAATCTAGAAATATAAATAGACGAGAAATGGTCAACAGTAACTTGGATATGCGTGTGTCCAGTTCGTTTGACAAGTTATGTAAGGTGAAAGAACTGTTAAGTAATCATTTCATTTAAAAGCTTAAGCTGCTAGGTGAAGTCTCAGAATATAATTTATATTATTCTCTAACACATTTTCAAAGTGCACGAGCGTTCACATACGAGATTATTCAAAATAAATAAAAGAGAGAGAGAGAGAGATCAGAGCGATGGTATTGATAGATGAAGCCCGGTTGCTTTGGTGCAGGAATTCATGGCTGATGTAGAGGTCAGGGCAGCACACAATGTATTGGAAGCATGCGCACAAACAAACACTATAGACAAAGTTGTCTTCACATCCTCTGCGACAACTGTTATATGGAGTGACGGCAACTCTAAGGCACCTGATCTTGATGAGAGGAATTGGAGTGACCTAAATTTCTGCAGAAAGTTCAAGGTACTCAAAATCTTTTATCTCTAAATGCTTCATCTCAATCGGTAGCATGTGGATACATAAGCTTATCCAAAGACTTGTGTGAATATTTCTATTTTACGGAGATGGAAGCACACACAAAAGGGTGCTGATTTTTTTTGCATTATCTGATTGCCCCTGTGAAATTTATGCCAGTGCATGCATGATTTCGAACTCACCGCGTAATAACGTTAGTTTATACAAGTTTCAAATTTAAAAGATTTTCATTCGTGGAACTGCGTTAGATAACTTGAAGATTGAGATGCTCTTTAACAGAAAAAAAGAAGCAGAAATATCCCCTTATTCTTTCATCCAACTCTGGTTATTATGATTAATAGCTATGCGGAACCGGAAATGCTGACCTGCTTAAAACTTGAGCAGCTATGGCAAGCACTATCAAAAACGCTAGCTGAGAAGACAGCATGGGCTCTAGCAATGGACCGGGGCGTCAACATGGTAACCGTAAATGGAGGGCTCTTGATGAGTCCTGATCTAACAATCGCAAATCCTTACTTAAAAGGAGCAGCTGAAATGTACGAAGATGGCGTGTTCGTTACCGTGGACCTCAGGTTCATCGTGGACGCACACATCCATGTATTCGAAGACATTGCATCTTATGGAAGATATCTCTGCTTCAACCATGTCATCAATTGCAACGAAGATGCTGTGAAGCTCGCTAACAAGCTGTTGCCACCCTCCCAATCTTCACTTCCTCAGAGGTTGGTTTTTACACGATGACTTGTTACTAGCTAGCATTTATTTTTTGGCTCGAAAATCTGATCAAATGCCCTGACAAAACATGTTTGGAGAAGTTCAGATAAATATACTAACTGCTAGCTAGGAGTATGAGCGGAAAAGAGTCAAGTTTTCCTAAAGTAGTGTAAAGTGCATGAACTTGAGCTTGTGTGTATAATCATGGAAAGTGTCCGTCCCAAGAGAGCGTGACATGATGACAAAGAGCTTGAGATCTGCACAGCAAGTCTCGAGTTCAAGTCAGGACGTGCATCTCTTGTAAGAGCCTGAGATAACCGGAGTTTTATTCACTCACCTAGACTCACAAAGTGTGCTTTTCGGGGTGTGAGGTTTCCTCGAATCTAAAAACAAAAGAAAGATGGAAAGTGTCCACTCAAAGTATTAACTTGCTTGCAAAAAACCATGCTTGAACACAAAAATCAGCAATCATCTAATCTGCGGTGTGTGTTTTGTGGGTGTTGTTTAGTACAATCAGTAATTTTTTCTGCTCATATGGTTTGCAGTTTGGGAATTCACCAACAGAGGATAAGCAATAAGAAACTAAACAAGCTAATGGTGGCCTTCGACAGTAAACATCGAGTAGATTGACTGCAGGACTGTTGGGCAAGCAAATAATAATTTCATCTGCTCCCATTTTTTCTCTTCTTATATAGAGATGTAATGTTCTATACTGTTACATTTTCTAGGTTAAAATGAGCTTCCACTAATTGGAGGCTGCTTATTTTGTGTAGAGTTCTTGTTTCTGGCAAGGAAATACTTGAACACTTTGCCATTTGATTTACGATCACCCTTCAATTCACGTCGAGTTCATCTTGAATGGTTTAACTACTCAAAATTGCTTAGGAAAGACCCTGGAGTCTGGTGGATAGTTTTCCAAATTAACATTTATATTTTTTTTTAGAACAATTTGATTCTCTTTGATGTAATTTTATTTTCTCTTTAATGATAAGATGTCAGAATGAAAATGAAACAGAAATTGTAATCTATATGACCATGACCATATAAATAGATAACTAGAATGCTACTCTTTGATATTCATGTTTTTTAGCATTCACACTTTGATATTTTTATTTTAGTTCATTACTAAAATAGAAATAACATTTTAGTCTCTACATATTAAAGATCTATACTCTATTACATACATAAAAAATCCAATTGGGCTAAAAAAATACTTAGCAGGTTATTTTTAATTAAATTTTATTTTATTTGATAGTTCTCAAATAAATAATTATTTTCATATAAGTTATTAATCCAATACAAGGTTGATAGAAATCAGTCACTTAACCCAAAATGCTTGAAAAACTGCACTTTATTTACTTACTGTCATGTACAAGAATGTAATTGATGTTGTTTTTTAAAGTGATTTTTTTTCATAAATGTATGAAAATATATTTTTTTTAAAAATATTATTTTTGACATCATCACATAAAAATGATCTAAAAACTACCAAAACAAAATAATTTAAAATAAAAAATAAAAAAAAATCATTTTTTTTCATAACAGTTCTGAACTTCTGATACGAAATGTCAAACAAGAATACATCTTCAGATAGAATGCCTTCGATTTAACAAACCAGAGGCATCTCTATCTAAGCACCGGTGGATTGTGGCATTGGATGGACGCGACAAGACATGAGGTATACAGAACTCCATTTATAAATCAATGAGACATTTGCCATAAGCTCTGCCGCAGTGCGAATTGTTTTTTTACCTGTTTCAATATATATAATTTTTTATTTTTTATTTTGGTTTTATTTTTTTATTTTAATTTTAGTTTTAATCCCTTTAATTTTATGTCTTTCTGAGATAGTTCTTATTTTTTGTTTATATTTAGTATTTATACTTTTAGTTTTAACTTTTAATTTTTATTGTTATTTATCTATGTAATAAATGGAACTTACATTAATAGACAGAGTAAATTTAGGAACTCCATTGGTAGTAAGAATATCATGTCATTGTTTTTTATAGGTTTTGAATCTCACTATAATTTTAATTTTACTCACAAATCCGATGGTGTTTTTTATCGATATTTACCGATAAAACCATTCCGTCAGCAATGGTGTTTGCAAAAGACCAGCAAAAATACCTATTGAGAAATACCAACAGAAACGTCGAAGATCATGTCAATATTTCTATACGAATTAACTAATTTTCTAATGATGGTGTGTTGCTAAAAGAACTACCACCTCTTTTTATATGAAAGCTAATCTACATTGACCTAAAAGACATCGGGAGCAAAAATAAACTATCCTTATCATGTTGTAGGCATGCTCAATATAGAAACAACTCTAAAAATTTGATGAATTTCTGGTTTTATGATTTTCTGATATAAACTGGTATACTTGATTCATCTATTACCAATCTTTCCTCGAATCTTTTGCCCCAACTTAACTAGCAGCATAGATAAAAGATGGATAAACATAACCTGTAGGACTTGTAATAACCTCCAGCATCAAATATATATTACCCAGGATGAGAAAAGTTGAAGAACACCACGTTTCAGAAGCAGTTAAGCCACAGCTATTTCAAAGTGGTTCAGACGAGAAATGCACTTGTGTGTGTAAAACTAATAAATTTAGCTCCCAAACCAAATTGAGGGAAAATATGATACACTCCTTCCTTCATCTCTACTCCTCTCTTCATAGAACAGCAAACTTCAGATTAAGAAATGATTCAAAAATGAAAAAAAAATGCAGGTTGCATATTCCAGTAGTGTTTGTAGGTCAGCAGCTTCGGCTAATTAAAGTAAACCAGATTTTCCAATATCTGGTAAATCTCTTCTGCTCTGGGATGTGATTTGTCTACAGAGTGAAACTGAGAAACCTTGTTATCAACCTCAATCCAGCTGCAACCCTGGAGTCTTGTGAACATTTAGCTCCTTCAACATCTTTCTCACCCTGCGGACATCATCCCACTTCCCTAACTTTCCATATACATTTGCCAACATTATTCCATAGCCTCCATTGTTTGGATCAATTTCAAGCAGCTTTTTAACTGCAAACTCTGCCAGGTCTGCACGGCCGTGTATTTTACACCCATTAAGCAAAGAACCCCAAACAACCTCATCGGGTTCAAACTTCATTTCCGTTAGGACTTCCAAGGCTTCTTCCAACCTTCCTGCTCGAACAAGAATATCTACCAAGCACCCATAATGCTCAATCTGAGGTTCAATCCCGTAATTTAGAGTCATCATCTGGAAATAGAAACGACCCTTTTCAACCAATCCTCCATGGGTACAAGCATTTAATAACCCCACAAAAGTAATCTCATTTGGTCTTACATCGCCACCATAATGCAACATCTCCTCGAACACACAAATAGCCCTCTCACTCTGTCCATGGAGTGCTAAACAATTAATCATTGAATTCCAAGATGTCAAACTTTTCTTTGAAGTTGCGTCAAAAACCTTCTTTGCCTCTTTTAAACACCCACATTTCCCATACATATCCACCAAAGCATTCAACACAAACGAATCTGGACCAAGCATATTCCTATAAACATAACCATGAATCCATTTCCCAACATGAAGCATCCCAGTGTGACCACAAGCAGAAAGCGCGCAGACGACAGTCGTCTGATTAGGCCTAATGTCTCGATGCTGTAACCCCAGGGAAAGACCCACCATCTTCTTAAAAATCGTAATAGCCCTGGTAAACAGCCCATTTTGCGTACAACCTGAAATTACAGCATTCCAAGAAGGAACATCCCTCTCAGGCATTTCATCAAAAAGAGAAATAGCATTCTCAATCTCCCCAAGTCTGGTATACCCAGAAACCATTGCAGTCCAAGAAACAACATTTTTCTCAGACATTTCGTCAAACACCCGCCTCGCAATTCCAATATCGTAACCAGACCTCGAATAAGAATCAATAAGGGCAGTTTGCACAACTGGGTAATTTCCAAAGCCCAATTTCTCAATCTGGGTATGCACAAATTTTGTTACTTGGCAATATTTCAAAACATGAGGGAACATAAAATGATTTGGTTTTGGGACGTCCTTTACGAAGCATGGCACGAAACAAATCAAAAGACGATTGATGGTCTTGTATAGAGGCATAAGCAGTAACCATAGCGGTGCAGAGGTAGATGTTGGGGAATTCGAAACTGTTAAAAATGAAGCGAGCATAGTAAAGGTTGTTGAGTTGGAGAAGGCAACAGCGAATCAGTTTGAAAGTGTAGAAATTGGTCTGCGAGTGGCCGAGGATTGTCAAAAAGGATTGGAGTTGTTTAAGGTGATTGAGATGATTGCATTTTGAAACTATTGATAAGACTCGTTGGTTTAGATTTGAAGGGTTTACTACATAGAGGGAGCGCATGTTCTTGCCACCGTTTTCGAACTTCGGCCTCAATTTTTATTTCTCTGGCTTAAAAATTCTAACAAATTCAATAAAACTTGTAGTTTATGGTACTGATTGTTATACTATAGTATACACTCAAATATATTTGTTTTCATTCTTCTTCTTTTTTAATTTCATTCTTCTAAATCTAAATTAAAAACCATTTTGTCAAATATTAAATAAATTCAAAGATAAAAAACCAAACTAAAGAGAAAAAATAGCCTAACTAATATTCTAAAATAAATCTTAATTAAGTTGACAATTCATTTTTATTATCTCTCATTTCTTGGTAGGAAAGAGAAGAGAGAGAGAGAGTCATCATATTTAGAAAAGAGAGATAAATTCTTTAGTTGACAATAAAAAAAAAAGATCTTGGTTTATGTTATAACCTAGTTTTAAACTCATTTGTTTTTAAGAGGTTTCTATTTGAAATTAAAAGATTAAGGATTAATTTTGATTGAGAGATTGATTTGTCAACTATATTTTTGTTCCTCTCCTAAATTTTAGTTTGAAAAAATCAGCATGATAACTTTAGTTATTTTTAAATTTTTATCTTACATTCTAATTAATCTAAATATCAAAAATAGAATGAATTTGATTAAGACTTTGTTTCCCAGCCTCTGGTATTGTAAATATAAATCATAGTGCATAAAAAAAAGGAAAACTAAAGAAAAAAGAGAGATTCATAGAAGGAGATTGATATTTAGAGGAGGGAACATTAAAAAAAACTGAGACAATAAAATGATTGTCCAACCCAGTCTATAAATACAACTCCCTCCAGTGTCGACTTTAGCTACAATGTCAGGTAAGCTTTACTTCTCTATTCTGCAATTTTAATCACCTTATCTTTGTATATCTTCTTCTAAACAGTTGTTGTGGTGCAATATTAATGGTATTGCAAGCATGTGTGAATTAAGAAGTTGTTGCAGTGCAATATTAATTGCACTGTAACTGCGACAAGCACGTGTGAATAATAATAATTCACGTGTGCTAGCCTTTTTCTCTTTTCTTTCATACAAAAACAAAATCAATGAAATGCAATTGTTTTGTAGTTTTGCATGTGGAAAATTACATTAAAAAACCATTGCGGTATTCTTAGGAGTCTACAAAGGAGTTAGTAAAAAATACACTAAATGGCGTAATAGATAAGTCAAGAATAAACTTCTGAAGTCGGGGGCAATTGAAGGTAGAGAATAAATGGTGAAAAAGAATTAAGAGAACAAGTAAAGTTATTACAAACTAAACTCAAAACAAAAAGAAAAACTACGAATTTTTGGGAGCAACAATCAATCAAAGAAAAGGTTGCAAGAAAAATAGTTGAGGAAGAAAATAACTTTGTGGGTCAAGACTAGATGAAGGCAATGGATGAACTAGAGGCTAAAAAAAACTACTCTAGACATGGCAAATTATATAGGAAAAGGTTAAGTATTAAGAATATTTGACTACCAAAACTCAAACTACATTGAATATTTGTCTAAAGAATATAAACAAGCTTAAGGGCTAAGTAGGAAAAGTTAAGGCTAGATTAGCTAGTACTAAGAAGACAACTAAAATTCATAAACATGTAAAAGTTGAGTTGAGCAACAATAACATGGAGATAAAAGCATTGACAACTAAGCTAACCAAGAAGAAAGTGAAGACTAAACAACTATTATAAAGCCAAAGAATGATAGAAAACCACAATCAAATATTGGATACTGCTTATAAGTCTTTATCTAGAAACATTTTGATCCCTGTTGAGAGGATAAGAGAGTTGTATGAGAAAATTGGTCAAGCTTTTATGGAGGCTCATAGGCTACAATTGAAAGTTCATTAGGTTGGAGGAGACATCATAAAGAGTGTTGAGCAATGTCATTGCTCCTATATAATAGCTAGATTAGAGAAATTTTAATTGTAATAAAACAATTTTTAATGATTAATAAAAGGGCTAAGACCCCCATTTGATTCAAAAAGTGTGTTGAGATGTTTCAAAAATTAGAATGTAAGGCTAAAAACCCAAATGATAAAAAGCTAGGAAAATATCCTTTCAGTAACATAATAAGGATATCAAATTCTAGTTTGACCACATAAAATAACAACCATAAGCCACTCTCAAAGAGCAAATCCATATCCATTATATTTTTCTTATGCATTCATGCTCATTCACCTTACATACATGATTATAAATTGTCATATTTTACATATATCAAGTGAAATAAAGGTTCTCCATTAAAGCACATATATAACACGTGCTTAAGAAAAAAACAAATGGAAAACGAAGAAAAAACCTAGTTAGAAGCACAACTCCAAAGAGAGTTGAAAAGTCTTAAGAAAGTATAACATGAATTACTATCAACTCGAATAGGCTATAAGGACTAGATATGGAGAAGGAACATTTGCCTAGCCAACATTTCCTACTTATCCCTCATTTATGCCTATGACTCCCTTCAATACACAATATATGAGGAAATAAGTGTCACCTGAATCACAACATGTCACACATTTCCCATTTGCTCAACAGCATATCCTATAAGGATGCCTTTTATTGTGTGCTTGATAGTAGAAGAATCTCAAAGGGACAATGACGAGTGTCACAACTTAATTCTGGGTTATTCCTAAAATTTACTTGAAATAAAAATAAAAAAGGTTTACGTGGTGAAAAAATTAAGTTGAAAATCTTGGATGATTTTGAAAGCCCGATCGTACCTCTGTTGTGCCAAAAACTAGTGGAAAATGCAAATTCAATGCAGAATTAAATTATTATTGGATAAATTTGAATAAAAAAATAAGTCAAAAGGCATAATTATATTTATGATAGGCCAATTTGATTTAATCATGGGCCAAATTAAAGTTTAATTATGTTTATGAATTAATTTAGGGTCCAATTGAAGGATTTAATTAGTGCAAGGACTTAATTATACTCTAAATTGGTCAAATTAATTTTAGTAAGAGCTTAATTGGTGAGCCTAATTCGGGTTAAATTGAGAATATTGCAATTATTTAATAATAAATTTAATTTTTACGAAGTTAATTGGTTGAAATTGGGGGTAAAATTACTAGAAAATCAAATTTTTGGGATCAATTAGGAACAAAATTGAAGAAATTTGAGATTTAGGGGTTTGTTGAAGTTTAACTGGGATAAAAGCAGAACAATCATAAGATAAAGGACCAAACCAATTGAATTTTGTCTTGTCACTATTTATTTTCTTCTCCAAAATTCTGCTGAAAATCCTACTTTGGTACCAACTTTATAGGTGTATTTAATGCCTTTATCCTTTATCAAATTTGACAAAAACATGAACGAAATTGCTCCTGTGATTCTCTATTATACTAGGGTATGGTTCGTTATGGCTGATTAAAACCACACATGTTGTGGTTCAGCTCTAAAGTTGACAACTTAGACAGTCTACTGCAGTTATCAAATTTGACAATTAATGACACCTACTTTAGCCAATGGTTGGGATGATTCTGTTTTGAACCAATGACTGAAATTTAACCCATATATAGACCATATTACCCTCTTACACCAACTATAAATGGAGGTGAAATCTATGGTCTGAGAGGGGAGAAATTGGAAGCCAAAATTTAGAAAATAAACTAGCCCCTTCCCTAATTTTTATTGTTTCACCGGCGGTCCCCTTACTTTTTTCGGCCACCACCGCCACCATCTCCTCACCAACACATCCCATAGCCACTAGAAAAGTGTCCTCTTCATTGTGGAGCAATCCAAGGCCGATCATCTTCTCCCTTTTCTCCCCTCTCTTCCTCCCCCGTGATTGCAACTGTCATGATTTCTTTGATTTTTTGGCCTACTCCGACCACCATTGTCACTAACGACGCCACCAACAGAGTTTCTTCTTCACATCGGACTACTCCACGGCAGGTAACAACCACATTCATTTTCTTCACCTTTGACCTTGTTCATATAATACGTGAACATCACGTAGTGAATTAATTCACTCTGTGTTGTTTCACTTGGCTGCTATTTTTTTTTGAAGAAAAACAAAAAACAATAAAATCCAAATAAATTAAATTTATATTACAAGATTTTTTTAATTTTATCATATATTTTTCTATCAATTTTTGTTCAATATTGGTCCGTAGATCTACGTTGAAGTATGTAGACTTGGTATAAAAAATATGATTTTTCTCCAAAATTTCCAAAAAAAAATATAAAAAAATCCTTATTTAAAAAATATAAAAAATGTGTTTTCTTTTCATGCATACGACTGAATTCTAAAAAATTTCAAAGCATATTTTTGACAAAAAAAAATTGCATATTATCTCATGTTTCAAAATGAAAAAATAGGATATTGTAACCAGTTTATGAGTATTAATTAAAGTTCGAGCAAAATATCAAAAATCTTTCAACAATCATTTTGTTCATTTTTTGTCCACTTTAATTAATGGGGTGTAAAATTACATTGTAAAGTACACTCATAGATATTAAAAAGACAATAAATGCAATATTAAAATTCAGATCTTAGAATGATTAGGTTTTTTACCCAATGAAGTAAAGACTCCCACGAAGAGAGATCTACTTGGAGACTTAGAAAAGACCAACAAATAAAAATTTGACTTAGAAAAACAATCAAACAACAATGCAACTTACCTTACGTAGAGTGCACTGGAGTGATGTGTTTTCCCCTTGCACAACAAGTCTCCTTACTCAGACTCTTGCAGACCATTAAGTTTTCTAGTGACCTTAATACTAGGTGGTGACTCTGATAATGGTCGCAAGTGAAAAAAAGGTCGTCGCGACAACGAGAATCAATACAACGCCACTCTTAGATATGCCATTGACCTATTGGTTGTGTCAAGTGAACATATTACAAGAGGTAAGACAAAAAGACTTAAAGAGGTATTGAGTGAGTTAGTTCAGCACACATGGAGTAAGATGGACCTAGAGGGATAAATGATGATTATGAAGCTTAAAGGTCACCCTCTAATTCATCTAATTCAAGTCCAGGAAGGGTCTTAATCATCTAAAGAGAGATGATGTGTTTAGCCCTAAGCAGCCTTGATTTTGGCTTATTTTTTCTAGTATTACATGAAGTCTAGGTTAGCATATTATTCTTCTAAGAAAGCAAGGGAATTCATTCAGATTGCTTCCTAAAGAAGGGATGAGTTTTAGCATTCAAAAAAAAGTTTCCTAGTCTATAATGGAAACCTTAAAGGATGTGTTTCCTAAGTTAGGGGAATTAATAAGCTCTAAGATTTGTTTCCTAAGTCAGGGGGAATTATTTAATTACTCTCTTAGTTTAGGAAGGAAACCTAAAAGTCAACAACTAAAAAAGGCTATTTTTTAGTATTATTTATCCAGGTCTTACAAGAATATCCAAGTTAAACAAGGAAATAAAGGGAACATTGAAGACCAAATCAGACTTTTTTTTATCTTATTTATATGTGACTTATATCTGGCAACAACTTATAGTTCTTGCTTTAAAGTTGTATTTTATTTTTTTAGGGTTAGTAAACATCAATTAGGTTTAGATACTTAGAGATTTAGGTTTGATTGTAGGGGGCTTTATACAAGTCCACATCTTTTGGTATTCTGGGGTTTAACTTAGGTTAAAACCACATATGTAACCTAAGTTTCATATTATATTTTTCTTAATGATATTTATATTATGAATGGAATTTTGTGTGCTTATGAGGGTGAAATTATCTCTTTATTTGTTCTCTAAAAGACTAAAAACAACTTATCAAGATTTAACTTATTCATGATGTCAATCCATATTTCTCGTTTGTGGATTGTTAGTTGGTTGGGGTTTCGAATGTCATAGTGTTGGTGCCTATATATAAGTTTTTTCTATGTTACACTCTTATCAAACATGATTTACTTGGCTTTCTAAGAGTTAAATTGTTTGTGTGTGGGTTACTTGATTGAATGATTAAGAGGTTCACATTAAACAAGGTAATAAAGGAAGATGCCTTGGAAAGATTAGCTGCTTTGGAGGAAAGGATGAGATAAATTAAAGGAAATAACTTCTATGATATTGTAAAAGTTATCGAGATGTGTTTAGTGCCTAATTTTATCATTCCAAAATGTTTAGAGTGATAGAATTTATCAAATATACTGGAACTCAATACTTAATAACCCATCTTAAAGTATATTGCAGTACAATGGTTGAGATGGTTCAATATGAGAAGTATGTTATTCATATATTCCAAGATAGTTTGATTGATGCTGCTCTTACTTAGTATATGTGATTGGACAATACTAGGGTGAAGAGGTGAAAGGACTTGGTTGATGCCTTTATCGGGCAATATAAGTTCAATATGGATGTGGCTCCTAATAAGTTAAGCTTACAAGCTATGAATAAAGTCAATAAAGAGTTTATAAGGAAATACACCCAAATATGGCATTCGACAATACAAGATAATCCTCATTTGTTAGAAAAAGATATTGTTGGTTTTTTTCTCAAACACTTTTAAAGCCTCGTACTTTGAATACTTGGTTGGAAGCTCTACATAATATTTCACTAACATGGTTGTTATAGCTGAAAGAATTAAATAGGTTATTAGGATAGGTAAGATTGTTGACCCCGATAAGAAGAAGGATTTTATAGGGTGAAAAAAATAAATTGAGGTTCACAATCTTGAAGGGGTATACAAAGGAAGGAAAAGAACTTACCAAGATAACTATGACTCCAATATAATTGCACCTACCCCTTCCATATTTAGCAAAGACTCATAGTGTTTTCATGTTTTATTGTTATGCAAGGTTGAGGTAAATCTTTTTCAAGTGCTGCCATATATTCATATAGAAATTAAGGAGGATTTGACCTTAAAAGTAAAACCAGTGGAAATGTTGGATCACCGTGAGAAAGGGTTCAAAAGTAAGAAAGTTTTCATGATTAAAATATTGTGGAATAACTCTTAAATTAAAGAGGAAACTTGGAAAATGAAATTCAAGATGAGGAAAAAAATACCTAAGTCTATTCGAGGATTCAAGGATGAAATTTATTTATTATGAGGGAAGAATATAAACTCTTAGATAGAAGTAATAAAATAAATAATTAGAGGAGTGAAAAGCAATTTGAATAACTAAGTTAACTTTAAATTAAATGAAAGAAAACTTATGGGGGTCAATGTTCAAATAAAGAGAACTTGGGTCGGGCTTGACAAAATAGGTCGGCCCAGCCATGTGGGCTATTTCAGTCCAACACCCCTTCGGGTCAGGATGGACATAATGTCTAGCCCTTCCTATTGTTCACATACAAGTGAACAATAAAAAACAGAGAAGGATGAGGTTACCTGTCACTGTTGTCGTATATAGGAGGTTGAGCTGGTTCTGCTGATGGTGGTGGCGTCGAGAATGATGGTTTCTGGTGGTCGGGAGAGGCCTAAGATCCTTTTCTAATTTCCATTTCCATTTCTGTTTTCACTTGGATTATAAAGGTACTAGTTTCCATACAACTTCCTCTTTTTTTTTGATTTATTGATGGTTAAGAGTGTTAAGACCACAACAACTGTGAAATTCCGACCAAAGAAAGATCTTTATACAAGTGTTATTATTGGTAATTACAACATGAAAAATGAGAATACTTTTTTGAGTGTTCAAATTTCTATGAATTTAATTATCTTATTATTCAAGAAAAATGGCAAAATATCAATTCCTTACACTTTATGAAACAAAAATGGCATTCAATAATCCTTTAGGAATTTGAACGGTTAAGCATGTTTAAAAAATCTTCTAGCATTTTTGTTATTATGTTTAAAATGATTGACATGTCAAATATGTTTTAAAATATAGTCAGTAGTTTTTGGGGTCAACGATGCACTAGCCAAGTCATATTTGGTCAATGCAATCGGTTTTAGTTTAAATATGATTGAAAAGTATTCCTTCAATTAAGAAATAAAAGAATAAGAATATGAAGGGTATTGTTTACTCCAAAATAAATATTCATGTGTCAATTGTAGAAGAATAATCATTGTTTATAACAAAACAAGGAAAAAAGATAAAATTGATCTAGTAGAATCGATCAAGTTGGAAGAGTCCTAGTCAACTAAAAGGTTTGAAGAAATAATCGACTAGGCAATAGAGAGTCACGATTAACCAAGAGAAAGCAATTGAACATAAAGAGTTTGAACATGCATAATGAACCAACAAGCTTACTTCTATATATAGAGTATGAGTTTTTAACAAAATAACTAATTAAAAGTCAAATTGTTATTTTGTATTTCACGGTTTAGGGTTTAAGGTTTAGAGTTTAATTTGAATATATTTATATTTTTTCTACTCTTATTACTTTCTTTTACAACCTTATTTACTACTTTCTTTGAATTTTACACGTGCTGGATGAAATAAATAAAAAAAACCTTTTTTAAGATTTCGAGGTTTGACATCTTTATATTTTGTTTGATTTTGTGAGATTACTACCTATCTTTATTTAGATTCAATTAGTAGTTATGTATATAATGTATTTGAACAAGAATTATCTTGTCAACAAAATTATAAAATAAAAATATTAATAATTGAATAATACAAAAATATTTAATAATTGAATAAAAATGAAGGAGCATCTCCTAAAAACCTAATATTAATAAATAAAAATTAAAGCGGGATGATAATTTAATTTGAATCTAATAATAACCAGCTCGACCCGGTCTAAATAAATAAATACTTTCTAGATATTTAGTTTTCCATAAATAATAAAAATAATAAATATTATTAGATCTAACTCAAAATTCACCTGAACTTTTATTGAATAATAATAATAATAATAATAATAAATATTGATAAATAAATAAAGTATAAACACTAAGAAATCTTACCCAATAGTCACCCTAAAAATAAGAGCAAAATGCCGGGACCCATCAGGAAATAAACCCCACATCTATCCTTAAACCCTAACTTCACTTTTCTCTGGGCTTGCCCTTACTTGCACAAACAAAACCTGCCCTCCTCCTCCTCCTCCTCCTCCTCCATCCCTTCCAACAAAAACTTCCTCTCCTTTCTTTGAACACCCATATAAATCTAAATCTGCTCCTCATGTCGTCATTACAAATAAAGAAAAACTACAGGTGCGTCCCGTCTCTGCAGCAATTCTACAGCGGAGGCCCTTTTGTTGTCTCTTCTGACGGTTCCTTCATTGCTTGCGCAAACGGGGACAATATCAAGATCGTGGATTCTTCTAACGCATCAATAAAAGCCAACATAGAAGTAGATACAGATGCTGGTCTCACCGCATTAGCTCTTGGCCCCAATGATAAATTTCTTTTTTCTGCCGGCCATAGCAGGCTTATAAGAGTCTGGGACTTGTCCACTTTCAAATGCGTCCGCTCTTGGAAGGTATGTTTAATTTTGACTATTTCTGTTTGAATCAGAGCTGGTTGATTTAAAAATCGATTTTGCAATGATTAATGAGCGATTACTTTAGTGGCTTTGTTTTGGTTGGCTGATGTGTTCTTGCGATTGGACAGGGCCATGATGGTCCTGTGATGTCCATGGCTTGCCATGCTTCTGGAGGGTTGCTTGCAACTGCAGGAGCTGATAGAAAAGTACTTGTTTGGGATGTTGATGGTGGCTTCTGTACTCATTACTTTAAAGGGCATAAAGATGTTGTGACTAATATTATGTTCCATCCTGATACCAATAAAACTCTGGTAACTTCTATGCAGTGTATGCAGCACTTCTTACCCAGTCAGAATTATGTTTGTTGTTGTTGTTGTTTCCTTATTTTGCTTTATCCCTTGTGTGGTCTGCGCTCGATTTAAGCTCTTCCTCATGTCTTAAGTGTGATGTGATTTTATGATAATTGGACAACATATATTTAAGTCAAAGACTAGAATTTATATTTAAGTTCAAGGCTGCTAATACCATGCATGACTTTTTCCTTTTTATGGCTAACTTTAGAGAGAAAAAAATTTCTCACTGAAAATCAGATTTGGGGATTGTAGTTCCCTCATGAGACTGTAAAACATGTGTGCAGTAACTTGGTAGAGACAGACTAAAAGAATAAGGATTTACCAAAAAAATATCTTGAAGAGAGGAGGATTGCTGAAAGTGCAACTGTGCTATTGAAAAACTCAGCACAAAAAACCCTATGAAAAAGAGAGGGAGAGTTTAAGCTATATTGAGCAATGCAAACTGGGCTATTGTGTCAGGTCACTGTTAATTTTAGGGATATTGTCATTGACAAAAAACAATAGAGCAAAGACAACAGAAAAAAAACATAGGCAGGTTACAACTTGCTTCAAATATTAATGAATGTCTACATAGTTAACCGATTATTAATATTCAATTGTGAAACTGAATCAATTGGCTCGTGAGTAGTGTAATGGGATATTATAATACCCTAACTTTTGTTGAGCTTCTTTTCAGATTCTCACAATTTGTCTGGTCCTTTTTATAAAATTGGTTTCAGTGGAACTTGAATCATATTTGCTGGATGGCCACAATATGAATGTCTCTTCTTTGCATGCATGGGTGACATTCCCTAACTAAAAAAGACTATTAGTGTTCATATATATATATATTTATATATTTATATGACATCAGATGGCCTTTATAGTTAGAGCACGAGATGTTTTTAGATTGTTGGATGAATTAATCTTTATGAAGAAAACATGTTTTTTTCCGTGCTTCTATGCATTTAGTTACAAGGCTACTTGTGTTATAGCTGATCATTTTGGCTGTTTTCTTATAGCTTTTCTCAGGAAGTGCTGATGCTACTGTAAGAGTTTGGGATCTTCTTGCAAAGAAGTGTATCGCAACATTAGAAAGGCATTTCTCAGCACTTACATCTATGGCTGTGTCTGAAGATGGATGGACATTGCTTACTGCTGGAAGAGATAAGGTACAACTCAACTAGTCTTGATAACATCAAGAGAAACATGTAAAATTTACTTTGCTGAATGTGTTCTAGTTTGCATCATGTTGAATTATGTTTACTTAGCATGCTGCAGTGGTCCCAATCTGCAAATGGCTTTTTTGCATATGCAAGCTGTTAACCAGAAAACAATTTCTCTTTGATTTTAGGTTGTAAACTTGTGGGACCTTCATGACTATGTATGCAAGATGACTGTTCCAACTTATGAAGTG
This sequence comes from Salix viminalis, assembly GCA_029228465.1. Taxonomy (NCBI): domain Eukaryota; kingdom Viridiplantae; phylum Streptophyta; class Magnoliopsida; order Malpighiales; family Salicaceae; genus Salix; species Salix viminalis. Next base: position 6,390,235 of record CM055438.1, on the reverse strand, counting down.
CTGGAAGGTTTGTGTGTCGTAAAATCTGGGACTGAGTTAGCTTCAATTCTGGGTTCATGCAATCAGCAAAGTGGAAAGAGGAAAGACAGGTCATCACCAATTTATTTTGTCACAGTTGGTGAACGTGGGACTGTACGGATATGGGATTCTGAATGGTAAAATATACAGCTCTTTAATTAATTAATGTGAAATCTATCTTCCTGGATGCTTTAGGGACTGACTTGCATGTTCTCTCTTAAAATGTGCTTTTGAGATTGAAATGTACTATATTAGTTTGTTCTTATTATCCTTTTGTTTTGACAGTGGGGTTAGCTTGTACGAGCAGAAGTCCTCAGATGTTACTGTCTCATCTGACACAGATGATTCTCTAAGAGGCTTCACTGCTGCTGTTATCCTTCCATTAGATCAAGGGTTACTTTGTGTGACCGTTGATCATCACTTTCTGTTCTACTCACTACTTGGACACCCTGAAGAGAAATTCCAGTTAATTCTGAGCAAGAGGCTTGTTGGGTATAATGAAGAGATTCTTGACATGAGGTTTCTGGGAGAGGAGGAAAAGTTTCTTGCTGTTGCAACAAATCTTGAACAGGTAAGTTGCTACTTGATCTTCATTACCTTGATCATAGATGTGCTGATATCTGAAGGCTAGCAATTAATATAGTGTACTTGGGTATATGGTTTGATTGCTTTGAGTTTTATACAACAATTGGTAGTTAGCAACTGCTGTATGTAGAAGCTAGATATTTTGTATGATCACTGGATTAGTTATTGACTTGAAAGAATTAGATGTCTCTTGATATGTTGATATGATAAACATCTCTTCTATAGTTTCTCTCCTTTCTTTTAATGCTCCCATGTCCTTGAAACTGCTGGGTATTTGATAGTCTATGCATACTGTTCTTTGCTAAATGTGCTTGGGTTTGTTTGTAATGCTTTCAGTTCAAAATTCTATTTGAAGTGCTGCTTCCTAAGATGCAACTCAATTTGCACAATGCAGGTTCAAGTGTATGACATGGAATCTATGTCCTGCTCCTATGTATTGGCAGGTCATAATGAAATTGTTTTATGCCTTGACACCTGTGTATCAAGCTCTGGAAGGCCACTTCTTGTAACAGGAAGCAAGGACAACACTGTAAGTTTGGAAAATAAATCATTTTTCTTCTTCTCTTTGGTTTTTGATCTTAACAATAACATGCTAGTTAGTAAAATTATTGTGTTTAGTCTCTATTTGCATTTGAAGTTATGCTAAATCTCTTAGTCTGTTCTCTGAATAGACAAGGTTGTGGAATTCAGAGAGCAGAAATTGCATTGGTGTTGGCACAGGTCACATGGGAGGTGTTGGAGCTGTTGCATTTTCAAAGAAGTGGAAGAATTTCTTTGTTAGTGGTAGCAGGTGAGCACTTTCCCAGGCAATTCTATTTATTCATTATTTGGATTTCACATGCTGCTCCAGTTGCACAAATAACCACTCTGTGGAGGCAATATTGGATGATGAGAAACTTTTAAGTATTGAGAAGCCATGTTGCCTATATAATATGTTTCTTTCTGTCTGAGAATTCAATCTAGTGTAATGGTAGATGTCTTGAGCCTCAACCACAAGTCCACAACAGTGCAGTTTTGAGTTTATGGTTCAGCCAATTCTGTGAAAATGCTGAAGGGTAGGGCTGTCTCCAATAGGTTATCATTTATTGGGACTTTTGATGTATACTGGCCCTTTTCCCCTCTCCTAAGACTGATGCACATAGGATTTTGGTTTGGTTCACAATGTCAGCATAGTAGTTATGCTTCTGTTTCTTCCTCCCCTTTATCATCTTAATCCTCTTATTGTTTTATCCCCTTTTTGCTTGATATAAGCCATCTGAGATTTTTCTATTTAAGAATACTTATGCTGACATTTTGCTTAACTAATAAGTCGCTAAATGTGACAATAATTCAATATGCATTTCTGTTCCATTTGCTGCTGCTGATGCTGCGGCTGTGCGAAAAAATATCATTATAGAATTGGATGGTATCTTTTTTCTCACTCAGTGCGACAATAACACTATAAGCTTTTCTGTTCCTTTTTTTGTGCACACGCAACTTAGTATCATTATAGAATTGGATAGTATATTTGCATCTTTTGTTTACACTTGATAGTTAATATTCTCTTATTTTGAATGTCACTAAATATCCTATATAATGCCTTTGGATAGTGATCGTACCATCAAAGGTGTGGAGTTTAGATGGTATCTCAGATGATGCAGAGCAGCCTATAAATTTGAAAACAAAAGCTGTGGTGGCAGCCCATGACAAGGATATAAATTCGCTGGCTATTGCACCAAATGATAGTTTGGTTTGTAGTGGTTCACAGGTTAGTAGCCTACAAATCATTGCTTCTCTACATGGTTTCTATAAATTATCTGTTGCTAAATGTTTAATCCTGATTTTTTGTTTAGGACCGGACAGCTTGTGTGTGGAGGTTGCCGGATCTGGTATCTGTAGTTGTACTTAAAGGGCATAAAAGAGGAATATGGTCAGTAGAGTTTTCTCCAGTTGATCAATGTGTTATAACAGCATCTGGGGATAAAACAATAAAGATATGGGCTATAACTGATGGGTCATGCTTGAAAACATTTGAAGGGCACACATCAAGTGTGTTAAGAGCATCATTTCTTACTCGCGGAAGTCAATTTGTTTCATGCGGTAATGGGTTTATGCTATTTTAGTATTGTCTTTTAAATTTTAACAGTTTGTGATCTTATTTTAAATCAGCTTGAATAAATATTTTTAGGTGCTGATGGTTTGGTAAAGCTATGGACAGTCAAAACAAATGAATGCACTGCTACATATGATAAACATGAGGACAAGGTGATGGACCATTTTTCTTTCTGAACCAGTTGTCTCTAACTAAAGTTCTTGTTGGCTACATTTATCGCTCTGGATACTGATGTGTAAAACAACTGAAATAATGTAGATTAGAATCTTCTAGGTTCTTACAACAGCACAAATGTAAAGAAGATTTTGATTTGATCTACATGCAAGTGGTCAAGAAGTTTACTTTCTTCTATGCTTGGCTGCATGGATGATTATCAATTTGTTGGGCTGCAGAGGATATTAGTTATTGTGTTACTGTTAACCTAGAATTCATTTGTTCCCATACAGTATGGTTTCTATAGAAGGCAGAAGTATGTCCAAGTAGAAGTGCTAAATGATCAAAAATATGGAAGGTCAGGTTTTACCATTGTACTAGAAATCATGAGAGGTCAGGTTTGCAATTAGGCATCTTTCCTTGAGTGCTTTCAAAAGTAAAAGGAAGGGAGGAAAGGAATGAAAAGGGTACTCTTGTGGCTTGTAATCCATCTGCCTTGGCCTGGGCAGAGTTTGAGGGGAGCAGGGTTAGTTTAGGATACAGTATGCATCTGAAAGTAATGCTTATAGTTTGATGATCTTTAGGGGTTATTAAAGAAATACACAAATAGTTATTCAGGCTCTTTATGGCTTTGATACCGTTTCTCTGATGAATGATTCTTTTAGATTATTGAAACTAACAAAAAATAGTATTGGTTTGGGCTGAGTTAGATGGGTTGATGGGGAAAAGCTATTTTTGTTTTCCGGTCCCTGACAATCTGTATGCATCCAAATATCCCATCAGGGGCTGGTAAGGTGTTGCTGATTTGGTTATTGCATGATTAGATATCTCTTTCTCAAGAGTGCTTAGTCCATTGCCACATCATGGTTATTTAATAAATGTACTTGATTGACTGATTTTTAAATGTACATGAACTCATATACAAAAAATTGAATAATAGGAATAAATTTTTTTGACAAAGAACAGGTCCTAAATTTACAATTTTCTCTCTCCAAGCTTTACTTTTATAATTTACCTTTTACAATTTTTTGGATAGATACTAAAAAAATCCTGTTTTCTGGTGAAAGCAGCTCATGTAGTTGAGAGGCTTTGTGAAATTCAATAATTTTGTGGTGCTCATCCTTTGCTAATGTAAGATTTTGATTTGCAGGTTTGGGCCTTGGCAATCGGGAAAAAGACAGAAATGTTTGCAACTGGTGGTGGTGATGCTGTTGTTAATCTGTGGTATGATTCAACTGCTTCAGATAAAGAGGAAGCTTTCCACAAAGAAGTAAATATGTCCAACTCTGTTCTGCTATTTTTGGTTGTGCGTAGCAAACTATAATGAATTGTGGAACCTTACAGTTCATGAAGTTTTATTTTATTGGTCGTACAATTCCTAATGTAGTTACTGTGTTGGATGGTGCTGAATGATGTCATATCATTTGAATTGTTTAGTTTATTAATAATACTTGTTGGGTATGTGCAGGAGGAAGGGGTATTAAGAGGTCAAGAATTGGAAAATGCTGTGTTAGATGCTGACTACAATAAAGCTATCCAAATAGCATTTGAACTTCGCAGGCCTAATAAACTTTTTGAGTTGTTTTCTGAACTTTGCAGGTTGGAAATGATATTACATCAATAAATATGTGCCTGTATGTGTTTTCTATATGCTATCCCATTTAGCTTATTCAAGTATCCTGCAGGAAGAAGGAAGGTAGCAGTCAGATAGAGAAAGCCCTCCATGCTCTTGGCAAGGAAGAAATTCATCAACTTTTTCAATATGTTCGTGAATGGAATACAAAACCAAAGTTGTGTCATGTTGCACAAAATGTGCTGTTTGGAGTTTTCAACATCCTTCCTCCAAAAGAGATTCTTGAGGTGATTGTCTGACTTATCCTTATTTCAATTATTCATGGTAACAGATGCATAACAAGCATTCACTGGAGTCTGTAATAATCTCTAATGGATCAACTGTTTCTGTTGAACATAGAGATGGTTCATAGCATGCTTCATAACACAGGCTTCTAAATACTACTAGTTTAGTATGTGGCACCCATTGTGTAGATAACTCATACACCAGGTTTTGAATGCAGAACAATCCAAATATTGAAGTGTAGTTATTTATTGCTTCAGCATTCACTACATGCAATTATCTTAGCATAAATAACTCATAATAGATTCCTCCGAGCTTGTTTATCGTGTTTGTGTGTGTAATCATACTCTTGATGCTTGTTGCAAAATCCATGAATCTACATTTTTGGTTTATTGAAATTCTGGGGTGCAGCACAATTTGCTTTAGGAAGATAATTATGTGATTGGTGTGATTTTTTAATCACTCTTGTTTTGCTCCAAGGGATAATTCTACCGGTAAAAACTCCTATTAGTCTACTTTTTTTGAAAATTAAAATTAATCAAACATCATTTATATAATTTGTCAACTTCTAGATATTATGGACATTCAACTGAGCAGTGTGATGGTATCAATGTTCAGATAAAAGGCATCGGGGAACTTCTTGAAGGTCTTATCCCATATTCTCAAAGGCATTTAAGCAGGATAGACAGACTTGTGAGAAGCACATTTCTGCTAGACTACACCCTAAATGGAATGTCAGTTATTGAACCAGATACTAATGCAACAGAAATGAAAGATGCTGGTAATAAGCTTTCAGTTGAAAATGCTGATCAAGAGCAAGAATTGACTTCAGAAATGTTGAAAGAGAAGACTCCCTCAAAGAAACGGAAATCAAACAAATCTAAAGATAGTTCACGTAAGAAAGTCAAGGGTGCTGCCTACACAAGCGTTGCTCCATTTTCTTTAGAGGTATAGACTCACAACACAACTCATATGACTGCATAGAGAATGTCTTCCATTTCCTCCCTGAAATTTTGAATAGGTGTTTGATTTCGCATCGGGTTCAATGCTTTCATTGTAACAAACGTTGTAATTTCTACGAGAGTGTTGATTCTTGTTGTTTTCTGGCGGGTACAAAAATTTGACAAAACTCTACCCTCGTCCATGTGAGTGGTGGAAGAGAGTTTTCTTCCCTGGTGAAAGTGAATGAGTTGAATTGAAACCATGGCATTAAGCATTGTTAGTAGTATTACTGCTGTAGTAATTGCGATTCTTGTTTCTGTTAACAACTTTAATGGCACAATGTGTGCTCTCATAGCTACTTGAAAATAATCAACCAAAGCCGTCTGTTAATGAATGGATTAGCTTTTTTTTGTTTTGTTTTGTTTTGTTATGGAGATGTATAGAAAATGGTTACTTTTTATCGAAGTCATGGTTGGTAGCTTTGGTGGGGAGGGGATAAGATGCTTATGGGAGGAGGCTTTCTGCACAGCGTTTCTGACCATTCTCAAAAGACAAAATGTCCAAGAAGCATCAAAAGGTTTTAGAGGAAATGAAATGTGGGATGCCAATCATTCTTGTGTGTACAATTATTTGTAATATTAAATTACTCAGATCTCATTTGAAATACCGAAAATTGATTTCCCAACTAAATATCACATTTTAAAATCTGTAAACCAAAAGCCGCCTCGGAATAAAATAAAAGAACAAGAAGTGGTTGAAGGGTTGTTCTCATTTGAGTTTCTTTTGGGGGAATGTGACATATTTTCCTTATAATTCCTTGGCTCTTTTTGCTTCACTTTCTTCTCCTTAGCCTTAAGATCCTAGGCTCACCATGCCCTAACATTACATAAACAAAACCCAAGAATAAATGAAAACTAAGCTCCACTAGTTTTGACCATTGAATTGAATGTCGCAAGATCTGGACCTCCCAATCAAACAAGCTCGCATATTCAGCATAAACTTCACCACACCTGATCTCAGCCCATGTCTTATTCTCTCTTTGTAGGCAGTCAAAGCATCCACACTTTCTTCTTTGTCTGGTTGAGAACTTCATCTTTGCCGATCTCTCTTCTAAGTTGCTAAGGATTGTCAGTGTTCCATGATGGAGCTAGCTGGAATGGGATTATGATTTTATTTTTTATGATTATCCAGTATGACCACGGTGCAGGTTCTTACCGAATTGATGTTGGAATGACTGATGGATAATGGGTTGATCGTAATTTATTGACTAATTGTGTGCTATGCTTCTTCAAAAGATATTTTTTCCAACTAAAATCCCAGATTTTAAATCATGATTATGATTGTGATTTAAATTTTGATATGAGAGAATTCGATATTGCACTAGCTATGTGAATTGATTCATGATAAGATGATTTAGTGAATATTGATTGTTTTATAATTTTTATATCTTAACTTTTGATATAACATAATTTTTAGTCAACTTTGTTTTTATGCAATCTCTTATTCTTTTATATTCTTATGAATATGAAAACCACATATGGTTTCCAATACCTAAGAACTAATATGTAAAGTAAAGAGATAACTTTCAATTATAAATAAACATGAGCATTCATACAGGAACCTTTAATCATCTTACAACAGAAAATTCCTTGAAGCTCTCGCATCTCAGTTGCATCAAACAACTCCTTAAAATGCATAATTATAATATGATATCAATATTCTCATTAATGATAGGCTGGCCAACATAACATATGTAGTCTACTCATCATCATCATCATCATCATCATCAATATGATATAGATATTCAATCCTAACTTTTTCATCAACACTCTTATTAAGAGTATGATGAATCAAGTCTTTAATCATAATTTTGCCTTGTATTATTAATATCCCACCTTTTTAATTCAAGAAGTCGTATTTGGATCTTTTAGTCGTGATGGTCTGATTTAATTTATATGATCATGAGTGACTCAACAAATTAAAATTAATTAAATAAGATAGATAGCATAACTTATCAATCATATTTCTATGTAAGTATTAGATCTATTAGGTGACAACTCTTTGTCAAAAGCATATCATATATGTTTTGCCTAACTACTACCTCTAAAATTATATGACATATACCATTAAATATATTTGATTTACAGTCACTTTTAGTGACAAATCAAATTATCCATAAATGGAACTCACATTTTATACTTATAAAATTAGAAAACAACAAATAATCTTCCGGAAAAAGTGTTTAATATATTAATGAAGGATTTATTTTATTAATTAGGTTTATACTTTGGCATGATTTATATTTCATACATAACAATTATATAAAAAATAAACCTTTGGCATGTCATGGTAATTGGATTATTGTGAATATATCTAAACTAATTATGTAAATCCATCAAAGGAAATTAAATGATCAAATCCTAAGTAGTTACTACTTATCCTTATAAGTCTTTACGAGCATTATAATTATATTTGAGGGGAATCAAATGAGAAAGATAATTTTACATCTCAAAAGAAAACTCAAGACATACAATGTGATCCTAGCTTCAATACCAAAAATATCAATTAGAGGTTCCATTGGGTTAAATCACAAGATTTAGAAAAAAGAGGTTTAATAAGGTAATTAATATACTTGTTCAAGATGTATGAGCTAAGGTGGACTTTGAGAGAATATGAAATAATGAAGAACAAACCTTGATTAACTTGATTTATGTTCAACAAGGGCTTATAAGGGAGCACTAAGACATTACAAATAAATTGAGAAAAAAATCTTCTAATTCTTTTATCTTTAGCTACTGTTTTAGCCATAATTGGAGCAACAATGATTTATTTTTTATGTGATTCTAGTTACATTGGAAAGTAGACATCCAAACTTTATAGTAATAAATGATAGACCTTATAATTCATCAAGATAAGGGAGAACCATTAATACAAAGTCTATCTTTGATTATACCAATTGATTCTGAAATTTGACCTTGGGTTATGTTAATTAATCAGGGTTGTTATTTATTTATCTTTTTAGTTTATTTTAGGGCATACACTACGTAAGGTTTTATTTGGGGTAGATTTTATTTTATTTATTTTGGGCTTCTAATGTGTCAGAGCCTATTTATCAAAGTTTGGATTCATTAAGTCAAATTAGGGTCACTTTTTATTATATAAACCAATTGTTAACATTATTTTTTAATTGATGAAATTTTCTTTAATGTTTTCTTTACTACTCTTTGTGTGGTTGACTAATTTTCACACTAAATTTTTAATTGAACTTGTAAACTCTTTGAAAGATTAATCAACTTTGTTATGATTTATACTCTCCATTCACATCTTGTTTTAGGCATAAGGTAGGAGCAATCAATTCTATATAACTTTAGTTATTCAAGAAAAGTTCTTATTGGGTCAAATTGTAAACTTTTCTTCAAACCTCAAATGAGTAATCTATAGGACAATTCCACACCAGTTTGGTATTGAAGAATGTACTACTTTAAGGTTATATCTCTTTCACTCTCATCATTACAAGTAATTTCAGGGTCTTCTTGAGATCTTGCCATGTTTATGTTTATTTATTGTTTTTTTTTCTCTTTAAGGTTTCAGCTAATGCAAATAAAAACAAAAAAAGATTGATTCTTTGATTGATATTGGGTGTGTTTGATTTGTTAAAAAAAGAAGAAAATGGTTTTAATAGGGAAAGTTTTGATGTTGCTGAAAAAATCACATATAAAATAAAAAAGTATGTTCATCTTTATAATCTGAGGAATTCAACATACATATATAAAAATGTAATAAAAGAAAGAAGAACCAGAATCAAAATCTTGAAAGGGTTCATGGAGAAGAAATGATTTTTTTCTAGATATTGCATGAACTAGGGTTTAGCCAAAACTTGTCTTGGAAATTCTTGGTGATTCTCATTTATATATCTTTCAAATTTGGATAGAATAGAATTATTAATATCAATTTCTTTAAACATTGAAGTTTGCTAGAGAATTAAAGACTAATACAATCGATGATGACAAATTGCAACCATCCTCATCTCAATTGATCAAGTTTAGTTGCTCATGTCTCATTCTCGCTCATTCAGCTTCTTTTAGTTAAGAGTCTATCAGTAGTCTTGACGATAGGGATTTCTACTTCTAAATGTATTATTGACTTCATTCTATATACCAAATAAAATGGTGTGACTCGTGTTTAGGTTTTGTTTGCAGTGCCATACGCGTGAAGAGTGAATGGTAGCATTGCATACCAATCTTTATAAGTGATGACCATTTTCTCGATGATCTTCTTAATATTTTGTTCACAGCTTGTACATCATTGTTCATTTTTGGCCTGAATGGAGATTAATTTGAGTGTTTGACTTTTCTACCATGAATTTGTGCAAAGCTCACTTATCATCTTTTTATTGAAATTTGAAGTATTATCAGTTATTATTCTTTCAGACATTATATATCAATGAATCTGTCTACTAATTTTTGATTGACATGAGCATACAAATAGGTATCTATCTATTTTTTATAAAATAGTCAGTGACTATTGAGATAAATTGATATCATTGTCAGCTTTTGGATTGACATGTCTAATTACATTGATTTCTTATATTTGACATTTGTGGTATTGTTTGACATATTTTATGCAATTCTTTTCCATGATCATTCAGAAGTACATTGTCCTTTGTATTTGTCTAGTTGTTATGAGTTTTGCAAATTCCCTCGTGAACAGACATACTATCCCACTCATTCTTTCTTCATTATCAGTTTAAAGACCTTTTTTTTCGAAACTATCTTTCCTGTCTTTTTTGTTTCCCCAATTTTCCCTGCCCTTGAAACATGTTGAGCCAAGTAAATGATCGAGTATGAATTAGAGGAATAGCCAAGTAAAAAAACATTGCCAATTCAATGCCTGGCAAGTTCCGTTCAGTCTCCAATTGTGAAACACAAGATGGATTAAGGGTTTTTTTTCCGATCTATAAAACCTTCCGAAGGAGGGAGGGGAACATCAGAGACAGATTTCATAGATGTTGTTATGTTTAGAGTTGAATTTCCTAGAAAACCAAGCAAAATTATTTGGTGCACATAATACATAAATATAAACAAAACAAAGTCAAAACGTTTCACTTCAAAATTATTTGGTTTCGTCGTCCCCCTTTGATCAAAAGGCTGAATCAAAGCTGTCAGCCCACCACCAGCAGACTCTGCAATAGCAATAGAAACGAAGTTCTGAAAACTGCACTCTATTTTTCTCCAACTAATTCACAGATATATCAGAAAACACCACCAAATTACAGATAGATCAGAAAAAGGCTCTACAAAATTTGTATCACAGGGAGAAACAAGCCATAAAAACTAACAAATTTCTTGTACATATTCTGAGCTTATTATAACCACATAATGGCCTCCATTGTTTGCAAGAAAAAAAAAATATCAAAGTGAAATATAGTAGTTCTGCTGATTTGATTTCTGATACTATGTTAAGTAATTTTGCTTGCAAAAAGTGCTCTAACATTTACAATTTCATATCAGCAAAGGCAAAATATCTTTCTACGATGGTCAATCCCCAAACAGAGCCACCAAAAGCCATTTGGGACACACCATATAACAACCATGCAGAAATAAGCTAATTTAAGTCCCGAAGTTTTGAAAACAGGTGAGACAACCATCTTAGTTGCTAGCTGATTCTGACAGCGGATATGAACAAGGGATTAACAATCCAGCTTTATCATTAGACATAATAGATGAAAATTTTACCTCTGAATAGTAACAAATTTATATACATTTGGTAAGTATCACCCCTTTAAGCTTTTCGGTGTAAGAAGCTCCATTTGTTCAGCAAGATGATTCATATGTTGAATACTGTCCCATCCATTGTCCTGCCATGATTGCAATTCATTCTCCTTGCTCATGCTGCTTTCTGGAGAGCTTGAATTAATTTCATCTGTCTCCCCATTGAATGGGCTAGCTGTAAGAAATTGTTCCCAGAACACATCATTAATGCCTGGAAGCTTAGGGTTTCCATCCAGAAAGACTTCCTCATCCTGACTGGGAGAGAAAGCTTCAGTTTCTAGTGGCACTGACGCATCCAACACAGATGACATTGTGTCAAAAAACTCTCCATTGCTCTTCTCAGACCCTGCAATATTCATATCAGGACCACCAGCAGAGCCTCCAGGCACAATTCCTATCATTGCAGTGAAGTTTGGCAGGGCAGTATTTTGCCCAGAATTATGCATGCCCATCTCAGCAGGATAATCTGTTTTAATATAGTCAGTTGCCACACAAGCAGGAGATTGGACCTCAGAAACGGAAGTAGCTGAATGGCTGGCTGAGAACCCAGTCTCTATAGGCAAATATGATGGCCCAGAAGCTGTTGGAAACTCTGAAAGCATCACTCCTGACATCCGAGTTGAAGAGCTCCCACTGTCTAATTCATTGGAAGAAGGATGATTACCAATCAGTAAGGGACCGGAATTGTTCATTGATGGTTCCAGCCTAGGTGATGAGTTCATCTTCAGGATCTGGTGCAGCATTGCTTTTGCCGCTTCATTCATTGAAGAATGGAACTTGATAATCTGTCCATTAGGAGAAGTTTTGCATTGCACACCTGCCAAATTATCTTCCTCCTGCCTTGGAAGTCTCCTCTTTTTACTGGCACCAGCAATGCGTCTGTTGCTTTCATTTTGCTGCTGTACAAGCTGACTTAAGAAGCCTGGACTCTGCATGGCCTTTGCAAGGAATGACATCATTTGTTGCTGTCGCTGCTCCATTCCCTGTACACGTTGGCCCACAGTGTGCAACTGGTGATCTGTGGCTTGCTGCTGCTGCCTCAGTCTAACAAGTTCCTGCATGAGAACATTTTTGTCCCGTTTAAGTCTTTCAACCTCTTCCTCAAGCCCAAACTTCCCAACCTCAACGCATGCAGTAACCGAAGAGCTCTGAACCTGAGGTGGGTGGTTACCATGAACAGGTTTTTTCCTATATATACTCCTCAGAAGTTGTTTTTGGCCTCTTAAGAACCCCTCATTCGCAAATTCAAAGCGATCAGGATCAACCTTCCTGAAACCCTGCACAATCATGGTAGAAAGGGTAAAACATGAATGATATACCATATAAAGACCATATTGTTCACCATTATCTAGAATATATTGATGTAACAATGTAGAAAGCTTTGAATTTCAGCTTATCGGAAAGAAAAAAAGAGGAGGAAAAGAGGAAAAAAGAAAGTAGAAAGCAAAAGGGAGCACCATGCATATTCAAGGTCCAATGTCCAAAGATCCACTAATTTGTAATCTTCATTTGGATTTCACATAATAAATATAATTTCTTGAGTCTAAACACATGAACAAAAGTTGAAAAAATCATCTCCATCGACCTGCCTACTGAGCACAAAATTAGAATTCAATATCATAAGCTATGCATGTGCATGCTCGAAAAGTTTTAAGACAATGAATAGTTAACAAATGGAAAAAGATGATACCACATTTATATCCAAAGACTGCACAAGGGTACTTTCAACTTTTGAAGCAGCCTAACTTTCCAAGTTCATGTGATTCAGTCTACAAAAGTGCAGTCACCTTACATGATTTTTGTATAATAACCATGAATCTCATGTGGTATCTAATATTTCATAAAGTATTTCCCAGGAAACTTGACATAATAAAAAATGGCAACATGAATTTGTACTTTGTCTGATCATCTCCAGGATTGTTAACAACAGTATGCTCTCTTGACATTTATTGTCCTCTATGCTACAACTTACAACACTAACAATGAAAGCTTGTTTTATAGTGCCGTCCATTATCATCATAGGGTATAAAATAGACTAAAGTTTCTAGAATTGAAACAAGGAAGCAACATTTTACCTATCATTTTTCAACTGTATTTCAGATATAGAACCTGAACAAAAAAAATGCATAGCAAAAAGTGATGTAAGAAAATGTCCACTAGAGGATAGCAGCAACCATAAATTGAATGAGCAGAACACTCTTATCAATTCCCTGGAGAAAAGTTCAGATTCAAAGATCTAGACTCCAATCCAGGATCAAGAAGGCAATCATAGTTGTATCCTCCAAATATTAAAATGAGTGAGTTAGAGGCAAAAAGAAAAGAAACATGGCATGTTTAGAATTCACCTCATAGTAAAATATCATTCATTACCACCTAACCAAGAGGACCTATATTCGCTAGAAAATCGCAAATATCAGGTAATCCACTATTTTTATGCAAATAAGCACGCTGAATTAACTATACATTCAACCCTGAAAACTATGACCAGGATACAGCATACGCAAGTCCTATGCGCGTGCTTGATGACTGAAAATCTAGAGCTAAACTTGAGTAAAAATTTACAGAATACAGCTCCAGTTGAATGAATCCCGGTCTATAAAAAAAAAGCTTATAACAACTAATAGTGAATACACAACAAACTCAAAAAAAAAATCAATATTATTTGATTTCATGGAGAAGTTACAAGTCACAATCTGAAGATTATACTGGTTAAAACAGGAGTTATCCCAGTTAACTCACAATACCAACACAGTTATCGACAGACCATGTTTCTGCCAAGTAAAACCAGCATTAGTCAAGCATACCCAATCAAGGTGTAAGTTGACCTGCAATTTTTTAGCTCGTGGGATAATTAATATACACCATGCTTTATGTGCTTCTTGACAACAGATGCAATCAATTCCATGTCATTCATATATTCAAAACCAAGCACTCAAATGCTATAAAGAAAATGTTTTGCACATAAAAAGTGATCAAGATGAAGTAACAAAAGATTTTCATGAGATCCTGTGGTCAAAACTTGATGATAGAAACAATATATTAAAGGAGAAACCAAAGGACAAACCTTGAATCAAGTAGGCTTGAGTAGTTAAAATGGCCAAAGAGTGGATTCAGGAACATAATCGGTCGCCCTATATGCTGAGTTATCCAAACCTAGCATGAGTTATCCTCATATAACTGGGAATGCATGCTAAGATGAATAAGAACACTCATCTTCAATTTTTTTATCGAACAAAAATTTATTAGAAAAAGCGATGACAGAAGCTAAAAATAAAGATAAGACATCCCCAGAAGGAAACCCAAAAAAGAAAAACATTGATAAAAGAGCTCGAAAATCCCAAAAATATGTGAACGAATCTAATGCTCACCCAAAAACCAGGCAGAACAATAGGGAAACAACCCAGTAAATCCAACCATTGAACAAGCAATTCCAATTGCTCCAAGCAGAGCTGCAAATTATGTTCTAGGTCCAATAAACTCATATCTCCTATTTTAACTACACCCTCACTAATGAGCCAGCACTTACAAATGCTCCATGTAGAGCTCCATAACATCATTATGGAGCTTTTCTACGTCCAACAAACTCCAATCTTCTATATTGAATAAATCCAAACTACTCTACTCAATAAGTCCACAAACCCTTATCTTTGATTTGATGTTGATCAAACTCTACACACGCACGCATGTGTCTGCAGACACACAAACAAAATTGCACTTGGCACTTATTTAATTGTCTGAAATCAATACCAAATGCTTGTGTGTATGTTGAAATTAAAAGATACAATCCATAGAAAGCATTAGACTCCATCAAGAATAGGTACTTCTCATTTCAGATCACCCTTTAAGAGCACTCAAGTCTCATCATAACTGATTCCACATTCCCTAACCACTTTAAATGCAACGCCAGAGCTGATTTCAAGTTAACCTTGCATAATATCCCAACTTACAATTCAAAGAGAAGAGTTGAAATCAGCAAATACAGCGATAAATAGTAAATATCTCTGAGCGGGATTAAGAAGGTTTTATTGAGAAAAACAAGCAAGCCATAATGTCAGCATGTCTACAGGAAACTCTGTGATTACAGCAACAACAAAATAATATGTCAATATTTGCTTCATCCAGAAAGCATATTCCACTCAGTAACTCCATAGAAGAAATTCGACAACTCTGATAAAACTGGTTAATAATAACTTAACAAGCACTCTGAAGTGGGTAATATCTGGATGGGCGGGTAGGCAGGCAGGCACCCACCCTCACTCTTACTGACATAGCCTGTGCATGCCAGAATGAATTACTAAAAAGCTGAAAAATACATTATCTTTTATGCCATTAAGTTTGGGAGAAATGGACATACAATTTGCAGTGAAATTAACACAGTTGTCCATCTTCCGATTACAATTCAAATACATGGGCAATCAAGAAATTGAAACTAGATCCATGCACCCTGATGATGATAATAATAATAATAAGAAGAAGAAGAAGAAGAATCGAATTGAATGGGTTGCAATATTAAAAAAAAACATACGTAAGTGTTCAATTGCCTGACAAAGCTGGAGAAGTTGCTGTGCTTGAAGTATTTAGGCAACAGATCTGTTTGAAACTCTGGGACATTCCAGACCACAAAACTGTTATTGCTGCTACTCCACGACACCACTGAATCCGTCAACGGGTCGTCCACCATGTCGTAGGTTTTGCTTAGAAATGGAGGCACCGCGTTCGTGTTATTATTCACACTATCCATTCTAATCTATAAATTAATAAGAAAGAAAGGTTTTTTTAGTTTTTGGTGCAAGGGTTTTTATATGTAGCGGTAGCTCTACTACTACTGGAGAGGGAGAGGGGGAGGATTTTAGAAACAGAGGATATTTATTTATTTGTAAGTGAAGATAGACGTGGAGAAAGGGTTGCAGACTTGAAAAGGAAGAAATTAGGATGCCAATATTTAACATAAAATACTATAAAGACATTAGTTTTTTTGTTTGTTTTTA
Organism: Salix viminalis; assembly: GCA_029228465.1. Lineage (NCBI taxonomy): Eukaryota > Viridiplantae > Streptophyta > Magnoliopsida > Malpighiales > Salicaceae > Salix > Salix viminalis. The sequence goes on along the minus strand of CM055438.1, from coordinate 6,373,831 downwards.
CGGTAGCAATTGCATTTTGAAATGATTTTTATTTAAAATTATATTTTTTTTTTATTTTTATAAAATATATTTTAGCAACAACACATCAAAACAATAAAAAAATAAAAAAATCATCTGAAACGCAATTCCAAACAATTTATTATGTCTACACACATGCTACCTTGTTTAAAACAATACAATCATCATTTCCCTCATCACCCATGACAAATAAAAAATAAAAAAATAAATAGTGTTTTTTTAGCAAATGCATTGGTTATCTTATAAGAATTTATTGTGAGTTATAACACGAATTGTAACAGTGATTTTTTGTTAAAACACTTAATTTAGTCCTTAAACTTTTATTTTGTATAATTGAGCTCTTTTGAACTCAAATTAGCACCCAATTGTATTTTATTATTTTTGTTGCCGGAAGAGTTGAATTGCAAGATAGAGAATGAGGTGAAAATAAGTAATATAGGTGGCGGCTTTGCAAGTTGTTTAAAAAGTATATTGTAGTCCCTCATCCTTTGTTGTTATTGAAGAACAATCCATTTAATTTTAATTTTTTACATTTTAGTGCAAAATTTAATATATTTAATTTTTATTTTTTTCATAGGATAGGATGGGAGAAAAAAGCTGCTGAATTTTGGTGAAGATAGAGAAAGTAAAGTAATTGGTGTCAACGAGTTTCATGAGGTGATGAGAGTCTTATGATAATTGTTTTAATCCTCAATTTATCTTAAAAACAAATCTAGGTCAAGGATGAAATATTTTTCCGATTTGATTTTGTAGTTTGAACTTTTTTTGAGGTTTTACAGGCTGGTTTCTTAGTATTCTAGGGGTGTTTAAAGGGTGTTTTGTGGTTGGAAAATGGGTTTTTTGGATAAAAAAAACTCATACTCCCCTTAAATAAAATAAAAAGCAGACGCAGGCACACAAGTTTGGGCATCAAAGTCCGTGTGCTTGGGCTTTTCTTTTATTGACACTTCTTTTTATCTTATTAATATTTTTTATGTTTTTCTAAAATATTTTTAAGTTTTTTTTTTAATTAATACCCCTCCAATGTCAATTTTCTGAATTATTTAGTTTTTTTAAAATTAAAAAAAATATTTTTTAATTACACTAGATGTCTTTAAATTTTTTTATGAGGTTGATATGATTCCTATGTATTTTTTCTATATTTCCTATAGATTAAATTTCTTCAAAAAATATTTATTGTGTTACTTTTAATGTGTGCAACCTTATATAGTATTGTTTTCATTTTATTTTATTCAATGAATTTTATATGTTTGTCAATATCTATTACAAATTAATTTTAATAAAAAAAAATTCATTAAACACAATTGAAAAAAAATGGCATGTCTTGATCTATATTTGTCTCTCAATTTTTTAAGTTTTATTTTTTTTATAGTCAATTTATTTTTCTATCAATTTATCATATAATATGAACGTATTTCATATCCAAATCATGAATTTTGCATGTTAACTCAACTTTGTTCATGACATTTTTTTCAAATTTTTTTATTGGTGTTGCCTCTTTTTTTTTATCTTATTATCATATTAATCAAAATTTAACTTTATTATCAAATTTCTATTACTTCTTTAAAAACATAAATATCTCCAAAATGTTTTTTTGGTTAAAAACTTGGTCTAACCCGCGGCACGCGGCAAGCCACCATCTAATAATGAAGTATTTGTTAGGGTAAAAGGTTTTTTAGATTTATTTTTATTATCATATTGATTATGAACATATCGGTCTTCTCATATATTATTCCATATTAAAATGATCTAATTACTCTTAAAATCAAATGGTTTTACACTAATATCAAAGGAATTATTTTTTATCTTCATATATTTTTTAATATAATAAAATAACTAGATTACCCTTAAAAAAATACTAAGCAAGCTATGGGGGATTTTTTGTATTTGCATTTAGTTTATATATATATGTATGTATGTATAAACTAAATGCAAATACAAAAAATCCCCCATAGCTTGCTTAGTATTTTTTTAAGGGTAATCTAGTTATTTTTTTAAGGGTAATCTAGTTATATATATATATAAAAATCAAGTAGATTGAGGGTCAATTTTATATAATAAAAAAAATATGTGTTACTTCTATGGTCTTTAGACTAGTTGTGAGATGACTTATGGTGACCAAATGATGATTCTAGAGTGGCGATTGAATTGTCTTAATGATCCTCCATTCTTGGGCGGCATTGCAACCAACAAACCTTTAGTTTAGCGCTATTAATATTTTTTTCTCTCTTTTCCCTCCTTGATTTTTATGCATGATCCTTCAAATTTTTGAAGTAACCTTTCAATTTACCTATTCTTTAGATTTAGACCTTATTTTTTATTATAATTTTTTTATTTGAAATAATTTATAAAATCTCAATTTGTTTTTCAAATTTATCCTTTTTTTTTCATTTGTTAGATTTGATGCCAATTCTTTTTATTGTTATTTTTATTTGAGATAGTTTTATAAAATTAATTGTTTTTTACAATTCCATCCTCCTTTAGTTTTTCTATTAGATTTGATTATCATTCTTTTTATTGCTATTTTTGTACTTTAAATATTTTATTATATTGATTTTTTGCTTTTTTTTTCTTCTATTTTCTAAACTCACCTTCTTCTTCTTTTCATTACTCGATATTTATTTAAATGGATATTAGGCTCTATTGTTTTTTTATTTGTTTTTTATAGGGATTTTCATTCATTTTGAAATAACTTAGAGTCATCTTGAGTCTTTTTAGTTGTTGTGTTTTTTTTTGTTAAAAATTGTATTTTTCAAAGAAATTTTGATTTTGATTTAGAATTGAATTAAATTAATTAATTATATATAAGTATTAAATACTTACTTTATGATATTGTATTTGGTTGGTTTTCTAGGTTGTTGCTCTAATATCTTATGCGACCTCTTCTTAGTGTTGTTGTGCTATTTTTTGTAGTGGTATTAAAATCATTTTCAGGAAGTTTTTTTTGTAGTGAGGTTGTGTCCAAAATAAAATAGTAATGAGTCTTCAATTCACTTTTATTTTTATTTGTTGTTCTAATTTCTCTATCCCTTCATTTACATTAGAAATAGTGATGGAAGAGATGCAATTTTCAATTTTATCCATAAAAGTTTTGGAATATAATACCAGAGTAAGAATCAAATAAATACTAAAAAACATTAAAGAAAGATATTTTCATTAAAAATTATAAAAAGCAGAAATCCTATATGCTTTGAATTATAACTAAAGGATAGAATTAGTTTAGATCACTTGGAGTGTGACTAGCTGGAAAGGTTAAAACTTCATTCACGTCATGTCTGTTTAGAAGTGTGATTAGAGTTGATTTTGAAAGTATTTTTTGCTCAGAAATGTATCAAAATGATTTTTTTTAAAAAAATTATTTTTGAAATCAGCATATGAAAATGATCTAAAACACTATAAACATTTAATTTAAAATAAAAAAAATCATTTTTTCAAAAGCACTTTTAAAATAAAATGTCACATATTTCATCTTGTTTAATGAAAAATGCAACAATCTATTGTGTTCAAATAATAAAATTGATTTTCCCATCTCAATTTCACTTAGAATTCTTGATTTTTTTCAATCAGCCCCACATTTTTCATTTTTTATTTTTGTCATTGTCCTTATATATATATATATATATATATATATATATATTCTTTTGAAAAAAGTGCATGGTGCTTTATTATTTCTCTCAACTTAAAACAATGATTGACCATAAATTTCTCCATTTGTTTAGTAGTCATGAAAATAATGAACACATCTTAATTTGTTTTCAAACGTTTTTAAAATTGAATCCTTTAATGTTGTAATTAGATGAAATTATACTTGATTTATAAAAAGTCAAACATCTCAATTGTCTTTATGTTTTAAACTTCTTTTTTTTCCAAATGAATTCTTTTCCACCCTAATTAGATGAGACTAGTTCATTTGCCTACACACTACCAAGGTAAAATAAAAAAATTAAATGTAAAAATAAATTAACAGTACAAATAATTTTTTGATAATGTTATTAAAATGACACTTCGATTTAATCTTGAAATCTCGAGTAAACTCTTTACTTAACTCGAGTTTGTAATTAAATCGTGTGAGAACTAACCTAACTTAAATCAATCAATTTTATAAAGTCAAATGCAACTTTGATGGCTAGTAAATAAAACATGCCTTAACTTTTAAAAGAACTTCAAAATATCAACTTTTTTTATATATAAAAAATAAGATAATGATAAATTGGATTGCTCTTAGTCCTTTCAAGACTAGGGTCATGGATTTTATTGAGTTAAATAAGTTTTTTTTGTATATAAATTGTTTTTATATGATTATATAATAAAAATAGATGCACACAAAAGTGAGTACAAACCTAAAAATAGACACTTATTTGAGATAATGATAGCTCTATAAAAAAAAATTAAAATAAATAATAGATCTCTCAATCAATTCAATATATTGAAGGATGAAATTAAAAAAATAATTAAAAACAATTTAATGGTGATGACTTTTGCTTTTATCTTGCATGAAAAACTAAATCGACCTCAAAAGATTTTTTTTCAATTTGATTTTGTATTTTTAAGCCTTTTTTGGATATATTTTTTTTGTCTTGATTAATTGGTTGTGAATGGTTCTAAGGGTGTTTATTAGGTGTTTTAAAATAAAAATAGACTAAAAAATAACTTTTTACATTAAAAAAAAACCCTTCAATTGTTTTTTTGTTGGAAAATATTATTTTGAAAAGCATTTTTGACTTTCTCATGTAGACTAAATGGTAGAAAACTAGCTAACAAAACTTATTTCTTGATCAAAGAAAAACATAAATTCCAAATGGAGAAATGTGTTTTTCGATCTAAAAGATTGGAAAACACTTTATATGAATGAAAGAAGATATTCAAGAACTAAATTGAAAAACAAAAAACTATTAAAAATATTAAAAAAAAAGTAATTGGAAGAACAATGATCAAAACTGAATAAAAAACAAATGAAATTACACGTTGAGAGAAAAATTGAAAAAAAATCCAACAAATGATAAGAATATATAAATTAAAAGAATTAGCTTTAAAAAAGATTAAAAAAACAAATATAATAAAATTGGAAGGGATGCAATTAAAAAATAAATAAATGCCTAGGTATAAAATTGAAAAAAAAAATCAGAACAAATCAAAAGCCAAATAAAAAATACTTACTTTATGATATTGTATTTGGTTGGTTAAATACATCTAAACAGTGCAGGGCACGCCTCTACAGCCACTGAAAAAATGCAGAGGCAGAGGTAGCTCCGCACCACACCATATACGTATCTTGCTCCCCTATAAATTTCACATTTTCAGAGCACACCAGAGAGGGAGGAAAGGAGTCGGGGGAGAATTTTTACTTAACAGAGGAAGCCCTTAAAATTCTCACATAAAAGAGAGGGGGGAATTTACGTAGAAGAGAGGATGAAACAGAGGAGAATCACGTTACAGAGGGGATTAAGAACAAAGATAAACACGCAAAAACAAGGAAGAGGAGATGAAATAATGCATGCAGAAACACTAGAAAAAAAAAAACAGACCCGTAAACTGCCATCTCTCTCGGCCATCTTCCTCGTCTCCATCAAACCTCTCTCTCCTGTCAGCCACAACTAACAGCTAGCTATCTTTCCCTTATCTCATAGCCACAGCCAGCAGGAAGGTCTTTCTCTTCCATCGTCGTTTGCAGCTCCTCTCTCCCTTCACCAGCCATCGTTGACGACCCTTTCTCTCTCTAAAAAATAGTTGCAACTCCAGTTCTCTCCCCAAGCCATCTCCCGTCGACCACCACCTGGTCACCCTCCTTAGAGCCAGTAGCTCCACCAGGAAAACTCCAACTTCACCTCCTTCTCAAGCGCCAGCGACGAGGAGCACAGCAGCAGCAAGCTCGAACCAGCAACAGACCGGCAACTTCAAGCGCCTCCTCCGGCCACCACAGGTCACCATTTTTGATGCCACCACGATAGGCACCTCGACCTCTCTACCTGACAGAAATGGCAAGTGACCCTCTCGTCGTGGTCAGTCGACCACGACCTCTCTACCTGACAGAAATGGCAAGTGACCCTCTCGTCGTGGTCAGTCGACCACCATTTTACGTGAACAGTATTAATTCATGTTCTAAACGGTGCCGTTTTCTTCTTCTTTTTGTTTCTCTTCTATTAGGAGCCTTTTGGCCAGCCTCTCTCGGCCCAGCCTAGTTGGGTGGGTCGGGCCTAAGTCCAGCAAACATGGGCCCATGACCCACCTGGTTGGGGGCTAGGCTAGGCTGCATTTTTTATTTTTATTTTAAAAAAAAAGTACAAAAAATTACATTAAAAAAATATTTTGTTTTCGTGCATACGACCGAATTTCAAGGTTTTTCCCATCATATTTTTCGTAAAAACATATGTTAATAAATCTTTCTCATATTTTAAAACGAAAATTTGGATATTGTAACCAATTTATGATTATCCGTTGGAATTTGGCCAAAATATCAAAAAATTAATAATTATTTTATTTGAACTATCGGGGTGTAAAACTACGTTGTAAAGTAAACCCGCAGATAAAAAACAGTTTTACTATGGTGTAAAATTACATTGTATAATACATTCGTAGATAAAAAAAAAAGTTTTACCTACGGTGTAAAATTACATTGTAAAATACATCCGTAGATAAAAAAAAAGGTTTTTAACTGCGGTGTAAAATTACATTGTAAAGTGCACCCGCAAAAAAAATGGTTTTCGAAAATGCAGTGTGTGTATATATATATATATATATATGTTAACTTAGAAAAATAATCAAACAACAATGCAGCTTATCTTAGGTAGGGTGCAAAGGGGGTGATGCGTCTTCCCCTTGTACAACAAGTCCCCTTACCCATACTCTCGCATACCAATAGGTTCCTAGTGACCTTCATACTAGGTGCTGACTCCTAATAATTATAGCCGTAATTTTTACGACTATAAAACAACCCTCCATTTTCACCGTGCGCCGTTTGTCCCCCAAAACTTGGGGCATGGCGGATCGCGAATTGCGTAAAAAATCATCATCGTGACAGATGGCAACTCCGTTGGGGATGATAGCTGGAGTGAGCATTGTTTGTCTGATTGTTATTTTTTAGTTCAATTTTTTTACTCGCATTCTTACTACTTTAGCATGCATTTTTAATTTCAATCAATGCATATCATCGGGTTTGAATTAATGTCATCATGCATTTTATTTCCTGAATAAACCCAATTCTAAGTTAGGTGAAGATTAGCAGTCTGCCTCATGACTTTCCGTTTGGGTTCAAATTCATGAAACGTCTAACTATAAACTGAGTGTTTACTTGATAATAACAATCATATTGTGCCCCAACCATTTCTTGTAAACCCTTACACCACCTTCACGTGAGGCGGTCACTATGCAATTCATAGACCTTTTGAGACCAGGTAGAAAACTTATCCCTCATGTAATGACATAGAATTTGTCTTGAGATGCAATAGCTCTCCAATAATTCACTCGATGTGCATGTACATACATTTGCATCCACATGTACCTATCATTATGTATAACATATTATCAACAGATTGAAATATAGGTCCCCAAAGAGCTTTTACAACTCAACTCCAGCAAAGAAATATGGAGGACGAAGAGCGTGCACACCGTGATGCTCATTTTCAAGAAGAATTGGATTCTCTGAAAGCTAGCGTGGCTAGTCTTACCAACTTACTCGAGCAAGCATTGAGAAATGCCTTTGGCGAGGGTCCTTCAACCAGACCCAGCAGTGGCTACTCAAACACAAGGAATGAACCACCATGAAGAGGTGACAGGACAAAGGGTTCAGGATCCGCAATAAACTCTAGCTTTTGTACAATCAGCAGTGCCAACACTTGTGGCAACCCCAACAGTTATAGAAGCATCAGAAGGTATCGACCATGATAAGATGGCGACGCTGGAAGCTAGGATAAGGTTCATTGAAGGGGTAAATTTATATGACCTAGTACAAGTTGCAAAAATGTGTCTAGTCCCAAACGTTGTAATACCAAAGAAGTTTTGTGTCCCTGACTTTATCAAATACACTGGGACATAATGCCCTATCACTTATCTAAAATCATACTGTAACAAAATGACAGAAGTAGTGCATGATTAAAACCACTGATGCATTTTTTCCAAGACAGTTTGAATGGGGCAGCCTTGAATTGGTACATGAGACTAGACAACACCAGGATTCGTAGCTAGAAAAATATGGTAGATGCTTTCATCAAGCAATACAAGTACAACATGGATATTGCTCTTGACATAACAAGTTTGTCCACCTTGGAGAAGAAGGACAAAGAAAACATAAGGGAATATGCTCACAGATGGAGAGATCTCGCTACACAAGTACATCCCCCACTTTTGAGCTTTCAAATATTTTTTTTCATAGCCAGCAACGTGAGCCTATGCTACAAGCCTGATAAAGTCCTTTCTAATCAAATACGAGTAATCTGGATCAATAGGCAATGCTTTTCCATCTTTACAAATGCTTCACACGACTTGATCGAAGCCTTCCTAACATATGAAACACGCAAATATCATTTAAAATTCTTGTCAAAATTAACATAAAAAACTGACAATGAGATCACTTGAATTCTTTCAAGAACAAGTTTGTTTTAACATACATCAAAATAGTTTTTGTGCTTGGAATGACTTTGAAATTCCAAAGTCTTACATGAAACAGTCTTTGCAAATAACCAACCCTTTCTGCAAACACCTCAAGCCCAAAACACTTGTGGGGCATGACCAGACTGGGGGCAATCTAAAATGCAATTAAACTTGGCTCCATCATTCATTTTCAAAGAATCTGGATCAAACTCAGGGGGCATGTTGATATGAAAAATCTATCATCTCTAGTGGTCAAAATCATGAAGTTGACTTCATCATTCCTTTTCAAAGAATGTTGATCAAAACTCAGGGCGACATGTTGATATGGAAGATCTATTATCTCCAGTGGTGAAAATCATAAGTTGCGGCTTGAGTGAGAAGAAGCGAGAAGTCATTAAAACTAGAGATCCAAACACCAAAAGGAGAAGACCATGAAGAAAAAAAGGGGACCTATATATTTCAGGTAAGTATACATGCATCATCATGCATTGCATCGCCATTGAGAATCTAGGAAATGTTTCGGAGGGATCGTAATTTACGAACCTTCATTCATCATTTTGTGTGTATGCTTTCAAGATCTCACCTCTTTCATTTCCTTGAGCATGCTTTTCAGCTTTATCTTTTTCTTGATTTTGGGTGTCATCAGGCATTGCATCTCCCTAGGAATCCAAGAAGTGTTTGGAGGGATTGTAATTTACAAACCTCTACTCATCATTTTTATGTGCGCCTTCGAGCCCTAACCACTTTCACTTCCTTAAGAGCGCTTGTGATCCTTTTATCAGAACAGATAGAGTGTTTTTCAACCCTATCCCTTTCCTTATTTGAGTGCGCTTTCTAGCCTTCAATCAACTCAGATAATATGCTTTTCAGCCCTATCTCTTTCCAAAATTTGGGTGAGCTATCTGGCCATCAATTAAGATAGTGCGCTTTCCAACCCTATTTTTCTTCCTCTTCAAGAGCGTTTTCCAACCATCAATTAAGATAATGCGTTACATCCATATCCTCCTTGTTTGAGTGCGTTTTCAAACTCTTAACCATTAATATAAATAGTGAGTTTTCCAACACTATTTTTCTTCCTCATCAAGTTTGTTTTCCAACTCTCGACCATCAATGAAGATTGTTTTCAATCCCTATCGTTCTCATTTAAGTGTGTTTTTCAACCCTTAACTATAAGTTAAACTAGTGTGTTTTCCAACCATCAATTAAGATAGTGTGTTTTTCATCTCTATCCCTTTCATTTAAGTGCGTTTTCCAACCCTTAACCATAAGCTAAAATAGCGTGTTTTCCAACCATATATTAAGATAGTGCGTTGTCCATCCCTATCCTCCTTGTTTTGGATTCACTTTTTAGCCTTCAACCACCAACTTAAATAGTGCTCTTTCTAGCCCTCAACCATAGATCCTAGATAGCGAGCTTTCTACCCCTATTTTTCATTACAATGGCACCATCTCCATTGTTCTCACTTGGGCAGGTCGCCCATTACAACAATATCATCTTTGTGTTCTTACCATCATCATCATATTTCATCCCTTAAGTGTCATCTTTAGGCCTCAATTCTTAGGTAGTGAGCTTTCTAGCCTTATTTTACCATCCCTTCTAAGTGCGCTTAATAGCACTCATTCTCATTTCTGGATGCATCAACCATTTCTTGGTTTGGTAAATGCACTCTTTTATTTTCTTTACAGCGCTTACTATCTAAAGTCTTTTACAAAATTTTAGTCGTAAGCATTGTAAAGAGAGGAGCAACTGTCATAACCCAATTTTTGGGTTACTCCCCAAAATATACCAAAAATAACAAAAATAAAATAAAAGAGGTCGGCATTGGTAAGAAATCAATGTGAAAATTTTGGTTGTTTTACGAGAGTTCGATCATATCTCTTTTGTAGCCAAAAATAGAGGAAAGTACAAATTTAAGACAAAAATAATTTATCATTGGATAAATCTGTGTAAAAATTAAGTCGAAGGGACATAATTATATTTTTTATAGGCCAATTTGATTTAATCATGGGTTGATTTAAAGTATAATTATATTTGTGAATTAATTTAAGATCCAATTGAAGGATTTAATTAAGTGCAAGGACTTAATTATACTTTACATTGGTCAAATTAATTTTATTAAGAGCTTAATCGATGAGAAATCAAGTTCTTGAATTTAATTCGGGTTCAATTGATGAGATTGGAATTTTCAGGGATCGAATTGAATTGTTTTAAGCCAATTATGTGAAATCAGGAGCCAAATTGAACGGATTGAGAGTCTAATGGTCAATTGAGGGTTAAATCGCGCAAATCGGAAACCAAGAACCAAAATAAAAAAGATGTGCAAAGCTAAGGATGCTCTCGAAATTTTAACGGGGATACAGTTGTACAAAATTAAAAGTTTAAAACCAATTGAGGATGCAATTAGAACAATTGCAAATTAAAGGACCAAATCACAATTTCCCAAAATTAAAATTGCATGTGCCTGCACTGTTCCGACACCTGAACAGTGCAGGGCATACCTCTGCAGCCACTAAAAAAATGCAGAGGCAGAGGCAGCTCCACACCACACTATATGCGTGTCCTCCTCCCCTATAATTTAACATTTTCACAGCACACCGGAGAGGGAGGAAAGGAGACAGAGGAGAATTTTTACTTCACAGAGGAAGCCAGTAAAATTTTCACGTAAAAGAGGGGAGAATTTACATAGAAGAGAGGATGAAACAGAGGAGAATCACGTTACAGAGGGGATTAAGAGCAGAGATAAACACGCAGAAACAAGGAAGAGGAGATGAAAATAATGCATGCAGAAACACTGAAAAAAAAACTAGACCCGTAAACCGCTATCTCTCTTGGCAATCTTCCTCGTCTCCAGCAAACCTCTCTCTCTCGTCAACCACAACTAACAACCAGTTATCTCTCCCTTATCTCACAGCCACAACCACAGCTAGCAGAAAGGTCTCTCTCTTCCATCGCCGTTTGTAGCTCCTTCTCTCTCCCTTCATCAGCCACCGTTGATGACCCTTTCTCTCTCTAAAAAACAGTTGCAGCTCCAGTTCTCTCCCCAAGCCATCTCCCGTCGACCACCACCTGATCACCCTCCTCAGAGCCAGCAGCTCCACTAGCTGTTGACATATAATGTCATACTTGTATGCTTTATATATTTTGATGATAACAATAAAAAGAAAATGGACTAATAATATGCTTGGATGAGATTAAGTTATATACAGGTATTATACAAAGAATACATCAACAAGCATAATGGAGTACACGAAGAAATCACTCCAAGAAGTCCAAGATGCAAGGAAGTGAAGACTTAGAATAAGTTTTCATTTTAGTGCTTTATGTAAATCTCAATTTCTAACTTGATAGCACAAATTAAAATGAACTCACACACTTCACATTGCATGCATTAAAAGGGTTTGATGATTATAGGTTTAAGTCATAATCAATCGGTTCAAGAAATTCGAAAAAGATAATTTGTCAAAATAGAGTTTCTGCATGAACCGGTCGACCGCTTGAGTTATCCGTTGTGAACCGGTCGACCGCTTGAGGTGTCTGCATGAATCGGTCGACCGCTTGGAAGACAAATTGCCTTACGAGCTGAACCGGTCGACCGCTTGAGTTATCCGTTGTGAACCGGTCGACCGTTTGAGATGACAGTTGCACTAAAACGGCTAGTTTCTCTTTGAAACTTATAAATAGGCCTCTTAATTTCAAAATTAAGGTTACACAACTTTCATATCTGATATTGAGGCAATTAGTAGTGCATAAACACCTTCAAATCATCAATCCTCATTAATACTCATATTTGTGTTCAAATCTTCATATCCTAACACAAAGAGTATTTCTCATTCTCACTACACTTAAACACCTTCAAATATTCTAAGTGCTATTAAGTGAGAAAGAGATCATAGATCTTCATTTGTAATATCCACACTATTAAGAGTGTATTGTTGTTTTACAAAAACAACCATTGTGAAACTCTTGAGAGTTGAGTATAAAACTCTTGGTATTGGTGAGGGAATATCACCAAGGAAAAATCTTGAAGAGGGGACATCTTCAAGTGGAAAAGGAAAATCTTGAAGAGGGCATATCTTCAAGTGGTGTAAAAGTCTTGGTGTGGATTCATCAAGCGAAAATTGTAATCTTGTTACTTGGGCTAGTAAAAGAGTACAATACTCAAGTACGGGTTGGTACTTGAGTCGTGGATGTAGGCTTGCCGAACCACGTTAAAAACCGAGTTAGCAATCTCTCTCTCTTATCTCTTTACTTTAAAGTAATTAATTTTAAGATTGCATTATTTATTGTATTTACACCTAATCCCCCCCCTTAGGTGAATAGTTGCCTTAATCCGTGAACAACACTAGCAACTCCGACTCAGCCTCCTTCTCCAGCGCTAGCAACGAGGAGCAGTAGCAACAACAAGCTCGAACCAGCAACAGACTGGGCAACTTCTAGCGCCTCCTCCGGCCACCACAGGTCACCATTTTCGACGCCACCACGATAGGAAGAACCACCTCGACCTCCTCTACTCGGCGGAAGTGGCAGGTGATCCTCTCGTCGACCACCATTTTACGTGAACAGTATTAATTCATGTTCTAAACGGTGCCATTTTTTTCTTCGCTTTTTTTCTCTTCTGTTTGGAGCCTTTGGGCCAAGCTCTCTCGGCCCAGCCTAGTTGGTTGGGTCAGGCCTAAGTCTAGCAGACTTGGGCTCGTGGCCCACCTGGTTGGGCTAGGCCAGGCTCAAATTTTTTATTTTTATTTTTTAAAAAAAGTACAAAAAATTACATTAAAAAATATTTTGTTTTCGTGCATACGACCGAATTTCAAGGTTTTTCCCATCATAATTTTCGTAAAAAAATATGTTGCATCTTTCTCATGTTTTAAAACGAAAATTTGGATATCGTAACCAATTTATGATTATCCATTGGAATTTGGCCAAAATATCAAAAAAATAATAATTATTTTGTTTGAACTATTGGGGTGTAAAATTACGTTGTAAAGTACACCCGCAGGTAAAAAATAATTTTACTACGATGTAAAATTACATTGTATAATACATTTGTAGATAGAAAAAAAAGTTTTTAACTACGGTGTAAGATTACATTGTAAAGTACACCCGTAGATAAGAAAAAGGTTTTTAACTACGGTGTAAAGTTACATTGTAAAGTACACCAGCAAAAAAAAAAGGTTTTTGAAAATGCAGTGTATATATATATATATTTTAACTTAGAAAAATAATCAAACAATAATGCAGCTTATCTTAGGTAGGGTGCACAGGGGGTGATGCGTCTTCTCCTTGTACAACAAGTCCCCTTACCCATACTCTCGCATACCAATAGGTTCCTAGTGACCTTCATACTAGGTGGCGACTCCTAATAATTATAGTCGTAATTTTTACAACTATAAAACAACCCTCTGTTTTCACCATGTGCTATTGTCCCCCCAAACCCGGGGCATGACAGGACATGAAACGTGTAAAAAATCGCCATCACGACATGATTAATGCACCCTTTAGATAAACGATTATATTATACTAGCATAACCAATTGTTTTCAAAATAATAAATACATAACCACACCCCTTCAGTAAGTAAAAAGATAAGTCAAGAGGCACAATCTTTAGTAATGCCTTTTTTTTAACTATAATAATAATAATTAACAATAAAATCACAACTTTATAGTTTATATTATATTATATTATAATATAATAAAAAATAGTTTATTAGAAAGAACAAGCAATCACAGGACAAAAAGAAAAACAAGGGTGGCATTCTTGTGACGGTGATAAAAAATAAAGAGAATTGAAAAGTCAAGTCACCGGAATATAATGAAAAGTTGAGTACAAGCTAGACTATAATTTTCTGGTTTATTAGAAAGAGTTCCGTCAAAAGAAAAGGCAAGTATCGGATTCCTTTCCCAGAATCTCAACATACTTCCTTTCCCCCCCCATCAAAAACCCCAATCTCCCCTCTTTCTACAGCTTATCTTCTAGATAATAATCACCCTCCAAAGCTGCCTGCAGAGCATCAAGCAAGTAAGTCCTTCTATTCTGTTTTGCAATATTAGATCTCATCTGGGTCTTTGTTTTTTCTTCCAAATTTGGCAACTTTTGATTATTGAATTTCTCCTCAACTTCGCTTTGTTAATTAATATTTGTTTGAATTTGTTATAGTAGAACAGTCATGTATGATTGGATGAAATGATGCGAAGCTGTTATTTTCAAGAGATGGGTTTGTAGTGGAATAGTGCAATCTCTATCTGCTTAATTATCTGTACATAGGAATTTCTCTCTCCTAGTGTTATCGTATTGCACACTTGTAGTGATTTTGATTCGGTGGGAACGGGTGATACGTCTTAGTGCTGATTCTTGCAATTCCCAATCTGCAATCAATTAGAATCATTTGAATCACATGATTCGTACTGCAATGACTTGAGGAGCATGGGAACCCAGTAACGAGTTTTTAGAATAAGTATTCTTTAGGAGAACATTTTTAGCATCAGGACTCTGTCATCCTTGCTGCCTACGGGCAAAACATATTAGAGTACATGTACTATAGCTCAAAGAATGTAATGTGTCAAGGCAAAGATATTACGGAAGCATAAACAGGATTAATGGGGGCCAGCAATCTTCCGATATTAGGTATTAGTTTAATCCTGTGTGGTTGGCTCAAGTGGCAAAGAGATTGAGCTCAAGATGCACATCCACGTTCATCTCCCTCATGTTTCTTAGGACAAACAAGCTTATGTATGGGTGGTGACCTGCTTCTGATTGAGACTCCGTTTGGAATGTAGTGTTTCATGAAAATTTGGGTTTTTCTTCTTAAAATAATTTTTTTTTATGTTTTTGGATCATTTTGATGTGCTAATGTCGAAAATAATTTTTAAAAAATAATGAAAAAAACATTATTTTGATGCATTTCTTATCAAAAAAACATTTTGAAAAACCACCGCAACCACACTCTAAACACCCCTGAGTGGTCCATGGTTTAGCCTCTTTCTCATGATCTGGAGTTTATGCACCTTTCCTAGGACTCCACAAAAAAGAAAAGAAAATATATGTTTGTATTCTTTTATTCTTACCTATTCTGTGCTGCTGCTTTCTCGTAATGTCTTGTGTTTTTTTCCACGGTAACAAACTTATGACAGGATAATCTTGTGTGTGTTCCAGCAACTGATGCTTGGAGACATGACTAATGTGGTATAAATGGAAGAAGTCCAGCTGCATGTTATCCAAGTTTACCATATCTTTGTAGGAGATTAAAAGCAAAACCATCAATGGCGAAACAAAATTTTTCTCATCATCCAACAATATGCTATAGACCTATACAACCTTGTGATTTGGAGATATTAGAGCGAATCCATGCTGATATATTTCCTATCAGGTTGATAGCTTCATCTAACGCTCCTTTTCTTTTGATTTTGATTTTTTTCTTGTTGGTTTTAATCTGAAACATGTTTCTCTTGCTTCTTTATGGAAATGCATTCCTCCTTTCAGGTACGAGTCAGAGTTTTTCCAAAGTGTTGTCCATGAACGCGATATTGTTTCTTGGGCTGCAGTTGACCGCAGCCAACCTGATGGTCACAGTGATGAGCTTATTGGTTTTGTTACTGCACGGATTGTGCTGGCAAAAGAAACTGAGGTGGGCGCTCTACTTTTTCAGGGGCATTGCTTGCATCTGTGCATCACACAGGCATATTTGGAATATACCTATGTGATGCAGCAACTAATAAGAGATATTGCCTCTATGCGTCAAGCCAGTTATGACTGGATAACTCAAGCTCATATGTGTTTTATGCAACCCCTGTGACAAATATGAGCTAAAGAATTTCCTCATTCTAACGCCCATAGTATTCTGATGTTGCATCTGTAGTGGGATTGAGCTATATTTGGTTTTTAACATTGTGATTGCAACCCACATGCATTCAACAGATGTAGGATGCAACTGGATTCTTCATTCAAGCTTTGTTCTTTTTTCATAGTCCAAATGCACAACATGTGCAATTTTGATATTGTTATTGCATTCCACAATTTATGTCTCTCTTTCTACTAACTCATGTGAGCTCACAACTGCTTTGTAGATAGGAGATTTGCTCAGATATGACCCCTCAAAACCAGATCAAACACTAGTTTACATCCTGACACTTGGAGTAGTAGAAAGTTACAGAAATCTTGGTATAGGTAGGATCTGCATCACAAGGGAACTTTACTTTGAAATGTTTGTTTGAAATATGTCTTGCTTTATGATTAATTACTTGGTTGTTTGATTTGCAGCAAGGTCTCTTATTCGTCAGGTCATTAAATATGCTTCAAGTGTTCCAGCATGCCGTGCAGTTTACCTGCATGTGATCTCTTACAATGTTCCTGCCATTCATTTGTACAAAAAAATGTCCTTCAAGTGTATACGAAGGTTGCAAGACTTTTATCTAATCAACGGCCAGCATTATGATTCATTCTTGTTTGTTTACTATGTAAATGGTGGTCGTTCACCTTGCTCACCATTGTAAGTAGAAAGCAGTTCTTTTATTTATAATATCCTTTTATTTCATAATTTGCATTTGTGCCTTGCAAGAATTTATTTTATTTTTTAAATTTTGGTGGTATCTGCTGTTTTGTGAGGAAAACATAACATCTCATTTATAAACCCATCTCTTAATTTTATTTATAAACCCATCTCTTTGTTTCTTGTTTGTTTCCTTATTTCCTCATTGTAAGCGTGATATTCTGGCAGCATGCATTTCATTATATCTTGCTCTGTTTGAAGTGGCCAGAAATATTTCCAGAATTCTTTATGTTTAAGACACTGTTTAATTTGCGTGCAGAGAGCTTCTTATAGCTGTGGTGAGTTACATGACAAGCGGTCTCAAGTCAGTAGCTGCAAGGATAAGGAAAAATGAAGAGAAGACAGCAAAATGGCCCAAATGTAAAGAAACCCAATCTCTTATGTCAATTCAAACCAAGAGAAACCTCACAACTGAATGCACTGGTTATGAATGTGTGTAATGTGCTTACTTTCTGTCTGATACTTGGATTTGGAAGAAAAAGAGGAATAAATTCATGCATACGAAATGTTCTCCCCTTGCCTGAGCTGGTGGAGTTTCTATATATTATCTGATTTATCCTCTTGTTGCTACTAGCTGGCTTCTTCATCAAGGGGTGTTCTTTTCTTCTTTTTTTTGCTTCTTTTATCACTTCTGCGAAGAGTCATTAGTCATGTGTTCCATGAATATGATTACTGATTTTTCCGTTGCAGGATTTGTGCTGGTATGTCTATGATCAAGACTTGTGTGAATGCCTGGTTGCTGACTGCTGTGATCAGAGTTGTAAATATAACATCACCATATAGTTTTGATTATGTTGTTTGGTTACCTTGTTAACCCAATAAAAGGATGTAATAAGAAGTTATTTTGCATCTTCGATGTGTATTTGGAGTTTTTTTTTGTTTTTTTTTCTCTAGACAACATGGATGGAGGGAGGAGGTGGTTCTCTCCCATGCCCTATCTATCCAACACAGAATTACTTGAATGAACACAGCGTATCCTTTCCTGTCTCCAAAACGAAATGCCCGCAAAACTCAAAGTAACCGAGGCAATAAGCTCCATGAAATCAGCTCCTTAAAGGGTTCCAGTAAGAACAGCTGTCTTGTAACCATAACCTGCCTATTTTTAGGGTTCCAACTGCCTTCCCATGCAAGCAATCTAGCCATAAATTGGAAGCTGGATGTGTGGAGGCCAATGGAATAGAAAGGCAGCAAATCTTGAGAATGACATCATCTCTCCCAACTGGTCCTCTTCTATCTCTCTACTTTCTCCTCCTCTTCCCTGCCTGTCTTGCCGCCGATAAGGCGGTGGCGTCCATAACCTACCACGGGGGCCCTCTCCTGACAGGAGACCTAAACCTGACCCTCATTTGGTACGGTCAATTTGGGCGTGTCCATAAAAATGTCATCAGGGCCTTTGTTGAATCTCTGCATTACAATGCAGGAGCCAACTTCCAGCCGCAGGTCTCATCGTGGTGGAATGTTATCGAGAGCTACCAGGAGGTTGCCGGGAAGGGAGGTAGCCCTATCAACGTAAGAGTTGTGAAGCAAGTGGCTGATCTGAAATATTCAGCCGGGAAAGGTTGTTACTGGCGAGTTCATTCAGAATGTTTTGCAGAAGGTGAACAGTGGTGGAGACCCCAGCACCATCCCTGTTATTCTTACCGCTAGAGATGTTAAAATGCAGGGGCTGTGCTTCACAAAATGCTCACAGCACGGAATGCTCGGTAATTTTGTTTGATGTTTCCTTTGCATCAATGGCATGCAGTACTCTCAGCTTAATTAGCTGCATTTTTCGTATGATCGTAAAATCTACACTTGTTACAGCATCATCGGAAAATATCGGTATCAGAAAAGAAAATCACTGAGAATATATATGCATGTAAAGCAATGACAGATGCAAGATTCAGGGAGCTGTCCTTGAATCACATCATGTCATAGCTAGAGAGAATCCTCGATAATTTGAAATCTGAAATCCTGATGATTTGAAATAGGAAAAACAGAGGCGGCGATCTCATTGTATTGTATATGAAATCGCAGGTGGCGCGCAGCCGTATATTGTGGTGGGCAATCCAGAAAGTGAGTGCCCGGGGTCTTGTGCGTGGCCATTCCAAAAGCCAGACAAGGGGCCTCTATCCATAACACTGAACCCGCCGAATGGGAATCTGGGGGCGGACGCCATGGTTATCGCCTTCGCAAGGGCGCTGGCTGAAGCGGTGACCAACCCGTACAAGACTGGGTTTTACCAGGACAAGAGCAGCAAAGCCAACAAAACAGTGGAGGCGGCGTCCGCTTGCTGGGGCATTTTCGGAAGCGGAGCATTCGATGGCTACACCGGAAAAGTACGCGTCGATCCAGACACCGGAGGGGGCTTCAATGGCCATGGATCAAGGGGTAGCAAATTCCTCATCCCTGCTGTCTGGAACCCTAAAACAAACTCATGCTGGACCTTACTTTAGCAAACCATGTACGTACGGTACTATCTATCATATCAAAGGGAGAGGTGAGGTGAGGATTTACTTGTTTGTATATTTGCACCATGCAAGGGGACTAAACTCTTCTTAAATGTAAAAATAATATACCACAATTCTCTATGCACTCAAGAGCATAATTGTTTCTCTTGACAAACATGAGACATGGAATCACTCTTTCTCTTATAATATAATCATTAGAACAAGTTAGCAAGATTGTGTTTTATATTTATATATTTTATTAAAAGCCAAAAACATCATAAATAATTAAGTCCCGTAAACATCATTTTTTTTGTGATTTTAGATTATTTTGATGCGCTGATGTCAAAAATAATTTTAAAAAATTATTTTATTAAGACTTCTTATTTGTGGATTAAAATATGTTTTTTTTTTATATTAAGACTCTTTATTATATCTTGAATCTAAGTTGTAAATTTAATGGGTTAAATTATGTCAACTCAAGTTTTTTTGGTTGCTTTTAAAATTGATTTTTTTCACCTCCAATTTCACACTTTGAAAATGGGTTTATTAGGAACTGACTTTATATATATATATTATAAGGTAATTTCATTCTTATAATTCATTTTTGTTTGTGCTTTATGAAATTATAATAATTTTATTAGTTAACCAGGGTTAGCTTAATTTATTTAATAAATAATCTCAAAATAAAAATCTAAATATATTTTACAATCTTAATATTTAAAAAAAAATGTATTCTCTCTCGTGTATATTGGGCCAAAGGTATCACTTAATTAATGGATACCTAAATAATAAAAATAAAAACTTTAATTGAAGGCAACGGGCAAGTGGTGTAAAACCTCCACCCATGAGATACACGGAGGGTCTTTGATTCGGCGAATGCTTCGTTTCTCTCTCACACCGGCACACAGCTCTCCAGCTCATCGACAAGCTCTTGCCATATCTGACCGCAGCCCTCCCCCGGTGGCCACCGCAGCTGTCTGCTTTCTCCCAATTAGGTTTGTCTCTCTTTGATTCATATTTCTGGTTAGGGTTTACTGATGTTTCGAAACAAATTTCAGGTTCCTTTTTAGGTTAATTCAATCAATTATTCATTCTGTAAACTTGGTATAAAACCCCATTAAAATTAAAAAACTGTTATGAATTGCATTAGATGTTGAAAGGAAGGAAAATTTCTGGGAGAGGGGAAACAGTAGCGGCGAACTACGCATTCGGACCGCTCGAAGATGATGTAATTATAAAACATAGGCTACTCACCCGCACAACCACTACAAGGGGTGAACCCCCGCTGAAGAAGCTTCAGAAGAAGTTTGCTTCGTTTGTTTCCGAGATCGAGAAGGATGAGGACAATTACAATGACTGTGTCAAACTCTCTAAAGCTTTTTTACAGGAGTTGTCTACCTTCGAGATTCCTCTACTCAAGAGCAAAGCTGTTATCGATGCTAATGTAAGAGAGAAGGAGAATTTTAATGAGTTGAAGGATGACATAAATAGGCAGATTTTGCAGGCACAGGATGACATCGAGGATTTAAAGAAGCAGCTTGAGGAGAGCAAAATCGAAAGGCACCATAAGGAGGAATGTGAGGCGATAAGGAAACTGATCGCCACGGAGCCTCCAAGGTCGCTTATGCAGAAGGTGATAACGGATTTAGAGAAGGAAATTGCTTCTTTGGAGGCAGAAAATACAGCCAGTTCTAGGTTGCTGGAACTCCGAAAGAAACAGTTCACTCTTTTGTTGCATGTGGTATGTGGCTATTTCCATAACTTTGTCATTCTTGTTTCTTATTGATTGAAAATCTTGGTGAAAGGTTCATTTTTTAAATCAATTCAGTTCTTTTCTGCTCCATTTGTCTTGAAGATTCTTTTTTTCCGGCAATGTATTGCATCCCAGATCGTGTAATCTGCATAACAAGTTTGTCCTGTAGATTCTCTTTCTTGTTTCCATCCCTTTTTACGTGGGAAAACTTGTATGAACCCTGGAGTTGCCGTGAAAACTTGAAATCTTGTCAATTATGGAATTTCCAAACACTGTTTGGTATGGTTAATCATGAGTGCAATAGTGCCCTTGGGTTTTTAAGGGCAGTTTCAGGTGCCAATCCATGTCTTTTCAATGTGCATCTGTGCTGTCCAATTGATAAGTGTTTCCTCGCTTATTCTGGTCCATCGGGCAACGAAGTAGTAATAGAGTGCTTCTAAATTCTGCTGCTGCTGCTGCTGCTGCTTGCTTGATGACTTGCTGCATTGGATTGAATGCACATGTCATCTGTTCACCTAATCTTTTGTTTTACATTTCGACAGGTGGATGAGTTACAGAACACCATAGAGGAAGATGAGAAGAATTTGATTGAGGAGATGAGAGCGGCAACAGAAGAGCAGAA
Source organism: Salix viminalis (assembly GCA_029228465.1). Taxonomy (NCBI): domain Eukaryota; kingdom Viridiplantae; phylum Streptophyta; class Magnoliopsida; order Malpighiales; family Salicaceae; genus Salix; species Salix viminalis. Next base: position 6,351,878 of record CM055438.1, on the reverse strand, counting down.
GAATGGAATGGAGGATGCCAGTGGAGCCTCGGAAGCCATGGTTGTTGATTAGGAGGGACACGTTCCATGAGAGAAACTCCTCCTGTTTAGGGAATGTACTATTGAAATTTTTTAGCTGAGCCTCTGCTTTTTATAACTTACTCCATTTGAGTATGTGCACTTTCAAAAGTTTTGCAGTCGAGTTCTTTCGTCCATTTAGAAAATGATTTACAGTCTTATCAACCTAGGGAAATTTGAAGAGGTGGTAGTTATATGATTACACCCGTTGTGTCCCTAGTTTTTAGCTTGCCTCCCTGCCTTCTACCACTATAATATTCGATTTGACAAAATTCTTGCATTTTAATTAGAAATGACTGGATATTTCAACTGTATTAGCTGCATGATCTTTTTTAATAAAAATAAATAAATATACAAGTTTTTTTAAAAATAAAATTCTAATTATTAATAAAATGCCTAAATTGACGAGATATCCGCATTCTCATCATTTTGACCTTCTTCAGTAATTTGACATTTAGGGCAAGCTAATCCCAAGGTCATTGGCACGTCCTAAGTGCCTTAACTATCAGCCAGACTGAATTACTGATGAACCAAGCAGTGAGACCCATCATCCTTTACGGTGGTTTAGGGATAATAAAAATTCAACTAAGACAACTGAAGGCATTGATCTCAGTGGCTTCTGAAGGAAATAAAATTTAACCTGATGGTGAAAGCAAGTATTTTAAGATGATATCTATTATATTATTTATTTAATAAATAATTGAAAACATTATTAGAAATTAGTTAAAAAAAAGAAGAAGATACAATATAGTTTAGGATAAAAAAGAACAAACACAGCACAGTTAAAGACCTTGCCAGACCAGAATATAAACTTGGATCTAAGAATCATCGTATCCAATGCCTTTCAAATTTCATTCTATTTGGGAAAAAATAAAAGCATTAGATTCTCTACCTTACTATTTAAAGTTTTCGCTCTTTCACAAGAATTATTGAAAAGGGAAGATTCTCAAGATTTGGAGAAAGAACATGAATAAAAAGTTTAAAAACCTATTCTCTTCTTAATAACCAAACACTACGATTTGGAGTCGAACGATGCAAGAGAGCAAAGAACATGAATAAAAGTTTAAAAAAACGAACGAAAGCGGCAGTAAAATGGACAAGAACAGAGATGTCAAATCCTGTGTTCTATGAAATGAATCCCGGGTGTTCGTTCATCCAAGGGAAATCATTGTCACCCCATCTCCGCAAATCACTTGCAGTGCAATTACCACCATGAGCGAGGCAATTACAATATTTTCGCCACCATAAAAATAAAATACTGATAAAAGCAATAACCATTAATTTGCTTGAAAAGGCCTTGCAAGCCGCATTTCTCATGCATTGATGATAGATCAAATTTCCTTCAGACGTGTGTAATTTTATGCATTGCCCGTGAGGTCTTCAGAAAACAGAGTCAGTAGGGGTTATAAAGGTCATCACCTCGGCGGAGAAGCCACTACAAAAGCTTCAGTCCACCTGTGACATCATCAACCACTCCAACAGGTCCTGCACATATTAGTGTTGAGAATAGAGTGACTTTTTTGGTTAAATGTAAGGGGAAAAGGTTGGTGCACCAACATGGCAATGATTTTTCTGACTTGTGTTTTTGAAATGATAATATGGTGATTTTATGATATCATTGAGTTGCTTAATCAGCCAGCCACCATGGTGTCATAACCAAACTAAAACCACGTTTAAATCAATAGTTCATCTGGTAAGAATATTAGAGAAGTGATTCCTTGTCCAATTTAACAATTCCAAGGACGAAACGAGAATAAAACAGACAATACCTACCGACAAGCTCAACCCAAAAATTGAATTGCTAAATAAATCTCAGATGTTCACTGCTTCTCATATTCCTATTCTTAAACACAGCAGTGCAAAGCACTTTGAATTATCAAATTTATAGAACAAAAAACAGAAAAGGAATGGAGGTCTAGAGAGAGGATGCATAGTTATCAGCACAGAGACTTCACCAAATCATTTCTCTTGTAAGTTTTTTCAGTCCCATAAGGATGCTATTTAACATATTCTAGAAAATAAGATTTGGAAGCACCCTATCATGAAAAAAATACTCATGAATCCACCAATTTCTTGAGTTAATTATACATTTGAACTTTGAAGGTTAACGGTGAAATCCAAGTAAATAACTTGCTGGCATGTAAATAAGTTAAATTTTCTATTGCTAATATGGTAAAAGTATATTTACTACTTTTTGCATGTATTACCATATTTTCTGAAAGCTAGTTTATGTATTTTGTCAAGTCTTACATCTAATTTCATGGTTTAATAGGCCATCTTTTGATCTCAAGTAAAGTGAATTTAATAAACAAAATACAAATAGATCAAAAACAGACAGAAAACAGCTGAAATGGCACACGCATACTGGAATGGAAACTCTTACCCAGAATAGCCATCACTGTTCTTGAATCTGAAACATAAAATATATATATATATATATATATATATATATCAGTCCAAGTTCTGTTGGTGACCAAAAGAAAATGCACTCCAATGTAAATTGGATATCAAGCTTGTCAGAACAGACATTTGGTACAAAGAGTTTAAAAGAAGCAAATCAAGCATTTGTAGTAACATCCATAACAAAAAAATCAAACTGGGAGAAAGAATGGATTTTCTAAGGTTTTCAAGGAAACATACTAATCTTATCCATGCTTGTTATTGTACCGTTATAATATTGAAAAACATCCAAAATCTCATCTTCATTTGAGAAAAATAGCAATTACATGATTAGAGAACAGCAACTACTAATATGTTCAATGAGTCAATGATGTTAAGATCACCTAGGTGATCAAAAATGGGGTTGCTTGTATGAGTTTCAAGATACTCCTAAGTTTCTAATCCTAATCCATCAACTGCATCAAAAATTACTTTCTTAGAAATTTGTATGGAAAAAACCACATCTCATATGGCTTTCTACGTCAAAAAAATATCAGTAGTTCCTTGCTTTCTCCTTTTTGAAGAGCCAGATTCCTACTCTTCTGCCTCTACCATCCATGTTCCACTAACTACAGCTTAAATGCATTTTTCTACAGCCTGTTGTTGGATTCAACCAGACTCATGAATGAACCATTCTGCCTAAAAATTAAGGAAAAGAAATAACAAAAAGCTCCCAGTAAGTTCAATGCAAAAATATACTCCCCAAGAAAATGATTTTTTGTTAGAAATCATATACCAGTATCATGGTCAATCTAAATAAAACAAATCTGCTTTGCAACTCACTTGGAGCAATCTGTGTTCTTCCTGCATCAATCGTAATATGGGTTGGTAACTTAAGTGATTTTGCCCTGTCCTGTCAAAGTTGAAAATAAAATTCCTTTAGAGTGACCCAGATCAGATTAATGGACAAATTACAATAATCATAATAAGAGCAAATGGGAAGTGCGCCAATAACAGTAAAATAAAAGGGCAAAGTTGAAACATCAGACTTGGAATGAAAAGATAGTCTTAGCCAACGAAGCTTAAAAATTAAAAAATAGGCATTATAAGTTGGTTGATCCTTGTACCTATCTAACTAACCTAACAGCAAACACAAATGCAATGCTTGAGAAAAATCATGAAAAAGGAGAAATTGACTTCAAAGATAATATCAGATGTTCAACTGAGATACATTCCCAAGAATCTCAAGAGGTACTAGGAAAACTTTCTAAGCTTCTGTTAAGAGTTGATTTTGATGTCTACTTTCTTTTTTAGGATTCACATCTGATGCACACATCAACAGAAACTGATATTCAGTTTAGTTTGATGAATATGTCAGCAAATATACTACCACGCTGCCAAGTGGCACAGGTAAAAACACATGTATATACAGTGAATTGGGCTATAACCTGGAAAGGAACAGGTCAAAAATTCACTTAGGAAGTAAACTTGCTGTCAGGGGAGATGGTAATTTCAAGGGTCAACAAATATCCCACCAGGCTGCAAAGTTTTAGTAGCTGTGAGCATATAAAATTTGACACATGAAATTCATTGTCTATGCATTGAGACACTAGCAATTTAGTTGATATTGTCTATTTTTCCTTGAAAAAACAAAAAAAGAATACGATCTTGTAGTATCAATTTGATGATATTAACTGAGGTGACAAAAACATTTATGACATATACTGACTTGTAAGACAAGCATGTCCTCTTCACTTTCAATTTTCACGACCACCTTTGGCTGAGCACACATCTCCCACCTGCATATTTGCAAAATTCTTGAGACTGAAAGAGGAAGAAGCATGAAAGAGAAAAAAAGGATGGAGAAAAGCGAGGAGGAAAAGCATAACTATAAGGCCAAATCATTGAGAATAGTAGGTGCAGTACCTGTTTAAAGCCTTGGGTGCTCGATGGAGAAGCTTTTTATATAGACCCAAAGTTGCATGACTAAAACCAATCACAAAAATTAGAACAAAGTTCAGTTGTAGAAAATAGAATGTTCAAAATAAGTGAATGAGGATCGTTGGTTAATCTATTATTAAATGGATGGACTGCATGTTCAAAGAAACATGGAAAAAAACTGACTCTTTAAGTTTTAAGTAAGCAACTATTTACTACAGGTGAGGAGAACTGTCATAAAATAACAAATGATGCTCTGCCTCAGCAAATGAAAGAAACAGGGAAAGGTGAAATGGAGTGGATATGGCATCTAGAATGGTAAAGTAATTTGCTAAAAGTAGCCCTCCAGTCCCTGGGATGCAACTGCTTCAAAAATCAACAAGACTGAAATGCAGATCTAAATATAAGCCACTAAATCAATAACTTGTCAATGGATCTATAAGCCATGTAGCAGTGCGACATTCATGATAACATTCGATTAAGCTGATAAGAGCAGGGATCCAAAGACGCCATGAACCACATTATACCCAGAGCAGCTGATCTGTAACCCAAACTTTTGTGCAACTAAATAGTCCTTACTATATCCAAACTCACTTGATAAGGTCATGTTTACATATGAAAATTTTTCAATTTTTAAATGTCTCATTGTAGTTCTTCATATGAAGACAAGCCAGTATCTTTCAATTTTTAAACTCACTTGCTAAATGTCTCAATGTAGTTCTTCATATGAAGACAAGCCAGTATCATAAAACAATTTAATCACATATTAAAGCATTACTTGTACTACAGAGCCAGGAAGAACTCCGCTGTTCCCTTGATACATGTTTAAAGAAGGTATTTGGTAGTTGGTCTCAGAAAAATTCACACAGACAGAAAGCTAGAAAATTAGCCATTAAAGTGTTTCTAGTAACCACATAATCTCTACATTGCCAAACCAGCAATTAATGAAGTGTTTTACAAATGATGTCATACTCATATATCATTATTAGTTCAGGTTCACAAAAGAAAGAATGGTCAACTATCTTATAAGGGTCTGTTTGCTTCCATCTCAAAAACTGTAGGCCTATTACACAAAGAAGAAAACAGTCTCTAAACCCAGAAAATAATTCAATCATGTGCTCAAATCTCAGATAAAACTAGTTTACTCTAGCGAATTAGAATGCCATATTCGAGCCTCTTTAGTCAAAATCTATTTGAATTTAGAAAAAGAAAAGGCAATTCAGTAAAGAGAAAGCAAGATACAGCTCCCTTGTTTCACTAATAGCAAACACAAGGAGATGGGTCTCGAAGATTAACGAGAGGCAACCTGCATTGAGCTGCAATTTTCCCTTTTCCCATCTTAAGGTCGTTTCTAACAACCAAAACCTACATTAAAAGAGGAAAGGATAAAAGATAAAAGCAAATAAAGAATAGTAAAAGGAAAATACATCTTTCGAATGGATAGAACATGCGTTACCATCTTGAAATCATCACGAATATCTGCGAGCTTATCAATCTCAAATGGTTCTTTGGAGCTATTGTTCTTGTTTCCATGACGACTACTAGGGTTAGTATTCGTTTCTCTAACCACTTTTGGTGTTAATCTTAAAAAGAAGCAAAAAGGGCGGCGTGTCCCGATGCAATAACCTAAAGCAAGGCAGCCTGCCCCAATTAATATGGCACTAAGCCAGCTCAAATCCATCAATTCAATTCCTCTACTTGCAATGCAAACCCTAGATAGTTGTTGGTGTTTCGAAACTTAAGATCACAAAAGAAAAAGAATAGAAGAGCAAGTTTGTAGAAATTGCATAAGTATTAATTGATTAATATAAGAATTAGGTGAAGGGAATTTCATAGAAAAGACAACCAGTGAGTTTCATGGTAACAACCTTTTCAGATACATTCCAGTAAAGCACCTCACTAAAAAAAGGCTTCAAATATTTGTTGAGGTCATTGCTAAATAGAGGAATCACAATTGTTGATTTTCTCCATAATTATTTTATAGTTATTATTGTTATCTAATTTTTTTTATTCTATTTTTGAAATATTTTTCAAAAAACGATTATGTTTTGATGAACTTACATTATTTTTAGTATTTTTCAGCATTGTCTCAAAAGAATTTATATTTTTAATGTCTTTTCAACATGTTTAATTTTTAACACATTATTTTTAAAATTTATGGTTTTTCACTTTGATTGGATATTTATATTTTTCATATTTTAAAAAAAACAAAATAACAAGAAACCAAAAAATTAATATTTTAAATATACACACACATATTAACACACAAGTAATGACCACAAACAAGAGAGATGTGTAGATCATATTTATTCTTCTTATGAGAAAGAACAAGCTCATATTGTTTTTTTATCATTTTAGAGGCTTTAAAACTCACTCCTCTCTCCTTTATATAAGACAAAAATATCCTTAATCACATCCTATCACTTGTACTCCTGCTATAGAAAAATAACAATTATTTGATAGCATTGAAGCCAAAAACTAATACCAAAATTGTTTTATACCAATTATTTTGTACCGGGGAATATATAAGGTAGCATTGTAATGGGGACTTATTAATGGCTGAAAAGAGGAATGAGAATCCTCCAGAATCACTATAAAAAAATGAGCATTTTTAGAGAGCAGAGGAACTTTTTTATGGTACAAAACAAACCAAAAACAAAAACAAAAACAAAATCTCCTCTCGATTAATCACCATGAACCCTCCTGGAGCAAACATCTTTCTCCTCTTCCCTCCCTCATTATGAGCCAAATCCCAAGCCAAAAGCACCATAAATAGAATTCTCTCCTTCTGAATTTAGTCATGCTTATCAAGGTGAGCTTTTGCAACAACCCTAATTTTTTTTACTATTAGTTTATCCGTTATTTTTCCCCCTTGTAAAGAGTAGATGGAGCATAATGCACACATTTAGAATCTCGTCTCATCCACAATCAGTATCCATATTTAGTACAATCAATTGCATAATTCATTCTAGATTATGCTTAGAACCATATTCACTCTGAAACTCCATCTTACATCACACTTATAAGTTAATAATAAGAGTAGATGGAGCATAATACACACATTTAAAATCTCATCTTATCCACAATCGCATTCATGTTTAGTACAATCAACCGCATAATTCATTCCAGATTATGCTTAGAACCATATTCACTCTGAAACTCCATCTTACATCACACTTATAAGTTAATAATAAGAGTAGATGGAGCATAATACACACATTTAAAATCTCATCTTATCCACAATCGCATTCATGTTTAGTACAATCAACCGCATAATTCATTCTAGATTATGCTTAGAACCATATTCACTCTGAAACTCCATCTTACATCACACTCATAAGTTAAAAATTAAAAGAGTCAATTCGAGCACAAAGATTTATATATATATATATATATATATATATATATATATATATAACACAACACAGTTTAATATTCTAACATAATCTAGTACATTTTAATATCCCAAGCATAGGTTGATACATTTAATATTTCAGAAATAAAATATTATGAATATAATATTCTATACGGGTTACATGTTTACTGCATGACAAAATTACACCACAAATCTCTAAGTTCTTAACTTACACAAAAAGGGATCAAAGAACTTAAAATATATTCCTAACGTGAATGGGAGGGACCTATAAAAAATAAAATTTTCCATATAATTAAAAACAATGATTAAAATATAAGCAATTTACAGAGGAAAAAAAAATAACAACATATTTATCTACTTATATCATATGAGATTCTAAATACAACCATAAACCCTTTTTAAAGGTTTTTTTTTTTTTTGTTTGTTTCTTTTGACTAGTTCTCCCCTTTCCACATCGAAAAAACTATTGCCGACACTAATGACCTTCATTGGTGTCTTTAGTTGCCTGTCCTGGGAACAACTAATTAGTTTCATGAAAATACTGATACGAACGTAACTGTTTGTGTCATTAACTATTTTTAAAACTAAAAATAGTTAATCATTGTTCCATATTACCTTGAGAGGTTCTCAAGTATGTCGATGTCAATAATTCTTCACATCATTAGCTTTCACCTTAGAAAGCTAGTAAGTCTATAAATTTTGCCAATACTGACGTCACCCACTAATATCATTAATTATTCTGAACTCGAATAGTTAATCAAATTTATAAATTTTGTCGATATCGACATCACCCGCCAATATCATTAATTATTCTGAACCTGAATTATCAATCAAGTTTATAAATTTTGTCGATATCGATGTCACCCGTCGATATCATTAACTATTCTGAACTCGAATAGTTAATCAAGGTTTATATTTCTCCTCCCACGTATCGATAATGTTGATGTTAACTAGCTTGGTTAACATCATTAGCCTCCCATATCAGGGACACACAAATCAAATTCAAGAAACAGTCATTTCCAAAATTCATTGTTACAATTCATTTTCTCCAAAAAAAACCCATAAATTAAATCTAGTCCCTTTGTGTCAAGCCCCTCAGTCATTTAACCTTTCCTTTTCCTCATCAATAAGCACCAAATTGTTTTCTTATAGTTTAATAGTTAATTAAAATAATTTTTAACTAAAGGAGATATAGGTATCAGGTACCTACCTGATGTAAACGCTCGACTTGTGTTCCTCTGTTGTTGTACTCCTCCTGCGATTCCTTCTAAAACTACAAACACCCATCATTATTCTACATTAGTCCACATATCACACACAACAATGACAATCATATTCATTTCTCTTTTACCAATTTTTTTCTCACTTACATTCCTCATTATTATCCTTTAACTTTTCAGCTCATTAGTGGTCCAGTGTGAACATCATGAATTCAATTTTGATCACAGTTTATTTTTTTTTAAGATTAAGACACACTTTATGAAGGGTAAGAAAACAAATTCTACCCTTAATATGGCTAAATTTCATCATTTTATCAACTTGGTCGAATCTGCCAATAGGGGTGGGCAGCTTGACCTCCCCTCATACTTTTATTTGTATATGGAGTTCCAGGACTCCAAATTAGGCGGAGTCAAACTCGTTGGAAAGATAACACTATGAAGGGACCCTTCTTAGATTCTGTAGTTTTTAGGTCCAAATTCCCCCAGGATATAGGGCAACGAACCGGCTCTATTTTTCTAATGGAGAAAGTATCTCCAATTCATTTTCAATCCCTGCTTCCTCGTCAGTCACAGTCATGCCTTCCCTTTATTCATGGCAACCCGTCTCCTTTATGTCCTCTTACGGTCATTGATGTGAATCCTAGCAGAATTTAATGGTATTCGCGACCCCAAGATTAATCTAACTCAAAGTTTGTTGAGAATTGAATGAGTTTATCACAATGAAAGACTTGCTCTAAGGCAACAAGACTATAAATCAACTCGATCATAACGCCTACACCGTGAGACGAGCAAAGAAAGTATAAATTCACAACAAAGAATGGTCAATTCTTTGAAGAGTTGAAAGTTCAATCAAGAACCAAGATGTGGCAACCATAGTCGGCTACAATGCTGGAAAATATTGTCTAAAAAGTTCCGTAACATTATTCCTAAAGAGTATTTATACTCCAAGCCAAAACCCTAGTTTCCCTAATGGGCCTCACATAAACCCATTTTAAATAATAATTAACCAAGCTAGAACTAGCCCAAAGTAATTAAAATAAAATAAAATAAACAAATCTAAAACCTAAACAAATTGTCTCCTCTTAAAATAATTAAAGTTTGATAGTTCAACTAATTCAATAAGACAAGTTCGTTGTTTTCGCATTTTGTTTGGCAGCAGTAAAGCCAACTTTAAAATGGATGGTTCTCTCTTGTCTCAATAAATTAGAAGGTGTCCCATATACCTTTGGAAAGGTATGAAAGTATAGTTTTCAACTCAACTAGAATAACATCGAAATTCAATATGTAGCTCCAATTATGACTAAAAGAGTAACAGAAGGTCACACTGTTCGAATTTAGTCTTCTTCTATCAATCCTTGTGTAATGGTCCTGGATATACCAACAAACCCCTCTTGAACATGAATCAGATTGATCAAGGCTTGCTCTTTATTACTACAAATCCTCTTGAAGTCCACCTTAGCCCATGTATCTTGAAGAAGTCTATTAAAAACATCTTTGAACTTCTTAGCCCTAAACCTAGTAACTGGACCAACTAGAATCTCCAATGGATCCTTTGATGGTTGGATCGCATCAATCATTTGTACCAAGTTAATTAATTAAGTAAATCATAAGTTCTCATTCCCTCTCTACAGTATCTCAATCATTTGTTCCCTTCCTCTCTTTTATGCACTCATTTCTTCTTCTTCTTTATGGCACTTAGATTATTCTAGCTCATTTAATCTCACCCATTTCTACATTTTCCCGACATTTTATGTTAAAGAACCTTAATTCCTAATTCAAGAAAGTCATGAACTTCTAATCAAATTGAAGTTAATTTCATAGAAATTGGAATTAGAACTCCTTACCTGGATGGAATCTTAGCTTTACTTCATAAATTTGTAGAAGAATATCATCCTTCTTCTCCTTGTATATAGCCAACCACTCTTCCCCCTCTTTTCTTCCCCAATTCTTCACTTTTCTTCTTGTTACTTCTCCACCTGATCATGTTCCTCCACTTAATAATTCCAAGGCTTATATGGGTTTACTAATTTTAGGTGTTTACTCCTAGTTTGATGAAGGAAAAATATGAAATCCCCCCCCCCTCCTCTTCTTGTTATCAATCGGCCATGGATGAGAGAAGGGATGAGTATTTATAGTCCCATCTCTTCTTAATTCCATTTCGGCCCCATCTTTCTCCTTTTTTTCTTCTTATTTCAGCCACTTTTTGTTTTTTTTTCTTTTGCATAATTTTGTATTATAGCAACATTTTGAATTATTATAAACTTCTCCCTCTTTGTATACTTTATTCTCGGGCTTCACAACTTCTTTTATAGTAGCATCCACTACTTAAAACGAAGTTTACTAATCCTAAACCCATGTGTGTTTAAAATGAAGAAAAGTTATCTTTGATAGTCTTTTCACAACCATTAAAGAGATATATTTTGTGGTCCTTTTTTAAGCTTGATCGTTTTTTTTATTGAAAATGAACCTTGACTAAGATCCCAACCCAAACTAGGGCAAATATGAATTTAGAAATACAATTTAAGCAAGTTACAAAATAATTGTCAATGATCAAAGGTGAGTAAACATAGTTTGGGGGGATTATATTTTTAAGGAATTTAAAAGGTTTGAGCATGCCATAAGAAATAGCAATGGTGCTTAAAACTAAATGAAGAAAACAAGGATAAGAAGTTCAAGCCCAATATTAGAGCCATGACAAATCATTTGGAAAAGTCATCCTTTTGATCCAAGAACCTTTTGCCCAAAAAACATATGGTATGGAAATGAGAACTAGTCATCCTTAATCTTAAGATTAAACATCATTTGAATCTATAAATATCTTTTTTCTTTCATAACCAAAATCCAAAGCCCACCTTATATGTTCAATAAAGCCCTATCTAGTTGAAGGCAGACAATCTAGATTGGTAAGTAATGTTTTCGCATGCCAAACCAGTTTTTCAAGAAACTTCGGTTATATCTTAATATTCATACAAGTAAATAAATATTTCAAAGACATTTCCTTTCCTTTCAATATCTCAATGTAATTTTGCCTTTGTTTTCACTCAATTGTCTTGTTAAAAATTAAATTTAGTTATTTGAAATCCAAATCTTTTCAATTAAAACAAATTAGGCTTTAGAACTTAATTTTCTGCCAATTAAGTTCCTTATAAAATTAAATTGACTCATTAAAACCAAATTAATTCCTTGCACTTAATTAAATCCTTTAATTTGATTCAAATTTAATTCTTAAACTTAATTAAATTAAACTTACCTATTAAAAGTCTAATTAAGTCTTCAAACCTATTTTTTATGCAAATTCATTCAATAACCATTTAACTTGGATTTAAGCTCATAGTGTCTCTTAGTCTTGAGTTCAATAAGATACAAATCAACTTCTAATTTTGTCTAAAATTTTAACTTGGTTCTTCCATAAAATTGAAACCCTTCTCAATCTACTTTTTCTAGGTTACCAATATATTTAATTTTTAAAGGAAAATATAATTTAGGGAACCCCAAAATTAAGTTATGATAAATACAAAAACAATAAACAAAAAGGTCAAGAATTACAAAATGACCAAACAATTCTTAAATCGCATTGAAAATATATTTTAAGAGTTTTGGTTTTTAATATTATTATTGTGTTGTATTTTTTGAGATTGTTTGGAGAGACAGGGTAAAAGTTTAGGTTATGATAGTACTAAAGTTGGTACATACCATTCAACTATGTTAGATACAAGAATCACTATGGAACCTCAATCCTTAACAAGATCTAAATGCCCATGAAATTCAAATAAAACATCATTATGTAAAACAAATTATCTTATAAAAAGTAGGGATCTCATTATGTTAAGAACATGTAAAATGGAATCTTAAGGCATATGAATTAAAAACATTGCCAAGGTATGAGATATTAAGGGTTTTTTTTTATCATCAACTACTTCAATTTGTTTGAAGCCAATATAAAGCTCCATATGAGTAAGTCCAATAATACCTAGCATGATATATTTTGTCCCCCTAGCATAAAGAGAAAAGACAATTTTAAAAAGTATTGTCCAAATGTGAAGAGCTTAAAATTAACAAGATCAAATAGTTTTTTTTTGGGAGAGAACTAGAATCGAAAATGTAAAGGGAACAAGATAGGGCCTTATGGTTATAGTTATCACATATTTGGCATTAGATCTTTGTGCCATATCGTGGTTGATCTAATTTGATTTACTCATTTGACTAAAATTCCTTATGTTGTGACCTGGGTGATTTCTACCACATCTTTGATTGAAAAGATGACTAGAGAAGAAATCAAAGTTAAATTTGTTATCTTTGTTAATAGAGATGGGTTGTCCAACAATGTTGATTAAAGAGATAGTTATATCATCAACAAATGTGGATCTAATAGAGAGTTTATGAAAGTCATTCTTATGTAAAAAATGATAGCTTATAAGTAAACTATGCAATTTCAAGAAGGTGATAGGTGGTTAAAGCTGTTAGAATGATTATTAAGTCCTTGAACTTTAATAATAGATCTTTGAACATATACAAGTTAAAGTTCATGAGATTTTGTGTGGCTTACCAACGATTGCCAATTCATCATTGTATTTTTTCCCATGATATAAATAAGGCAAAATTAATTATTCAAATAATTGTCACAAGTCATAAAGGCTTGGGTGAAAAGACATAGCTCAGGTTATCAATGACTGGACTAGAGCTAATTCTAGGATTGTTCAAATAGAGTGACAAGTTTGATAATTAATCTCGTAAGATAATACATCGATAGAAAGAATATGCAACTAAAGTGCTTATTATTAGTTGATCAAGCAAAATATAGTGTAAATAAATTCGAGTTTGGTATGGCGATGCATATGTTCTCTATGGTAAGAAGGATTACAAACATGACTTTTCATCCATCAATTAAGATACACAAGTATTACCTCTATATAGAACTGTAACAATAACATACTTTAATTTGAAAAAAAGGAAGAAAGAAGAAGAAGATGAAAGTAAAATCTAAACTCAAAACGACATTGCTTCATAAAGTTTGATCTATAGTCAAGCTATTATGGAGGGATACAAGCAAGCAACTTAGTAAAGGGGTGTTTAACAAAGTCAATGAAGTTTCCCAGACATTAGCATGGCATATAAATTCTCATATAGACCAAAAGAAGAAAGAAAATCTAATTGTAGAAACTAAGTGATAAATTAATCTCTATTTTTATATTTATTTTTTTTTAGTTTCAAGAATTAATTAATAAGTTATTTAACTTAACTGTAATTTGTTTTAATCATAATATTTATTTATTTATTTTCTTACCTTTTATATTAAAGAAAATAAATAAATTGGAAAAGGATATGAAAGGGATGATACTGACTAATTAATTACTTTTTAAAACTAAAAGGACTATTTAAGCAGTTTCACAACAAAGGGACTAATTTATAATTTATTTGTGGAATTGAGAAGTACAAACGAAAAGTAATAACCGAACCATTATTATATAACAAAGTGAAACAGCGCCCAGGAAAAATCATCGTCGTCAAGTCTTGACTGACTCCGACTTAACAACAACTACAATAACAAGTTGTTAAGGTAATTTATCCTGTTATTTTTCTTAAACGTTAACAATAATGTAGGTTTTTTTCTTCAGATTCTTTTCGTTAATGTTATCTGATCACGTCTAAGAAGAAAAGTTTTTTTTTGTAAAAAAAAAGGAAAAGAGAGTTTTTTAATTTGTAAGTGTTTTGGGGGCTTTAAACACACACACAAAGACTAAGATTGATCTAGAAAACAGCATGCAGTGGATTTCTTGTGATTTTTTTCTCTTTATTTTTGATATCGGGGTTTTTGGGTTTTGGATCAATAGGTTGGCTTTTCTGAGATTAAGGGATTTTGGGTTCGTGGAGTTCTAGTTGTGAGTTTTGAATTTTGGGTTTTGTAATATGCTCAAATCATCAATTTAAGTAACTAGATTTTGAGGGTTAATAGGATTTTCGAGGCTTCAATCTTTGTTTGGTTTTGGAAGAACGAGAAATTCTGAATTTTGATCAACTATGGAAGATAGTTGAGTTGACTTTTCTCTATAACTTGCTCTAATATCCTGTTCTGATTTATGCTGGCTATTGGCTTCTCAGGACAATAATCTGAAGATTTGGTCTTAGGGTTTCTAGAAGGCTGCTAAGATGAGTGACAATTTGATGGAGAAGGTCAACGCTTTTAGTGAACGCCTCAAGATTGGAGGTGCCGAGGTGGGTAGAAAGATGAGTGCGGGCATGAGCTCATTTAGCTTCAAGGTGAAGGAGCTATTACAAGGTCCTAACCAAGAAGATAAACTTGTTGAGGATGCCACAGCTGAGACGCTTGATGAGCCTGACTGGGCCATGAATCTTGATATCTGTGATATGATCAATCACGAAAAAGTTAGTAGTGTTGAATTGATTCGTGGAATAAAGAAGAGGATCGTGATAAAAAATGCTAGGGTACAGTATTTAGCTTTATTGTTGCTTGAAACATGCGCTAAGAATTGTGAAAAAACTTTCTCAGAGGTGGCAGCCGAGAGGGTTCTTGATGAAATAGTGAAATTGATTGATGATCCTCAGACTGTTGTCAATAATAAGAATAAAGCTCTGATGCTCATTGAAGCATGGGGTGAGTCAACTAGTGAGCTGCATTATTTACCTGTTTATGAAGAAACGTACAAGGTATTCCTTATTTCTGTTTCATAGTGATTTCACTTTTTGAATGTTAGCCATAAGAAACTGGGTAGAGAAAAGGAACATTCTATTTTCAATTGCCTTTTGGCTTGTTTGCAACGGAATATTATCCTGAGTTTAATGCAAATATCTGTCTCAAGTTTAGCCATGTGATCCTTTTTTCTCTCTCTCCTATTAGCTCCTATTATTGGATCAATAAATTGGATGGTGGTATGTATTTTGTTCTCAGCCTTCTTAGAATGTAAAGCCTAAAGCCTTCCCTGCTTGATGAAATGTGATCCTTAACCTATTCAATCTTGAGTGAAAGGGAGTCATGCTATCAAAATTACTTTGATAAGTGGGGTGGGTTAATATGCTAAAATACATCATAGAAGTTAAATAAAGTGTTCCATATTTATTTTTTGGGTTCATCAGGAGACCCGCAGGGCCTTGGGCTACACAATGGGATAGCCCTCCCCTATTACATAATACTAAATAAACTGGAGTTATAAGGACTCTAACTTGCTTTGCTGAAGGAAGCTATGGGGTATGCAACTGCTAGGCCATGCTTGCTCTTTGATTGTGGGAAACAAATTGTCTTGTAAGAAAATTATGCTAGTGCTTTATTGTGCAGTGTTGCTATAGAAGATAAATCATGCAACGATTTGACTAGTGCAGATTTATGATTTCTCGAACCATTATTGTCTCTTGACTTTTTTTTTCTTCTGAAGAGCTTAAAATCAAGGGGTATCCGGTTCCCTGGTCGTGACAATGATAGTTTAGTGCCTATCTTCACCCCACCTTGTTCTGTGTCGGCACCAGAAGTGGATGCTAGTCTTACACATCAGATTCAGTATGACATTCCTCTACAAAGCTTTACAGCTGAACAGATAAAGGAAGCATTTGATGTGGCAAGAAACAACATAGAGCTTCTCACAACAGTGTTGTCCTCTTCACCTCATCAAGATGCATTACAGGTACTTTTATCTTACAAGTTCTCGATCTTCAATTAATTTGATGTAGATGTATTGATTTTGATTAGAGAAAATAAATTGGCTCTATAATCCTATTTCAAATATGGGATGCCTAAACTTTTCATGCTGTTCATGTGTATAACTTCTTTGTTCTTTCACTTTAACTTGAATTTGCTAAACTAACTAACATTCCAAAGATATTAAACTGAACTTGTTTAACCATATTTCGGACCTGTTGAATTGTGAAACACTACGACTGTTTTGATGGATTTTTTAAAGGAGAATGGATAACAAGATATTTATGTCCCAATATAATATGTTAGTCAGAAAAAACAAAGCATTTCTAATTTCTAGATTTTTTTTATTGAAAATGGAGAACATTCTTTATAAGTGGGCCCTTTTCTTCCGAAGACTCTAGGATTTCCAATCTGCAAAACTCCACCCTCCCCCCCAAAAGAAAACCTCACAGAAGTGCACTCTTATCTATGTAATTCAAAATTGGTTTTGCTGATGTTTGCTGTTATTTTTGGTTATATGCAGATATGACCTTTTTTCCCTTCATATTCTCATGTGGAAGGCATCACATTATAATCTTATTTTATTTTATTTTATTTGGAGCATGCATTAAATTTGCCTTTCTATTTTTAAAAAATAGTAATTGTTTAATAAACTTTTAATATAGAAAAAAGGTAAAAATCAAAATCCTATCTATTTATTATTGTTTTAATTGACCCCTTAAGTCAAATCAATCAACAATGCTCATTTTGTTGTCATCCTTGATGACTAAAGTCCACTAAAAGAAGTCAAAGTGTGTCAAATAAAATGAATTCCATTATTCATTTATAAGACACTAAAAACTGATAAAATGTAGACCTGTTAACTTTGCAATTCTATAAGTTATTTTAACAATTCCACATTCTGACTTTGTAAATAGTGATTTTGCTTCAATCATGACTCAATTTTATGAGCATGCCAACAAGTTTTATTGTTTCCAGAACCTTGTTAAACTGCCCACAAATCATTGATCAAAGAGTGTTTGGTGGCTTCCCTTGTATCCAAAAAATGGATGAAAAAAATAAAAATATTCGGCAGAGGTTCACGTTAAAACTGAACATTCCTAAGCTATCCCAAGAGCAGTCAACCTGCTTAAAAGAATACGACTATACTGTTCTCATACCAAACCTTCAATGTAACCCCATTTGTCAACTCCATTATACGATGCCATGCAACTATCAAATTATTTAGACGTTGGTTCAAGATACATCATGTATATCATTAGGAAAAGGTATGTGCATATATTTGAAGGTCTATTTGAAAAACATTTTTCATTTGCATTAAATCAGTGCCACTGAATTGGTATAAGTTTTAGGGGGTCTTAGGAGTTGGTGGTAGGGATGGCAACATGCATATATGAGTTCTGATTATCTGATGATTATTATTTTTAAAGCTCATGCATAAAAGTGATTAGTTTTGGGTCCTTTGACTGTAGATAATGATGTCTTTGTCCAAGGTCAGCTGTGAAAATGGTTGTTTCCAGGGCAGTCATTAAGTGCAACTTTTTTTTTCTGGTTAGTGAAGACAATAATTTTTCCCTACTCAGGTTGGAGGAAATCTCCTCATGTCCATAGGTGTTATATGATTACATGTGTGAAAAATAATGTCATAGACCAAAAGGAAAGTATTAAAGAAAGCAAAAACGATCTATCAGGCAAGAAAAAGTTAGTAAGAGTAAAGATTCATTTAAAAACACAATTAATGACGTTGACACATGGGCAGGAGGAAGTTTCCTCCAATCTAGCTTGGAGGAAATTATTGTATGGTTAGCTATATCTCTTTTGGTGCCATGTGCATAATCAAAATTTCCTCATGGAGAATGAGAATGTAAATCTGACAGACATTGTATTCATTGTGCTGGACCAGTGAGAGTAGGAAATGTTGTGCTTTCTATTCTCAGTGAAACAATCAAATAGCAACACATGTGTGCATATCTTTCTGCATATGTTGTGTCATCCAGAACCCCATGAATTTACCTGTTTGCGGTTGGTTAGAGGAAGAAATGAATCAAAGAAGAAAGATAGTTAAGAAGGTTTCTTTTATTATTATTATTTTCCTCAATCAAACAGAAACTACACCCTTTACATACTCTTCACCATATGATTCCCTTTTTGTTATCCCATGTCTTTGTGAAAGGAATTGAGTTTATATTTGTATAATGGGTTACAAATGTGTTTAAAAAGTGGCCTTGCATTTTTCTGTTATTAAACAAATTGGTAATAGAACTTAGCAAGATGGTAGCAGTTGATTTTGTACTGCTAAGTGAACAGTTTACTTTTAACAGTAACTGCAAATTTTTTGGATTGGGGCCTGGATGAACACTAGAAATAGCAGGAACATTTTTGGATGAAGGTAGTAAATTTTGTAGACAATAGTTGAGCTATTATCTGTTTTCATTGTATAGTTGCTTGTTGCAGCTGAGATGGTAGAAGGCAAGTGAACTTGTTGACTTTTATTCATCCAAAAGAGCTCTGATTTATACCCCCTCTATTATGACTGTTTTACTATGTCCAATTTTTTATATAAACAAGTGGAAATAAACTCTTGCAAGTTGATACTGCTTCTTTTTTCATTCCAAGAACATGAAGGCAAGAAATCGATTCAAACCAAAGATCAAATTGCAAATAAATTTTCAGTTGCAGGATCCCATTGAACGTTTATGTTAAGAATGCCCCCCCCCCCAACTCTAGTTTTCTTATTTATTCTAAAAAGATTTCACCATAGAAAATTAAGAAAACATATATATTGAATACAAATTTTATAAAATAGAAAATAAGGGTGTTTGTTGGTGTAGGTTGAAAATGATAAAAATAATAACCATTCGATAAACCAAACAAGGCCCTTAATTTTTATTTTGCAAAGCAAGTATTTTGATGTTTTCTAGTTTTCTAGAGAATTAAAATGTATATTCAATTTTCAATCTTTATAAATTAAGGAAACAGTTTCATTTTCAATTTTCTTATGTGGCTCATTTTCATTGTTTAAAAACCCTCTCTTGTGTCTGTGAGGATCTACCATCGGGTGTGGTTTCCTTAGATATGCATAGCTATAATATCTTAGAACGATTAGGTCAAGATGATTTGCATTGATTTGAAGCTGGAAATAGACCAATTCTTCCCAACATTGATGGGATTGCTATTAAATAAAATAAAAGAACATAGATGTCATTCAGTGGAGGAAATTTTGCTTGTCCTTTGTCTTTCACAATGTGGCCTTTTGGTTCTTTTTTGAGATCACAGTATGGGGATTCTTTGTTTCAACTGGCAGGATGGTTTGGCAACTACACTAGTCCAGCAGTGTTGTCAGTCACAACGGACTGTGCAAAGAATTATTGAGACAGCAGGAGACAATGACGCTCTTCTTTTTGAAGGGTTGAATGTGAATGACGAGATCCAGAAAGTTCTCTCCAAGTATGAAGAGTTGAAGACCCCATCAGTGGTTCCTGACTGTACCTGAACCTGCTTTGATTCCTATTGCTGTTGAGCCTGATTCACCCATTCATGCCAAAGAAGATGCCTTGATCAGGAAACCTGCAGGTCAACAAGGTGGAACCCCCGAGGGAGCAATGATGATTTGATGGATGATCTTGATGAAATGATCTTTGGTAAGAAGGGAGGGAGTGCATCTGAAGGTGCGCAAGACCCAAAGAAGGATCAAATTTCCAAGGATGACCTCATAACCTTCTGAACTACGTTTTGTATACAGATGATTCCATATTTTAGGAGGTAGGGATTTGATTCGAGGCCATTTTGGTGCTGAACACAAACTGAGTTCAAATTGAACTTAAATGGTCATTGCATTCATAAAAGGTGGGTGGGTTGTGGCTTCTCTACGCGTGGTACGTTCATTGTTTTATGTGTATTTTTCTGATTTCTGTTAGTAGTTTATGCTTGGATTTGCTATATAACCTGCTTGGGGGAGTTTACAAGTGATGGAGTTATTATTTTTGCACATTTGCTATTTATACCCTTGCAATAATTCTGCTGCTAGTACCTGTGAGTTGAGCATCTTTATAATATTGTCATATTCTTGTCGGATGGAACTGTCCGAGCTCAAACGATATAGAAGAACCGCGCCTTGCTGTCCTCCTCGTAAGTGTGTGCATGATCATCGTGATCTCGATGCATTTATCACAAAATCATATTACCAGGCTATGCTTATTATGTACTTGGTTATGTCGGCCTCGGGGCGTTCCTTTCTGAGTAATGCTAAGATTTCTTATGAAGTGGGTTATGTGAGAACAGGAAAAAAGAGAGATTTCTGAGCAAGGTTGTGAGATGCATCATAGTTTGGGCTTTGTTCTATAACTATTTCTATCACTTGCATAAATTCTTCTTCAAGATATGAATTTCATCACATATAATATAGTCGAGTAGTAGCTTGAACTTGGGTTTTAAAATCTCAGGTATATTTGGAGACGCCCATGGACTTGAGGTAACTATCGTTGCTCTTGTTGCTTTTAGAGTTCTGCCTAATACACCTAGCTTTGTTCTTACATCTTTTCAATCTCTTTTAGTTTTTGCTGCATTTTCTTGTTATATTTTGCAGTGGGTATGCCCCTTGTAGTTTCTTTCTTTTAGTACAATCATACTTGTCCAAAAAACAAGAAACCTACCACTTTCCTAACATAAAAAAAAACAATTCTATTTTTTTAAATAAGTAAGAAAAAATAATATAATTAAATAAAGGTATTGACTACAAGTAAAACCATTATCATATTCGGGGGAAGAAGAAAGACCCCATCACTAGAAAGAGATCACTAAGGTAGTCTTGATGTCATTGCAAGAGGTTACATGATGACATGGAAAGAGACTGCGACATCATCAGAGCAACGATCTAGATTCTAGAGAGTAAGCCAAACAAGTTATCATAAAGCAAACATCTCATGCTTATATTTAATCTATTTATTTAATTTTTATTCTAAAACAAAATTTATTTTACAAAGAGCATCATATAAAATGACCTAAGATAACCCTCTTATTTTTAAAATTAGTGAAAAAAAGCTATAAAAAAGCTCAATCTTCAATTAATATAAATATTAAAGGATAAAACTGGAAAAAAACATGAGTAAAAAACAAGAAAACAATTATGCAAATCAGGTAAATCTTCTAAACTTAAGTTAATCTCCCAAACTTATAATCGGTGAACCCAAGGTTAACTAAGAAGCTCAATTGCCCACTAATTTAAAATCGAATTATAAATAAAATAAAAAATTAATTTTTTCAACAATGAATTTGATATCTCATCGTACTCACAGACATCCAGGCTTAGAGCTAATCCCATGGACAATAGATTTGACATATAGGCTTAGAGCCGAGCAAATATTTTTTATAATTGTTAAGATTGAAACAATTAATAAATTTTGCTAGTTCAAAAATAAAATATAACATCTATACATGTAAAGGTTTGATATAATAAAAAAAATACATCAACACGCCCTATTATAACAACAACAATATCGAAGACTTAACATCTAAAAATATCATTATTATTATTGCTAAAACAATAAAAATTGTTAAATTATTTCGAGGAGAAAAAACTCGAAAACATTAATAAAAGATGAAGCAAGAAAAAAACTAGAATTATTATTATTATTATTATTATTATTATTATTATTATTATTGCATGAATAATGGGAAAATAAATTCAATAAAAGAATAAAAAACCCCAAAAACTTTAACAAAAGAACAAAAAAAAAGAAATAAAAATTCTTAGCTAAAAAAAATCATTTGACATGAAAATAAATAAAAAACTAATAAAAAACCAAAAGAAAAACAAAGGAAAAAAAATATCAATTTTCAAATGATCATAAACACAAACTAAAATTTAAGAACAAAATTTTTGAAAAAAATGTTATCTCAATAAAAGAGAAAATAATAAAAAATTAAAAATCAAAACTAAAGGCACACATATATAATATATGGACAAAAAATAGGAACTATTTAAGAACTATAAGAAATTAAAAGTATAAGTGCCGAAACGAAAACCAAATATATTATCAATTTCAATCAAATGAAAAAATTGAAAAAATCAAATAAAATATTACATCTATATATGCAAGGTTTGATATAATAAAACACATCAACACACTCTATTATAACAATAGGAACATTGAATCCTTAATATCTAAAAATATCATTACTATTACTGCTAAAACAATAAATATTATTAAATTACCTCGAGAAAAAAATTCAAAAACATTAACAAAAGAGGAAGCAAAAAAAAAAACTAAAATTATTATTATTGTGTTAATAATGGAAAAAAATTCAATCAAAGAAAAAAAAAGGCCAATAACTTTAACAAAAGAGCAAACAAAAAAAATAAATAAATAAAATTATTAGCTAAAAAAATCATTTAATGTGAAAATAAAAAACTAATAAAAAACAACCAAAATTAATAAAAAATGTAAGTGAAAAAAAAATCAAAATAAAAATTATAAGAGAAGAATAAAATTGATTCAGAAAAAAAAAGCATAAAAATTCACACACTAGACAGGCAACGAACCAGATGACTTTCTGCTTAGAAAACAAACACTCTATCCACTGAGCTACATGATGCTTTATCATATTTTACTATGCAAAAATAAACAAAAATTAGGAAATTGGCAAACCAAACTGACTGAACCGAAAACTGAATAATATTATTATAATACATAGTAATTCTACCCACAATGCATAATAACTGACTAGCCAATGCCCCGCACCTCGTCGCGGGCGGTATCATATTTTTTTCAATACAAAAAAATATTAATTGTGTTTTTTTTTGTTATAATATAAATTCAGTCAAAATAATAAATTTGTGCAGAATTCCTATGAAATGCAAGTTTTCTATAAAATATATGAATTTTAAATCAACATAAATTTATCTGTTTTGTAGGTTTCAACGAAATAACTAACATAAAATTATTATCATCATTCTGACCTCTTTTAATATATTAGCAAACTAAATGAACCGGCCCGACAGAACCGAAAACTGAGATTGTAATCGATAGTGATTCTGAACACAATGCAGTGTAACTTTTAGTATATTAGATAATAAATAATAACAGATGTAATTTCACTCTTCAAAACGCTCTCTCTCGCTCTCTCATTATTATTTAACAACCTAATTCATCAATGGAAGCGACGAAAATTTGAGAGAGAGAGAGAGAGGTGATACTGCGAGCAGGATTGGTTTAAACCGCAATGCTGTTCTTGTAGATGACATTGATGATAAAGACAAGGTTAGTTCATTGGGTATCTTTATATCTTTATATCGATCTTGATTATTATCTTTTGTAAGGTTCTGATGAGAATTTTTTCAATGTGATGAGATAGATTTTAGACAAGGTTTTTAGATAATCAGTGAAATCTTGATATCTTGAAATCTTGATTTTAGACAAGTTATTTTCTATATGCACTTTTGCTTACGCCTGGTGCTTTTGGAGTTTGTGCTGAATTGTTTTTCACCCATAGCATTATTGCTACTTAAATGAGTATCAATTTTCCATGAGCAGTATTACTTGTAGAAATGGGTCTCATGGTGATTTTCCACAGCTTTCTTGAACTGTACATGTCTTTAATGGTCACACACACACACACAAGTAATTAAGATGATTGCCATGCAAAATCATTCTCAGAAAAACACTTCAAGAAAGCTCTGAAAAGTTACTAAGAGGAACTATATAGTTGCGGGTAGAAATTCTTCAAACCAACCAAATTCTCTGATCATTCCACTGCATGAATTGATCCCTTTTGAATGTTACGTCTTTTTTTCTTATTTTTTTAATAAATTTGTAAGTTCTCTCCCTCTGCATCCTTGCAGGCATCTTTGAAAGAGATGCTTCTATTTTTGAAGGTTCGTTACATGCATGCTGTAAAGAGCCTTGACAAATAGAGAAGTTCTTTTGTTAAATAATCCACTTCTTTCATTTCGAGTACTTTCTTATCTAGTCGCAGATCATAAAAGAGAAAGCAAGCCACTCCAGCACAGATCATAAATAACTCCTGGGATGCATGCATGTATTTGAAGGCATTCACAAGACTGTTTCCCTGGATTTTGCTGAATGCTAAAGCGGCATGTTTTTTGTATTTGTTTGCCCTCTTTTGTGATGTCGTCCAAGCCTAGCACTTGGAATTTTTTTCCTTGCTTAATTTTTTTATTATCTGTTAATTCTGGGGTTGTTCTGCTTTGGGTTTATAGGAGAATGTTGATATTGCTGTTATTAGGGAGAATACGGAGGGAGAGTATGCTGGTCTGGAGCATGAAGTTGTTCCTGGTGCTGTTGACAGTCTTAAGGTTTTTGGATAAATACATTTGTGAGTATGAGTGAAATTGGTAATTAATTATGAGTGAATATGCGTTACTGTTAATGTGATTATTATGACTGAAGCATGAAGAGTTTAGGAGATTATCTTTAAAAACCTTGGAGCCCAGATTTCAGTCATGCATTTATTTTGTTTAATCTGTTATGGAAATGAAACTGGTGATATTTTGTTTGAATTTATCATAGTGAAGTGACCATGGTTAAATTCAGAAATATCTTTGGTATTAATGTTGAAATATGAATCCTAGATGCACAGTAAAGTGGGTGTAACAAAGATTTAGCTTTGAAGTCTTCGTATTTAATTGGTGAATATTTTAATTTTAATGTTCACTGAGTATAGGTAAAGGTTCTGTTGATTTGTTTTTTCAAATTGGGAATTTGCATTCGTCATATATATTATTCAAATACTTGCGACATATGCCTTGACTAATCCGGGAGTTAGTCATACTAGTCAATTTGGTTATTCCTTTCATGAACACTGTTTGCATTTTCATTCACAACTTAAGTTTTGTAATTCAGATTTATGTGAGGCTTATCTCTTTTGAAAGTTAAGATACCATGCTACGACTTTGTTGGAGGGCAGAAAATCCAGTTCTAGCCTTATGTTTCTCCGAACCTCATGTTACAGCAACATATGAAATCTTTCCAGTAGGGTACTCCTCCGACCTCCTCTTGGTTTTTACATCATATCTTGAGTTCTGGACTCCAAATCAAGCAAGGTCAGTCCTGTTGGAAAGATGGGAACGTTGCCTACAACTTCTATGGACTCTATGCCAAATTTTATTATTTTCCTTCTCAAAACCCCTCTGGAATTCTGGGAATGAAACTGTTCAGGTTGGCTTACGAGATTGTAAACGATTTAAACAACTTCATTTCACCTCCTACCCTACTCCACACCTATTTTCCATGTTACATACATTATAACATCATCACTCTCATCATTTACAACAAATTCAGCATACATATTGCCTTTCTCTCAATTCAGTCCGCACAGATATGGCAACAAATACATCCAAGACTGCAGATTCATTCAAAAAGAAAACAATCTATGGGGATCTTCTTTGTTATTATTCTCCAGGAAACACTTAATCATGGACGTACACATCATGTCAGGTTTACGGTTTTGTTTCTTGTACCACCTCATTCAGTGCAAGTGCTACAACTAGACCCTCTCTTGGTCCCATGGCTCCTGTTGAATCCAGCTAATTCATGACTGTTTTCAGGGTACAGTTGAGTTGTGTGATCCTTCTCCGGCCATAGTCTGCCATTTGTGTGCTGATCTGGATCCTCCATTTTGGATAAGATCAACCTTTCTGTCCCCTTTACGAGCCCATCGGATCTGGGCTTCTTAATCTGCACTGCCCGGTAATGATTCCTTTCTTTGATCACAGCCACATGCTAGATGGTGTTTTTTCAGCAGTTTGCAGGGTCCAAAATACATTATAGACCATCTATATTTTCTGTGGTGAAAATAATAGATAGAATGATTACACATTTGACAAGGAACATTGTGTGTGTGTGTGTGGAAGAGATAATGCCACATGTATTTTCATATATTTTTTTTACAAAAAACATTATTCAATCTACAACAATAAATAACTAAGCAGATCATAAATTAGAAAGCAAGTCACCTCCAACACAGATCATAAATAACTCGTGGGATGCATGCATGTATTTGAAGGCATTCGCTAGACTGCTTTCCCTGGATTTTTCTGAATGCTAAAGCGGCATGTGTACGGTATATTCATTTACAGTGTAGCTGTTGTTTCTATCTGTTTTTCAGATTTGTTTGCCCTCTTTTGTGACATCCAAGCCTAGCACTTGGATTTTTTTCCTTGCTTAATTTTTTTATTATCTGTTAATTCTGGGGTTGTTCTGCTTTGGGTTTATAGGAGAATGTTGACATTGTTGTTATTAGGGAGAATACGGAGGGAGAGTATGCGGGTCCGGAGCATGAAGTGGTTCCTGGTGCTGCTGAGAGTCTTAAGGTATTTGGATATAAATATATTTGTGATTATGGTTAAAACTGTAGAATTTTAGAAAGGTATTATTTTGATTATTGATGTTGTTGTTTGATGTGTATTTGCTTGCACTGTAGTGTGTTAGCGGGGTCTCACTTAGAGTGTGAAATGATGGGGCCGAGACATTTTGATAATTTTGTGCTGGTTATGATTAAATATGGTGCTGTTGTTGTGATGTGACTGTGGTAAAACCTTAGAATTTCAGAAATATGGAATCATTATTGCTGTTTGGTATTGTCTTGATTGATTTTAGTGTGTTTGTGGGTCCCACATAGCTTGTGAAGCGATAAGGTTGCTGAAAATTGAAATTCTGGTGAAATAGGTGTTAATTGTTTTGAATAAGCTGTTTGTTAACGCGGTTATGGTTAAATTTTGGGAAATACAAATTTTGGGTGTGAGTTTAGGAAAGATGAATGAAATTGGTAATTAATTATGAGTGAATGAAACAACATAAATTCACTTAAATGTTCAAAGGTGTCCACTTTGAAGCACATGCAACCTATCCAGTTCAAAGCTGCCGTTGTGTAACACATGCAACCTTTTTCAGCTTTAATGGTGCCTCATCAGATAGCACATGTAACGTATTTGCTTCCTTCAATAAAAAGCATTGAGCCAACCCTTCTCATAGTCCTGTTGTATTTTTTATTTACGTTGATCAACTACTTAGCAACATAATTCTTACATGCTCGAAGGTGCTCACTGTGTAGCACAAACAACCTATCTAGTTCAAGGGTGTCCACTGTGTATTACAAGCAACCTATCTAGCTCCTTACCTAAAAGGCATCAAGCCATTTTTTTTTGTTTTTTTTCCTCTTTTATATCCATAACCTTTTTAATTTTGACAATTTTGTATTTACAATTGCTTCTTTTGTTTTATTTTGTGCAAATAAGATTTTGAGTGCTTTATCTAAGATGTGGATTGTGTCTTTCCAAGAGCATCTACTTGAACAACAATCATTATTATATAATGCTTTTGGAAGCTATAGTCTTATATTATTTGTGGTACACGGTTTTTACTTTTTTAATGGATGTATAGTCTAACATTTAGATACCATTTGTTTGTGTCTCCCTAGACCCCTTTACTTTTTGAATGGAAAATAGAGTCTATGCTTTTCGTGTGCTTAAGAAATAATTAACTTGGCATTGCCTGGGTTGCGTCCTTTCATTTTCAACTCAGTGCACTCTACTAAGGCAATGATTTTTTCTTAATAGTTCTTCTAGTTTCAGGCCTAAGTTCTTTCTCATTTACTCTTGTTTTCTTTTAACTTAGCATTGTAGTGATTCAACTTGTTAAAATTGTTTTTTGAAAAGAATGAACTAAGAGAAGGAGGGTGTTTATTAGTTAAATAGAGTTTAATGATGTTAACATAAAAACTCTATTTGTTCGGCTATTGTTTGTTCTACATTATATAATTCAACTTGTTACAATTGATTTTCGAGGATGATGATTTTCACAACAACTTGCTCTGTCATTTTGATGAAAGCTTATAGTTTGAACTTCTTACATCAAGTCTAAATTTTTCTCCCCCTCTATGTTTTTTGTAGAGGTTATGACTGGTTATTTTTTTTTAATTTATGAGCTGATATTGATCTTGTTTCATTATGGTTTCATGA